>PITA01000376.1:195248-205807 GCA_004023965.1 Spilogale gracilis | reverse complement strand
GGCGCCCTGCATAGTGGGAGCGGTGATGCTGGGGACATCAAAACCGGTGCTAAGGAGAAAATCCGCCCCGGGGGGGCCGGAGACACAGGCCCTCTGGAAGTATCTGCTTTACCTCTATGCTTGTGCTTATGGGAACATTTTACGTTCTGAGTGTTGAATTACCCAAGAACTTAAGAAAAAAAGTCCGGCCAAATGTGATCACTGAGAACAATTCTATTCTCGGATAATAGGCTTTCTGTTTGCGGGGGGCTTTTATGTACAACGTCTTGTTTAGGCCTTGCAGGGCCGGCGGAGAGGGTGGGCGGCGGGGCAGTACACCCGATGAGGCTCGGGGGCACCTGCCCCAAGTCATGGCCGTGGAGGAGATGGACCAGGGCCCAGGCATCCAGCCCTCAGACTCCTCGTTTGGAAACAGACGGGTCCTCTGTGTGACAGGCTCCTTACAACCCAATCAAAGATGTTAAATATGAAAAAAAAAATTATGGTCAATTAAATTCAGTGCCTGAAGAGCAATTTTGAAAATTAAACATTTCTAATGGAAATTAGATCACTTTAAAATTTTTCTTTGAAAAATTATTATTCACAAGAAGTCAAATTCTTAGACTAGAAAAACCCGTGGGGAGACAGTCCTCCTCTTACCCTGTCCCCCAGTTTCCCCCCCTTCCTGGCAGCCGCCATCCATTGTCACCAGTTGCTTGCATGAATTTCCAGAAAGTCATTATTTTATATATTTTTATACATATTATAAAATAGTATAGGACACCCAGGTGGCTCAGTCAGTTAAGTGTCTGACTCTTGATTTTTGCTCAGGTCATGATCTCAGGGTTGTGAGATCAAGCCCCGTCTCAGACTTGGTGCTGGCTGTGGAGCCTGCTTAAGATTCACTCTCTCCTTCTCCCTATGCCTCTCCCCCCTAAAAAAAATTATATATGTGGGCACCTGGGTGGCTCAGTAGGTTAAAGCCTCTGCCTTCAGCTCAGGTCATGATCTCAGGGTCCTGGGATCGAGACCCGCGTGGGGGCTCTCTGCTCAGCGGGGAGCCTGCTTCCTCTTCTCTCTCTGCCTGCCTCTCTGCCTACTTGTGATCTCTCTCTGTGTCAAATAAATAAATAAAATCTTTTAAAAAACTGTGTATGTATTTGTTTGTATATATAAATATATATAATATACATTATGTAGAGTACAGTATTTTTTCAGAGCATAGAATTAATACACTACATCTAATGTAGTGTGCACATAGATTTATACTTTTTTGCACAGATGATAGCATTATATGTACTGTTATGTACCTTAATTTTTTTTCCCACTCACTGATGTGTCTTGGAGAGTTTTCACTGTTGGTCCCTAAAGGGCTCCATTCTTTCTAATGATTGCTTTTTTTCCATCGTACAGTTGCACACTTAATTCATTCAATACTGATGGAATTTTAGGTAGCTTTGCCATTTAGAAATGCTCCAAGAGTAACTGCTCATCCTCCCTTTCTCAAGGGAGCACCCTGACATTTTCAGAAAGGACAACCTGATTTTATGAGGTCGATAGAAGCTGACAATGACCTATTCCTGTTTCCCAGAAGCCCCTCTAATTTTATAGTTTTTCATTTTGTTCGGTTTTTAACGTTGCTTTGTTTTGAAAAGTGGCTGGTCCTAGCCAAAATATAGAACTGCCCCAAGTAAATGAAATTGTAGCCCCATGTGGTTAAGACTGGATCGGGTCCTGAACAAAACGTAGAGTGAGAAAAACAGAGAGCTGCAGGCTCTGGGCACCTGTAAAGCTCCGTGGCCTCTGTTGCTCCCCGTCAGGACGGCAGAGCCTTCTGGAAAGCTGCTGCCTAGCCCGGGTCAGATTGCTTCCACGCTGCTGTTTCCCGCGCCAGCGTTCCAAGCCTTAAGCCAATGCACATTTATAGAACACTTCCATGTGATCCTGGGGGAAGACAGACCACGGGCAGAGGGCAGTGCTGAAGAGTCCTAACATCAGGAAGAGAGGGCCTGTTCTCAGCTCTCCGCTCCTCATGCTCAGAGGATCCTGGGTAAGTAAGTCTCAGACTGCTGGCTTTCTTCCTTTGAACAACATGTGGCTTTAAACTGGTTTGGCTACTGAGATTAGAGCGGATAAATGCATTTCTTTCTTTTCTTTCCTTATAAAGGGAGATTAAAGGCACATTTGTGCTTCTAATTTCCATGTTTCCCCACCCCATTTTCTCCTAAGCTGCATGAAATGTATTTTTTTTTTTCCAATGAGTAATTGTCTCCTTTTGGTAGGGTAAGTCCTTGTGGTTCTAGACCTTGGCCCCCTCATTTGTAAAATAAGTGCTTTTTGGCTGGATGAGATTTCATTCTTCTGGCCTCTGTTCTGATTCTGTCCCTTGAAAATTGGATTTGCAAGTATTTATGGTTGTGTGGAATGATCGTTTCATAGAGCCCCCGAGGCCGTAATACACTGAGACCTTATGGGCAAAAGTTATTTTAAAACTCTGGATGGTGTTGACTTTGACATGTTCGCAGTGTTTCTCGAGACGCACACAAGCACCGTTTCGGGCCAGCTCTGGTGCTGCGGCTGCCATCTCGAGCCTTATGTGATCTCAACAAACTCTCTGTTTCTGAATCTGACATGGTGTTGGTTAGAACAGAATCATCAGGCCATACTGGAGGAAGGCAGAGTGCTGAGCCTCATTTGAAGATCCTGCAGCTTAGTGAAACGCAGTGCGGTGTGTGTGTTGTATGTGCTCGTGTGGGTCCTATTTCACAGGACGTTCCTGACCCAGACCACATACCCTCTCGTGTGTAATTTCTGCATATGCACGTGTATAGGGGGCAAATCTCCATTTTAGCTGCTGCTCCCCAGCTGGCATGCTGTCCTTCCTAGGGAGTACCTGCTGGCTACTTTGGGATTGTCCGGCACTCAGGTCCAGCTGGCAGGGCCCCCTGGCTTCTGTCCCTGTCACCAATCCCAGGTGGGTCTTGTAGCCATTGGCGATCGATGTTCAGCACAAGGCCTATCGTCTAGTTTTGCTTTAAAAGTCCGCAGGTTTCGGTTTTCCTATCTTGTTGCTCTGTTTATACGGGGAGATATGGGGAGATCTAAAAACTCTGCTCGCATCATGTTCCCAGACTGCCCCTTGTCAGCTTTGTCATCACAACCAGGAGACTGGCTTGCTCCTGCAGTAATTCTAAAGGGTAGATGATGACTACCAAATACACACGGGAAGGAAGAATCCAGAGGTCTCCGTGAAGGAGATGGAGAGACAAGAGGAATGAAACAGAGGTGACATTAAAACACCATCATTCATCCCTTCAGCAAACACTCAAGTGACTCCGTGTACCAGGTCCTGGGAACTGAGGGTATAGTCGGGAGCCTCTCGCACATGACCCCGGAGCCTGCGGAGCCGGCAGGAAGGGAGGCAGATGCCGAGCTGTGACACGCAGAACTACGGTGAGGGGCCCAGGGCATGTGACTGGAAGAGGAAATCAGTCGGCGGAAATCAGAAAGTCAAGAGAGGACTTGGGTTGAAGAAGAAAGGTATAAAATTCTATTTCAAGAGGTTAAGTGATTGTGAACCCTCTAAGTACAAATCTCCACCAGAGTTAAAAACACGGTGGGTGCGGGAAGCAGCGAGGAACGGAGGCCTAGATTTGGGGCCTTCTGCCTGCACGCGGTGGAGGGAGTTATGGGAACCCAGGGAAACTTCTGAAGAGACAAGGCTGGAAGACCAAAGCCTGGGTCTTATTAAATGGCTCCCCTGAGATGGAAGGAGCAACCGGAGAAGGCGAGGGAGAGCCGGGTTTTCTTAACACCTGGGGAAGGGGACAGAAGTTTGGGGGCAGTGGGGGCGACAGTGTCCCCGATGGTGTGGAGATGCGGTGGAGAAGGAGGATGAGGATAGAGCAAGGGCCCCAGTCTGCAGAGCCTGGGCAACTTTTGAGTGTGGTGTCAATCAGGAGCATCGTTTGAAAGAAACAGAAACTCGCTGCGAGTTGAGAGGACACAGCTTTGGGCTGTAGCAATCCTTCCATCCGGACTTCTCACCTCCCACCTGCTTCCTTCCGGTCTGAGGTGGGGCTGGTGTCTGTTGGGCTCCTCATCTTGCTCCTCCCTCAGGTCGCCACGCATCATGTTCTAGCACTGATCCTGGCCTCCATTCCTCCTTGCCTGGTGATGAATGGCACCCTCTTGATTGGCTTCCGGGGCCCCTCTTACACACTAAGAAAGAAGATCTGCTTGGCCCAGTTTAAAGCCCATCAGCAGTGTCGAGGAGGTGGTCTGGTGTGATAGGCAGGATGCTGCATCAGTGGGAGGTGGGGAATGAGGGGAATGAAAGATGAGCCGTTTTCAGAGCAAAGGACCACTGCAGACCCTCAAAAGTTGCCTGCTCAGGTGTCTGATCTTATGGGAGTGGGGAAATAGTGCTCCTTGCAGTGACGGGTGCTGCTAAGGGCGTGCGAGGGTGGGCGCCGAGTGGGCCGGGGCGTGTGGGGCTTGGGGGCAGCACCGGGAGGCCAGGACAAGTGCATCTCGCCGGACTGTGGGGTCCTGACCAGTAGAAAACCAAACTCATGATGCTGACCGTGCTCTAAATCTCTGATTCCCGAGGAGATTAGAAGCCCAGGTGAGATGGTCCATCCCAGCACAGGTCTTATCCCAACACAGAAGGCAGGGCAGGGAACAGAGTTCCAGGTGGTGACAACAGGGGGCAGCTGACCCTGTCCAAGAAACAGACACGGGAAGACAGCTCTTGTGGGCTCATCTGGACTCTTTGAGAGTCTCTGGACAGTCCACGACCTTTGTCCTAGGATCCTTAACTCAGCTGTGTTTGGAAGTGGTAGATTTCGGCGTGTTTTTATGGTCCTAGCCTGCTGTGGCAAGTCTGCGCCTGGGTTTCAATCTCGTGACATGGCTGTGTGTAGCAGGAGCAGCTCAAGGGAGTTACCAACCACCTTGCCAACGTTTCATAAATGTTGTTAATGACGGTGTTTAAAATTGACACGGTGGAGAGAGCCGCTGGGACGAGTGAGTGCTCCGAGTTTGTGACCTAAAAAGGGGAAATTCTGCTCTGCTCTCAAGTCAGGGAACAGCCTCAGCAGAGCCCCATGCCAGAATTGGTGCCAAAGAATTATAAAGAGATTAAACCCAGCGACGCAGGCGATGTTCTAGCAAAGTGAGCTAACCTTGTGCGGTCGAGCTGTCACATAGGTTCAGAAATGACTAAAGTTGGTTGTGTCTCAGTATTCTGGAGCTCTAAAGAAATTCCCGGCCTCTACCAAGGGACTGCCTCTTTTCAGAGTAGTTTGCCTTTTGTGCTTATCAAATCCTGAGTTGGGAGGCTTAGACCATGGATGATTTTTCTTTCCGGTTGTGCTCATTAAGGGGGAAAGGGACAGTAGAGGGTATGGTGTGCGTGTAGCTGGAGTGATTGTTTGTGAGTGGGGCCAAGTTTTTCATTTTCAGGAGACATGATTTCACTGGTCAGTCTGGGAGCTTAAAAAGCAAGGTCTTGTATTAATTTCTGGTCATTCAAAAGCCCACTCCTGCGAATATGTTTCTGCTGAAACGGATAATGAGGCTTAAGTTAGGATGTGACAAAGTTATTGTGCATCTCATGTTTCACAGCGAACAGATGAGACAACCAACCCTTGAGTCCTGGTCGGTCACAAGATCGTCCTCTCATGTGTTCCAGCTCTTTGAAGAGCACTTGGTGATGTTGCCGTTGGCATCACCTGGTGGAAGTTTTGCTATTTGGCCTGTCTTGGCTGTGCTTCCCTCGTCCCCAACTCCAGCCTGCTCTCCTGCCTCGGGACTGCCCGTGCCTTTGCAAATGTCTGTCCCTCACTGAGCCTAAACAAGGAGATTCAGGCTGACTTGTCCTGGCGAACAGGTGTGAGGGGAAGTGACCTGACCACAGATGCCCACCTTGGAGAAGCAGCTAGGTGGAGACGCAGCTAGGTGGAGAAGGAACAATGCCCATGGACATTAGTCGTTAGTACTGAATCTTCTCATCAGCTGGGGAATGAATCTTCTCATTTTACCCATAGGGAATTCAGGACGTTATCTGTTGGGAGCTGCGTTTGTACATAGCAAGACGAGTCCTCAAGCCCACGTTCTGGAAGCCAGGTAGAGGTCAGACACATGGTCCTAAGAACCAAATCAGCGAGGGTGAGAGAGAGAGCTTGGGAAGCAATGCTCGGGCTGAGCTCCCCTGCAGGCACTGGGTCCCACATCTGAAGTCCAACCAGGACACTTAATCACGAGTTTAAGCTTCCTCTGTCTTCTCTGCTGCTCTTCTATAGACTTAGGTCTGCCTGTGCTTTCCACAGATTCATGGAAGGCCAAGGTGGGCACATGAGAAATTGCACGCTGGGCCTCTCTGACTTTCCTCTTGTTGTTCATGGTTATTTTGAAGAATGCTTAACCATCTCTATTTTCTTCCCATTGTCAAGTTATCCTGAGGGTCTGGTGGTGGCACACGGTGGCTTTCTCTTTCTCATTGTTCTGTATCTTTTGAGGAGGAAGTATTGGGATGCAGGTCATTACTTCAAAAGCTAATTAGGAAAAAAAACCAGGAAAATATGATTAAGATGTTCTTTTTGTTCTTGTTGGAAAGCACTATAGTCTGAGCAAATGGGACTTAACAAAATCTTTATTACAAGGACTTTTAAATTATACGGTAATTATTATTAACCTTAAATTTTTAAAGATGGGTTCACAATAAAATTGCCTGAAGAATGAAAGTTGTAAAAAGCTATTTTCTATTTTACATAATAAAGTTGCCTGGTGTCAGCTGAAACTCTCTACGGCCTAATCATTGCATTTGTTGTATTATGTCATACAGAGGGCAAATACCTTTCTTAGTGCAGCTCTACCATATGGCCCATCAGTATAATATCTTGAGTCCAATATAATTGGCACTGATTTCCCATCCACACTCAAGATTCTGCGGGGCCTGCCTTCGCACCCCTTGTCCTACCTCTTCCCCCCATTCCCTTGGCCTGCGGTCCCCAATTACATTCATACTGTATTCAATTTCCAAAAATGACAGCACAGTTTAGCATCTGGATTCAAATGATGTCTGAATGCTTGTGGGTTTCAACAGCTTGTTTTCATAAGAAATACAGTTTTGTTAATATCCAGTGTGCATAGGACTATATGAAAACTGTAAAGAGAATCTTGTATTTGAATGTGTCATCAAATATCTATTTTAACAAAAGGAAGAGAGATCCCTTACTGCAGATCAATATATGCCTTCACGTTTCCATTTTGGACGAAGGGACAATGCACTATTTAGAATGTGGGGTGCTCAGAACATCGTCCTCAGAGAGATATAAAGCAGCGATACTCGGTCTGGCATGGACCAAGATGATGCTAAGGGCCAGCAGTCAAGGGGCCATGCTTGTAAACTGTTACTTTAGCATGGGGGAGGAGTAGGATCTATCCATCGCTCCTCCATCATGTGCCATGCTTTGTGCTCCAATGCACAGATCTTCAGACAGCCAGAGCTGAGTGTAGGCTGGTATAAAGGAAAGTGAAATGAGCCCTCTGGGGGAAATCTTACCAGCTAGCTTTTGCCATGTGACAAATCACCCGAAAACTTGGGGGATTTAAAACAATAACCGTTTAGTCTCTTACCCTATGGGTTGGCATTTTGGCTGGGCTCAGCTGCTCTTCTCGGTTGTTCTCTTGGTCTCGGCTGGGATCCTTCAGGTGTCTGTGGCCAGCTGTGGGCTGCCTAGCTCTCAACAACTACTCATCAGCTATGAGACTGAGAGTGTGCAGCTCCAGTGTGGTCCCAGAAGAAGGCAAATTTAGGTTGACCCTTGAGTAAAAGCCTAAGATGATTGTTCATAAGGTCAGCCAGATTGTCCCTTTTGTCCTCAGGCCTCACCACTGACCATGGAGCAGCCCATGCTTAGTGGTGTCATTATTGTCCAGAGCCCTGGGATACTATTTCATGGAATCATGGGTGGGACCTCAATTATATAGCAAAAGAAAGAACTTCCCAGTGACCCAGTACAGCTATCTCCAGAGGAAAAGCCTCAGGACAGAGAACCTCCCATCATTGGTGGTATTCAAGCAGATCGAGAGATTCCATGATTATGCCCAGGTTCTGGTGTAGACATGAAAAACTTAGAAAGCATCCTCACCAAAAGTACCAGGCCTCTGTCCCCCAAAGAGCCAGATTCCAGCTGATGAACATGGCCCTTCAAGACCTGTTTCAAACTTCCCAGGATGTGAAGGCCAGTGGAGACCCCAGATCTCCCCAGCAGAAGGCAGCGCTACCACACCCTCCTGAGAAGAGAAGCAGCCTTTGTGCTTTTGGAGATGTCCTCCACCTTTGGCAGCAGTCCTCCCACTGCCTCCAGCCATGCTGTGTCCTTGCCCAGCCAGCCCTCCGCCTCCTCTCCACCCCGACAGTCCCGACCCCCATGTCTGATCCTGCCAACCTGATTATGCCCCCAAGTCAGTGCCCCACTCACAGTTCTCTGGATCCAATACCTTCCTGCTTGGTCTAACCTACAGCATCTCTAGGCTCACCCCCCTTCTCAGCCTGCAAGCTCCTCGACCATCTGGCAGAGACAAGTATACAAAATGAGATTGTTTGCAAACAGCAAACACTTGGAGACAACTTGGTGTCCACTGCGGCTATTAAACCAGATGTTACAGGCACGAGGAACTGTTTTTGATATGCTGCTGTGAAATGGAAAATAAAAAGCAGTTTCAAAAACAGTAAAAACTGGGGCGCCTGGCTGGCTCAGTCGATAGAGCGCACAACTCTTGATCTCGGGGTTGTAGGTTCGAGCTCTGTGTTGGGTGCAGAGATTACTTAAAGAAAGAAAAATCTTTAAAAAAAAAATAAATAAATAAACCCCAAAAGAGCACAAACAATATGCATGATGCCTGATTTCAATTCTGGGGATTTTATTTAAGTTTACAAATATGTGCTCACCCAGATGTCAGTTGGTGTTTCTCTGTGCCTTTAGACTCCAGCTCAAGCCTGTGCCTAGTGGATCCCCAAGATGCACCCCATGATTTCTATGAAACCTCAGGGCTTGTATACTCCAGGCTCCTCTGCTCTCTATTTGACTACTGTATTGACCCAAATATGAATAAAATGCAGCTCCTTCTTCAAGTTCTAGCCCCCCAATCCCTGCCAAGAGTAAAACACAGCAGAACAAAGCACTCACAGGGGATCCGTGACTGTGTTCGCGTGAAGATCCAGGGCGCGCCGAGAGGAGGCCTGCATGCAACGATGGAAGGAAAGGGACGTTGGTGTGATCATTTAAGTGTCCTCCGCCTGCATTCAGGGGACACTCCCCTGACTCTCTTCCACCGATCTCTCACACCAATGCCCAGGTCCTTCCTCTGCCCCTCTGTCCTTTTCTCTGACCATGACCTCAAGAACCAAACCTCCTGCTCCCCTTCCACATGGGCAGCCCCGTAGCCATCTGGGCTGCAGCTCCTGCCAACCCTCACCACCTACACAGACAAAATTCGGTTCCTTGCCCAAAGAGTGTTCCTTCCCGAGAGGAATTCTGGTGCCGGCCTGTGAAGCAGGTGGACGAGGCAGCTGGAGGGTGAAGGGGGGCTGAGATTTAAGTTCAGGGAAAGGTGGGGGCATTAGGTTAGGTCCGTGCTTCTCCATGCAGGGCAGGGCTCACTGGTGTGCAGACAGGCCACGGGTGTGCCAGGATTCCAATCCCCTCGACTCTTGGTGCGATTGGAGGGGACCCGGGCAGGGGATGAGGCCTCACACAGCCTTGTCCATGTCCCCATGTTGGGGCTGGGCACATGTCTTCATAGTAGAGTCTGCGTGCCAATGTGTGAGAGGTCGGGAAGGCCTGCGATGAGCTAGAGCCATCGTGCACCCCAATTCTAATAGGTGCTGGTAGAGACTGCACTAGTTGTGACAGGAGGTCTATGTTGTGACTGGGTGACAGTGGGTTGCCAGGGGTGGTGAGCAATCCTAACCACATCTTTTCAAGGTCAGAACTGATGAATGGAGGGAACTCACGTTGTCATTCGTTGAATGGAACACAGGATTATTGGATTCCAAAGCAGGGGGTATCGGACCAGGAGAAAGAAGATCTTGGGTTGGAATCCCAGCTCTGCCAGCCTCTCACCCAGTTGTGTTGGAAGACAGAAATGCCCCAGTTATTTTAACAGAGAATTTGACGTGAAGAATCATTATCCAGGGAAACAGCAAGGCAGAAAAACCAACTCAGAGTTAGAGAAGGTGGTGCCTATGGGATATGCTCTCATCACCCTCAGGGCTTAGGGAGCAGAGAGATGCTGGAATTATTAAAATTTAGAAGCTTGCAGGAGGGTCCCACAGAAGGGAGCCTCAGACGCCTGTGGAGGGAGCCTTAGCCATGAGGCGAGCTCTGCAGGCCCCGGGACAACTGCACACGCGAGCCCGGCGCAGGCAGAAGGGGTGGACACTGCTCCCAGAACTGGAAAAACAGGCAGGAAAGAGTGTGCTCTCCTTCCTCCTTCCACCTCTGGCCTCTGCCTCTTCCTGCAGGGCCTCGCAGAAGTGGGTTGGCAGAGCCCCCCCCCCCCCCCCCCCC
>PITA01000376.1:0-195148 GCA_004023965.1 Spilogale gracilis | reverse complement strand
GCCTCAGAGATGGGGGCGGGTGATGAGAAGACTGGAGGCGGCAGGGCGGGGGTGGTGCGATGGGCAAGACGAGCCGTCATGTCACTTAAACCCCACTTTTCCACCAGATGTCTGCCAGACCAGAAAGCAGGCGAGGTCTCTCAGCAAATCCTCTTCCCAGGCTACCGCTGTTTGTTTGTATTAAAACAGGAACATGATAAGAGAGCTATAAGTAGCTCCATGCTCAGCTGTGCAAGGCAGGGAGTCGGGACGACTGAACCAGGTCACTGCAGGGAGAAGATGAGGTCTCCTGCCTGCTGGGGCCATCGTGGAAACAAGCAGCTGGCACATCCAGCTGCCAAAGCCTCCACGGGTCAGATGAACCTGAATTCACCTTCACTGAGCAGACCGAGCCTGGGCACCTCCAGCCGATGACCCCCACCCGCTCAGCTAACACAGGACGGGGCTGACCGGACACCACTGCGGCCCCGGGGGCAATGCCGCAGCAGGGAAGGCAGGTCCCGGCTGACCTTGCTCGCCCTGTCCGGAGGCGAAGGCAGAGACAGCAGAGGCCCGCTCAGGGGTTGGCTGTTTGCAGGAAGCACGCCTGTCTGAGTCTAGATCGGGCTCCAGCCCCTGCTCCCTGGGAGACCAGGGTAGTTCGTTCCCACCCTCTTGGCCTTAGCTTCCCCGTCTGCGAAAGAGGTGTTAGTGAAGACGGTCTCCACGTTTCTTCTAGCACTAATAACCTAAGGTGCTCAGTGAGAAGAAAAATCAAAACTTCTTAAGCCCTTAAAGCTCATATATTCCCATCACATACAAAAAAGGGCTTTTTTGACCTAGAGAATAAAAATCCCTAAATAGAAAACTTGATACAATTGTCTGACGTATCAACAAACAGCCAGTAGGCCATTCTCACAAGATAAAGGAGGTGAGTTGCAAAACTCTCCGAGCCTCCGTGTTATCATCCATGCTGTGGGGCCGGCCTGATCTTGTCTGATGGCCCAGCTCCCTGCACCTTCCCACCCTACACGTGGCACGTAAAATGGGGCATCGGCCCGACCTGGACATGACGATCTAGGTCTGAGCGGCATCCTACACCCACAGGCCTCTCTGTTGTGCTCGGTTGCCGTGCTGGGTCTCGCGTCTCCATTTCCCCTCCTCCCCCACACTTGGCCCCAGGCCCCATTTCCCCGGTTCTGCTCTCAGCTCCTCTCAGCAGTGCTCTGGCTACCCAGCCCTGCTAGGCTCTCTCAGTCACCCGGGCAAGTGACCACCCAAACCTGGCACTGTTTGCAGATCAATGAAGGGGGCTGCGTCAGTTGGGACCCTCCCAACCAGCTCCGGTTGCCAACAGCTAAAAACTCCATGCTCTACTCCAGAAGTCAACGAGCAAAAAAAGAAATGAGATAAAAAGGCCGTCAATTACCTTTGAACTGTATAGAAAAATCTTCTAAGGTGGTAGCATCACATCTTTTGTGAATGCCGGGCCTGGGGCCAACCAGACTCCCTATCCTTCTCTTGCTTTCTGCTGGTCTTTGACCATGTGACTCGATCCTACTGGGCATCTGTGGTTCATCCATAAAGAGAGAAAACGCCTACCCATTGCTTCACCGTAAGTATTAAAGAGTGCACGAGCATCTCAGTGCTTGCTACTTAAAAAAAGCTCAATATTTATAGAACGCATGAAGATGTGAATTAATTAATCCAAGACTGTCCTGTCTTACATTTGGGGTCTTTTGTGGTTTTGATGATGTTGACACCAATAAACAAGTTGAGAAACAAAAATCCTCCCAAACAATTATCCTTTAAAATGAATTTTATGTATTTATCTACAGGAGAGCAGGCTGAGGTTAGGGGACAGTTTAGGCTCCGTACAGAAACAAGGGGGTAGAAGAAACCTTTGTGGATTTCGTCTCATTTGGGGCAAATACTACTGGAATGAATCAGAAGCCTAAACTGTGGATGTTTTTTAAAGACGTGCAGTTTCATTTGCCTGAGGACACAGAGGTTCTCTAGCTAAGATAACACCTGGTGCCCAGTGATGGCCAAGGAGAGGGACAGGATTGGAATAGTGTGTCACCAGCCCAGTAAACATTTCAGCTTAAATAGCTTGTTCAAAAGTTCTTTTTTTTTTTTTTCAAAAGTTCTTGAAACCATTTACTTTCTTCTTACTGAGGCCATGTTTTAAAATCTCTTAGTCACTATGTGTTTCTTCTAGTTGCACAAGTCAGTTTAGCTGAACTTTTATTGCAGATGTACTGATTTCTAAGTAGTCGCACCCAAATTCATGATTTTACTGAACAGATGACAAGATGGCATTATAAGCTTTGTTTCACTGAAGGATTTGCCTACTGTCACTCCAAACAGACCCATTGCCAGCAATAAGAGAATAGGCAGCAGTTTATCTAGGACTTACTCTGTTCTAAGAGCTTTACTGAAATTAACTCACCGCGGCCATGTATTGCTATGATTCCCATTTTAGAGATGACAAAACTGAGGACACAGAAACTCAATTAATTTGCTGGAATTTACACACCAGGTGAGTGGCGAAGCTCGTATTCATGTGGCAGCAGTCAGGTTCATAAGCCTAACTCCTGCCTCCAAAGGGAGGTTGTCCCAGAGATGGACAAGGGAACCCACACACACGTGTGTTTAGCCACGCCTCGTGGGAAATGGGAATGTGGTTGCTTGCTTCATGTTCAGCTTGGAAGGAGACAAAGAGGGAAGCTGATCAGCCACAGACACGGGTAGACAGTGGTAAGTCAAGGAGACTGGCCTTGAGGTCCCATCAGAGCACTGAGAGGCCGTCACAACTATGGAATGTGCACGCTCTGGATTCCACACTGCCTGGGATCGGAACATGCCCCAGTGCCCAGGTGATCCAGTATGAGAGACGGAGCACCAGCTTTTGGGATGGAAGCTACAAAGTTGGTCTATTTATTTGTTCTCTTCCTCACTGGCAATGGCAACCTCTGGTGCCCCGAGGGGGCCAGGGCAGCAGTGGTGGGATGGTGTCAGTGGTGATGCCCCGTATCCAGCAGTCATGACAGTGGCGGTCCAGGGAGCAATGGTGGCAGCAACAGTGACATCAGTAGCCACCATGAGCTGACTGAGGGGGTGGTTCTTGGAAGGAATTCGCGCTGCCAAATGTACCCAGCTGAGACTGCATACCAAGCACACCCTACTTTCAATGGCCTCATGCGACTCCACCATTTTGGTTGGCCATCCTCTCTCCCCCCTTCCCTCTCCCCTCAGGAGTGTGTCTCCAATCTTCCCCTTCTTTTTCTCTAAGTTTGTGCCCTGTTGCCCCCCAAATGACCTCTCTTCATTTCCAATTGGCTCATCTAACACATTTCACTTAAAATGATTCTCTTCCCTAGAAGAATTCTCCTGTGATTTGGGTGAGCTGGGGAAGAGGAAAGTGAGCATTCTTGTTTCTCATCCCACCAATCCTTAATTGTACAGAAACCTGGTGTTAATAAACATAAAAATAACAGGTTTCAGGCGTTCCTCCCATTCCCCCTCCCCCAGGAATTCTTTTTTAAGCAATAGTAGATTCAGAACCCAGAGATGTGAAACACACACACCTTTAAAACCTGAGGCAGGAGAAAGAGATAGAAAGAGAGAGAGAGAGGGGCGCGTGGGTGGCTCAGTTGGTTAAGCAACTGCTTTCGGCTCAGGTCATGATCCTGGAGACCCAGGATCGAGCCCCACATCGGGCTTCCTGCTCGGTGGGAAGCCTGCTTCTCCCTCTCTCACTCCCCCTGCTTGTGTTCCCTCTCTGGCTGCATTTTTCTCTGTCAAATAAATAAAATCTTAAAAGAGAGAGAGAGAGAGAGAGAGAGAGAACCTGACGTGAATTTCATGTCACACAAAATTAACCATTTTAAAGCAAATAATGCAGTTGTATTTACCACATTTGCAATGCTGGGAAACCACCACTGTCTAGTTCCAGAATATTTTCATCACACCAAAATAAAACCCTGAACCCATCAAGAAGTTACTCACCCTGCCCACAGCCCTTGCAAACCATCAGCCTGGTTTCTGTCCCTCTGGGTTTTCCTCTTCTGGACATTTCCTATCCATGAAATACTACAATATGTGACCTTCTGTGACTTTTTTCACTCAGTAAGCTCATCTGAATTGGTTACGTGAATCAGAACTTCATTTCTTTTTGTGGCTGATTAATAGTCCAATGTATGGATGTGCCACCGTTTGATTATCCATTCATTTGCGGAAATATACACCCTTCTGCTCAGTCGGTACCACAAGTGGGGGCTCGGAGACTACCCCCAACCACATCGGATGTGCTCCTCCAAGAAGCTCTGGAGGCTCCTCCTAGCTTAGTCGGGCACCTGGTCTCAGGAGCCTTGGAGGCAAGGCCAACTTGTTTTCCTGGAGGGGTCGCATCCTCTGGTAGGGATCAGGGGCTTCTGCAGAGAGAGACCCTGCCCTATAAAAAGCAAGACCGAAACCCGAGCATTCATGCAAAAGAGTGGCTGACTAGTGGTAATGGGAGGAATCCTGGGAGGTGGGCAGCCGCCCATCAGTCCCACCCAAGGGCCCTGAGGCCTCCTCCGCCCCCTTGGGCAGGTCTGCCTCTGTGCCCTGGCCAAGCCTGCGGCTTTTTATGACTTCATTTGTTGAAACTCAAGCCACGCCTGGGTAAGTACATTCTTCACCCAGTGCACTATCAAGAGGGGCCAGACTGCTGGCGTCATTGTAGTTCCACAAGTTTTCTCTGTCTTGGCTCTTTATTTAGGGTGGGATTTTTCCAGGTGTCAACAGGAAGCCCTTGGTGCGCTTTACTCCTTTTCCCAATGGACGCTTTGTCCCCGCTCCGCGGCGGGAAGGGCGAGTGATTGACCCCGGAGGGAACGCCCTGCCTACGGGGCAGGACCGGGCTGAGCACCGAGGTGCTGCAGCCAGTCGGGTCACGGGGCCAGTGTTAGTCCGGATAAGCCCTCTCTGAAAGGAACCCGGCTAATGTAATAACGGGGAAAATCCTCTCCGGGAGAGGCGTGCGCCGCCCGGGCTCAGAAATGCTGATTCCACGATGGTGTGATCCCAGCCGCCGCGCGGTTCCGGTATGAGGCGCAGCTGGTCTGTGTCAATGTCAGGGGCGGAGACGCTTGTTTGCCCAACTGGATGACGTGGACCAGCGTCTCCGCTTAGGCCTCACCTGCCTCTGAATGGGAGAGAAAGGCCAGTGGCAGGAAAGCAGACCTCCCGAGCACCCGCAGCCTCCAAAGTCCCAGACCTTCCCCGAATGTAAGTAGACAGCAGAGCTGTACCCACCTTCCTTCCTGGTCTTGGGGGAGCCCCGAGGGGCTGGCCGTGCTGTAGCTTGGGAGGTGGGTCCGGAACAGCCAAGTCTTCTCTCGGTGGTTCTGAAATTTACACTGAGCCAGAAGTAGGTTTGTTTTACTTTTTGTTTTTAATATTTACTTATTTTAGAAAGAGAGAGAGCATGAGCACAGGTGGGAGAGGAAGAGGGAAAAAGAGAATATCAAGCAGACTCCCTGCTGAGCCCAGAGCCCAACACTGGGCTCAGTCTCCCCACCCCGGAGGTCATGACCTGAGCTGAAGTCAAGAGTCCGAGGCTCAACGGATTGAGTCACCCAGAGGTCAGAGCCAGAAGTAGTATTGTCATTGTCATTAGTCTATTTACCTGTGCAAAAAGCTAGTTCAAGCACTCTGAATTTTTTTAATAAAGATTTTTAAAAATTTATTTAAATGACAGCGAGATTGGGAACACAGGCAGGGGGAGTGGGAGAGGGAGAAGCAGGCCTCTCGCCCAGCAGGGAGCGGGATGCAGGCCTCGATCCGGCATCAGGACCTGCGTGGAAGGCAGACGCTTAATGACTGAGCCACTGGGTGGCCCCAAGTGCTCTGATTTGTAGTGCAGCTATTGAATTTAATGTGGTTAATGAGTTGCAAAAATTAAAATTACATTGAACTGGTTGGTTCAGTTGGTTAAGTAGCTGCCTTCGGCTCAAGTCATGATCTTAAGAGTCCTGGGATCAAGCCCTGCATCCACCTCCTTGCTCAGCTGGGAGGCTGCTTCTCCCTCTGCCTGCTGATCCCCCTGCTTATGCGCTCTCGTTCTCACTCTCTCTCTCTGATAAGTAAGTAAGTAAATAAATAAATATTACATCGAACTGTATGAAATCCCAACTACATGTGGGTTAAACTGATGGGCCCAGGGAAGTGATGATCCTTGTAATGATTAACACTCATCGTTGCTTGCTAATGAGGCATCATTTTCCAAATGAACCTCGGAAAAAAACCCTGAAGTGATCAATTTTAAATACAAGAAGATTTTTACGTGCTGTAAGTAAGTGTAAGACTCCCCCCCCCCATCTTATAAACAGGAATGGCAAGAAAAAGTCAAGGAGTTGTATCCTTTTGACAGAGGTTTCAGAATGAATCAGTCATTCACTACAGTGATGTCGCTTCCAATTTTCTCAGTTTGGGTCATTCTAGTGCTGCTGAAAATACATTTTCTTTTCCAGTGACTGTTCGGTACGCATAGCACATGGTAGTTATATGGTCAGTGTTGATTGAATAGATAAGCAATCAATGGACTTCCAATTTTATTGGAAGTGAGTCCATCACTGCACTTTTCTGAGCAAACACTGCTGTGGGAGAAATCTTGACTTGGAAGGCAGGAGACAGAGTCTTTTTTCCAGCTTTGACTTCCCCATACTAGGTCTTTGGCAAGCCCTCTTCCCTTCTCCAATTTCAGTTTCCCCCCTGGATCAGACTGGTAATCTGTAAGGCTCCAGCTCTAGAAGTTGATAATTTTACAAGTTTTCTGTAACTTAGTTTCTCCGTGTAGCAAAGGCGTGGGTCAGAGTCCCCATCCTGCTGGTGTTATGGGGTCTCGTAGAACTCTGCGAGCTGTGTGGGATACCTCCTCAGGTCAACTGTGATCGTCATCAGTGTCGCTGAGTGTGCCCGATGGAACCGGTCTAGTGGTCTGGGCCGCCCGCTGCTTTACCTGATGATTTATTTCTTGTCTGGCCCGGCTACCCATTTTCCTCAGCAAGGAAACTATTCTGCCTTCATCAAAATATGTACAGAAGCAAAACTGATTTGATGAAACAAGGGCTTCGAGTAAAAACTATGAAAACCATATGTTATTGAAGGGAAGTGGTTTTCACGCCTCCTGAGCGACACCAGGTTCTGTGGTCACTTGATAGGGGAGTGCCACACTCGGCATTTCCAGAGTGAGCACAATTAGGGACGGACAACACCCCGAGAGCGCCACCCCGGGAGCTCTCTTTGGCACCTGCGCCCTTCCTGTCACCCCGTTAGTGCATCCCCCTATGTGTGTGCATTAGCGTTCACAGAGACTCAGGAACAAACTCGTTTTTCAGACGTGGCTGCCAACTCCGGGCTGGGGAATAAACAGCAGCCCGTCCCGAGAAAGAAGTCTGGGTGGCACATCACAAAAGAAAACCCTTCAAAAGCGATTTTTCCATGCTGTGACTGCAGAGGTTCACATTTCCCACCATCTGGCTTTTGAGTTTGGGGAGACATGCAGACAGAAAAAGCCTCAGATCTTCTTCAATTTTACAGATGTGGATACCTTTTTATTTCTTCTAGTTGCTTCTGGTAAAATCCTGAGGGACGCGGGCACCCTGAATCGCCATGGGCAATGAGAACAGCACTTCGGGAAGCCAGGTGGGTATCAGGAAGCTCTCCTCTACTCCCAACCTACACGGGTCCCTTGACTGACCTTGACTAGACTTTTTTTTTCCCCAGCATCTCCTTTCCGCCCAGGAAGGAGCAAGCTAAAACACAGATTATGCATAGATACATATGGGCACATATGTATTTCCAGAACCATTTACCAGTTACATTTTCAGAATTCTTGTATTAAGGCTAGCCCTGGTTTTATAAACCATATTAAAAAATAGTCTAACTTTTTATTTGTGCTTTTAAAATCAACATAATAGGATTTAGCATATTTTTCCAGATTATGCCCCTCATCGTTTACTTCTGTGGATGCAGAAAAGGTTGAAATAAAACCTTATCCACACTCCTCCCCAAAATAAAGTTAAGGCCCTTAAAGAGTGATCTTCAAATCTGTCAGTGTTGAGCAGATTAAATGTGCACTGTCATTTCCGTGTTAGGGAAGGTTTTCATAACTGAGGAATGAGCCTTTACTACTTATTTGCACATAGGCCTGAGATTGTTAAAATAGATTCAAATTTTATAGCAATTCTGCATTTTCAGTTTGAGAGACTTGATTCAATGCCCTGGTGAACAAAATCAGGGCATGCTTTCCTGTTTATCTCAGACATGGTAGAAATTTTGGACTGATGGTATTGAGTTTTCTGAAGGAGATAATTGGATCTGAAAGCCAGCATAAACCAATCTGCTTTCCCTCTGCTTCTTCTTCCCTACGGTCTTCTTTTCTCAAGAAGGAACACAGAAATCATCAAGGCAAAAGGTGGCAAATTCCAGTCTTTAGGAACAGGCCAGAAACAGTAGCTGTGGTCAGCGGCAGGGTGTGAGACAATAGGGAGAAGGAGGGACTGTGGCAAATGGGAGGCAAACAGGAGGGATCCTGTCCTATTGTCTGAAGGAGGCCCCACCATCAACTCCTGCTGATGGCTGCCACGTGGGAGGGCAGGCCCAATGTTATAAGACCTTCCTATCTCTTCAAGAGAAGTCAAAAGCCCATATTTTTCTATGAAATCTTAAAGTATTTGTAACTAAATTGTTTATGTTGAGACGTAAACATGGTATGATAGATTGGCGTGCTGTTGGAAGACCTAATACAGAGAGGTCCCTAAACCCTTTACCTAGTTTCCCCCCAGGGTAACCTCTTTGGTAACTGCAGTGCACACTCAGTGTCCACATTGAGACAGTCAATATCTGGAACATTTCCATCACCTGGAGGATTCCTTTCAGTTTCCTTTGAGCCACACCCACCACTTCCTGTTCCCTACCCATAATCCCTGGTGCCTCCTCGTTGGTCCTCTAGGTCTGTAATTTGGGCTTCCTGAGAATGTTATATAAATGGAATCATACGGTATGGGACCTTTTGGAATTGGCTTTTTTCACTTGGCTTAATTTTCTCGAGATTAATCCAGATCGTTACATGTATCAGTAGTTCATTCCCTTTGCTTGCTGAGTTGTCTTCCATGGTCTAGAAACATCTGGGTTGTTTCCAGCTTGGGGCAATTAACCAATAAAGCTATGGTGAACATTTGTATACAGGTTTTTGTGTGCATGTGAACATGTGTTCGTTCCTTTCACGCAAATGCCCCGAAGCACAATTTCTGCGTCATGCATTAGTTGCATGTTTAGTTCCATAAAGAACTGTCAAAAGGCAAGATAGAATCTCTGTAAACATTTTACATTCCCACCGGCAACGAGCAATGGATGAGCGATCCTGTTTTGCCACATCCTGGCCATCATCTGGTGTTGTCGCTATTTGGGGGCGCCATGCTGATTTGTGTGTTCTGATACGTCTCTATGGTTTTCATTCTCATTTCCCTGAGAACTGGTGTTGCTGATCTTTCATCGAGCTTCTTGCTGTCTGTGTGTTCTCTTTAGTGAAATATGTGTTCATGTCTTTTATGTGTTTTCTAATTGGTGTTTTATAAACCGTTGAGTGTTAAGAGTCTTTATAGGGTCTAGATACTAATCCTATGTCAGACTGTGGTTTGCAAATATTTTCTCCCGCTCGTAGGTTGCCTTCTCATCACGGGAACAGGGTCTTGTGCAGAACAAAAGTTTTTACGAGGTGCAATTGATCAGTTTTTCCTTTTTCTCTTCTGCCAACTCTAATGCTTTTGGTGTCAGATATAAGGATTCTTTTTCTACCCTTCCATCCTGAAGATTTTCTCCTATGTTATCTTTTCCAAAAATTGTATAGTTTGACATTTTAGATTTAAGTCCATGATCTATTTTGCACTCATGTTTGTGTAAGGTGTGAGATTTAGGTTGGAGTTCAATTTCTGTTTTTGTTCCGTTTTCTTTTGCCCATGAGTGGCCATCTCTCCACTACCATGTGTTGAAAACACTATTCTCTCTCTATTAAACTGCTTTTGCACCTTTGCCAAAAATCAGTTGGTTGTATTTGTGGGGCTCTGTTTCTGGTTTTCTTTTCTATCCCATTCATTGATCTGTGTCTAGTTGTCAGCTGGTATCACACAGTCTTGATTACTGCTGCTATGTAATAAGGGCTCTTCCTCTTGACTACTTTTCAGAATTGTTTTAGCTATTCTAAGACTTAAAGCTTTCCATATAAATTTTAGAATAAGCTTGTCTATGTCTAAAAAAATCCCTTGATGGGATTTTGATAGGGATTACATTAAACCTACAGATACACTGGGGAAACTGACATCTTCACCATGATGAGTCTTCCATTCTGTGAACACACAGTGCTTCTTTTTTATTTCTTTCATCATCATTTTATAAATTTCAGCATATAGATCTTGCATACGTTTTAAGCATATACCGAAGTATTTCATTTTATTTGCAGTGATTATAAATAGTACTGTGGTTTTAATTTTGCTTTCCACAGTGCATTGTTAGGGTATTGATTTTTTTGTGTGTTGATCTTATATCCTGTGACCTTGCTGAACTCACTTATTTGTTCCAAAAGGCTTTTTTTGTAGATTCTTTGGAATTTTCTATGTAGACAATCATGGTATTTGCAGATAGGGAGAATTGCATTTCTTCCTTTTGATTCTTTTTTTCTGCCTTATTATCGGGGCCTAGGAATTCCAACATTATGTTAATTAGAAATAGTCAGAGTGGACATCCTTACCTGGTTCCCAGTTAGGGGGAAAAGCATTCCATCTTTCACTGTTAAATAAGATATTAGCTGCAGGTTTTTATAAATTCTCTCTCTCTCTTTTTAAACTTTCTTTCCTTCCTTCTTTCTTCCTCTTCCTCCCCTCCCCTCCTCCCTCCCCTCCTCCCTCCCCCCTCCCTCCCTCCCTCCCTTCCTTCCTTCCTTCCTTCCTTCCTTCCTTTAGCTCTAGGCCCAATATGGGGCTTGAACCCATGACCCTGAGGTCAAGAGTCATACACTCTACTGACCAAGCCAGCTAGCCATTCCCCCCATAAATTCTCTTTATCAAGTTAAGGAAGATCTCCCTCTATTCCTACTTTGTTAAGGATTTTTATT
Source organism: Spilogale gracilis (assembly GCA_004023965.1). Taxonomy (NCBI): domain Eukaryota; kingdom Metazoa; phylum Chordata; class Mammalia; order Carnivora; family Mephitidae; genus Spilogale; species Spilogale gracilis. The sequence continues at coordinate 184,011 of PITA01000376.1, read as the reverse complement.
ATGAATGGGCATTGGATTTTTTCAAATGCTTTCTTTTTTATTTTGTGTCAGTTGACATAGAACATATAGCCATATGATCTTTCTTTCTTCTTTGGGCTATTGATAGGTTAGATTACACTGATTGATTTCTGAATGTTGAACCAGTCTTGTATACCTGGAATTAATCCTACTTGGTCATGGTGTATAATCATTTATAAAGACTGTTAGGCTTGATGTGCTAACATTTTATTGAGGATTTTTATGTCTAAATCATGTTGAACATTGCTTGGTAGTTTTCCTTTCTTTCTCTGGTTTTGGTATCATGCTAAAACGAACCTCATAAAATGAGCTGGGGAGTACTTTCTCCTCTTCTATGTTCTTAGAAGAAAATTCTACAATTCTCAAAATGTTGACAACTAATTTAAATTATTTTTAAACACTCTGTGAGCCAAAAAGATGCTCCTGCCGGCTGGGGTTGGCTCAGGCCCTACCTCTTTGTAAGCTCTAACTTAAAGAAATGTTCTATCTTTTTTTTTTTTTAAAGATTTTATTTATTTGACAGAAAGAAACACAGCCAGAGAGGGAACACAAGCAGGGGGAGTGAGAGAGGGAGAAGCAGGCTTCCCGGCGACCAGGGAGCCCGATGTGGGGCTCGATCCCGGGACTCCGGGCTCATGACCTGAGCCGAAGGCAGTCGCTTAACCAACTGAGCCACCCAGGCGCCCAGAAATGTTCTATCTTGTGAATTAGAGTGAAGGAGGCCGTGGCCATTGGGTCAGCGCCTTCTATGCGCAGACAGAGTACAGGCACGACACTCCTCTGCGGGCCTTTAGTGCGGCTGATTAACAAGCCAAGTGTCTCAGATTCAGCAGCTTCTCCAACCACTGGCAGGTCTGCTTGCACCGCAGCCGTCAGCAAGCTCCCCTCCTGGCTACAAACGCGCTGCTTCTCACTGGGGGTGTACTTGTCCCCACCCCCAGGACCTGTGTCAATGTCTGCAGGTAGGTTTGGTCCCACAGCTGCGGAGTGGAGGTGCTGCTGGGAACCAGGAGCGTCAGGGAAGCCGCTCGGTGCCCTCAAGGCACAGGGACAGCCCCACAACAGAGAATTATTCTTCTCAAAATGTCAAAGGTGCCAAGGTTGAGAAAACCTAGACAAGAGGAACATTTGTCTTACCTGCTTGAAGAGACCTCCGTGGGGCGTCTTGAATCCGAGATGAATTTCTACCTGAATACAGGCCAGCTAGAGTGGTTTATGTTTTCTTCATCACGTTTACTAAACAGCTCTGTCCAGAACTGAAGGCTGTCCCGAGACAGACTCCTAGAGATGGAATGGCTAGCTCAAATAGACGTGTTCTCACAAGTCTAGTCATAGAACTGATCTAGGTCGATCTATATCTACGTACATATCTACACCTTTCCAGAAAGGTGATGCCAATTTATACTTTTCTGATCAGGGGATGAGGGGGTTCAAATCCCACTATATCCTTGTAAGCAACGAATATAGTTTGGTACTTCAGATCTTCACTTCTCCTTTCCTGCCAGCCCCCGACCCTGTCCTCCCTCCCCTCTTCCCTCCAGAAGCAGACAGCAGATACCTTCTGTCATTGCAAATTTCCCCAAATCCAGCCTCATTCCTACATGACCCCAGGAGGCAGGTGGTATTGCCTTTGGTATTCTAAGGTCAGGTCAAGAGGTCAAGGCTTAAAAAAAAAAAAAAAGAAAAAAAAAGAGGTCAAGGCTTGCCTTTCACTGAGAAGTACGTTTGGCTACAGGATTGGAGTCCCCCCAAGGGGCTGGTGTTCCAGAATCATCTTTCCACCATCTCCAGAATGATCCCCTGTCACCCCCACATTCCTTAAACCTGAACTAAGATCCCCTTCCCCCATTCTTTTCTCCGCCTGTGTCCCCCGCTCAAGTACCATGATCATCTATCTACCCTACCATCCAAGACAGAAATCTGGGGATCACCTCTGACTCAGCTCACTCCCATTCTCCCCATTTATTTTATTTTATTTTTTAAAGATTTTATTTATTTAACAGAGAGAAACTCAGAGAGAGAGAGGGAACACAGCAGGGGGAGCGGGAGAGGGAGAAGCAGGCTTCCCGCCGAGCAGGGAGCCCGATGCAGGGCTCGATCCCGGGACCCCTGGAAAGCAACCTGAGCCGAAGGCAGACACTTAATGACTGAGCCACCCAGGCACCCTCCCCATTCTCCCCATTTAATATGTCATTCTATGAGTTATAATTAATAAATGAATGGCCTGGCCATTTAGCCTTTCAAATTTTTACGTATAGAAACCTATCTCCAATGAGCATAAACGGAGAAGGCTTATTTGGTTTATAGAATTAGGAAGTCTCCAGAGAGGCGCTAGCCAGCAGTCCCTGAGTGTGGAGGTTCGAAAGAGGACTCAGATCTATCTTCTCCGGCTCTTCCTCTGCTTTTCTCCGTGGTGCCCGAGGGCTTAGGGAGGGGCCCTCAGTCGGGGAGAAATAAAACAAAACAAAACAAAACAAAACAAAATAAAAAAAACCCCCAGGTTTCTTTCTGCTGCTCCAGGCATCCAGACTTCCTCCCGCTGACAGTTCAGCGTCCCGATCAACACCCCCTGAGGACTGGCCCTGATGGTGTCGTGCGCCCTGTCTGGGGTCAGTCACTGTGCCACCAGATGTGGACGCTCTGATTGGCCAGCCTGAGGCGTGCAGGGAAAGGTGGGCCCAGGGGGGTGACAGCCCTATCGGGATCACTTAGAGCACTTTCTCAAAAGATGGACACGTAGCATATGTTCAAGGTGTAGTTTTTTTCCTAACAGTTTTTTTTTCCCCTCTCCATCCCCACCACACACCCTATTACCTCCCATCTGGATCAGGGCAGGCTGCCCCCAACTAGTTTCTCTGCCTCCACACTCCCTTCCCCTCACCCCATCCATGCCCCCAGGCCTCTCCCAGAGGCTCTTCTTCTGTGAAGATGCACTTGGAGGTCCCAGCATTCTGCTTACAGGTTACCTCTTAGAAGGAAAGACAGGAGTCTGAAGGACCTTTCCGTTCAGAGATGGAAGACCAGGCATCGAGGACCAGCCACGTCATCAGGGCAAAGATGAAGACAGGCTGGCCCAGGGCCAACCCTTGCCTTCTTCCTACACTCTCGGGCTGCAGGTGCCTTTCCCTCTGGTGACTAGTGTCCCCTGGTAGCCATGGGCAGGGTGGGAATACACCCAGCAGGAATAGAACCTAGCCAAGACGGTCCCTCTGGTACTGTGGGGATTTCCTGTCTGCTGTGGCCCCTCCTAACGGCGAGACTCCTTTGCTTTCAGCAAGAGAACTCCGGCTTGCAGAACGTCATCCTGTGGCCTCCAGAGCCGGAGCCCGTGCAGGTACCGGGCCGTGTGCCGTGCGTGGTCTGCTTCCCAGCCCCCTTCCTAACAACTAGGTGTTTGCACATCTTGCACATGGCGTGTTCCTTTAAATTTTTAGATTTTCTCCACCTTCTCCCATGGCCTCCTTTCATTTACCTCAAAGGAGTTGGAAAACACAGCAGAATCTGCAATGTATGTTTAGATTTTTTTCGGATAACATTTCGGGAGGCTTGCCCAAGAGCTGGTCCAGCTGCTGTGCTCTCAATGTCATGCAGATGCTGGGAGCCCGCACTAACCTTCCGCTCTCCTCGGCTTTGCTTCCCTTGTCCTAGAGCGAGGCCTCATCTTCCCCGCTGGTGGGCAAAACTGGTGTGTCGTGAGAAAAGTTTGCATTTGGAATCAGCTGTCCATGTGGGCAGGCAGCTGGCTGAGATCCAGAGTTTTCGCTCTGGCTTAAGTGTTTGCTCTCCCCTGAGGAGGAGGGTAAAGTAGGAGCTTTGCAACCATTTCAAGGGGATTATTCCTAGAGAGACCGTCAGGCAGGGTTGGTGTGTGCTTGTGGGCGTGGCCAAGGTACAACAGTAAAATTCCACCTGTTCTGAAATCTTGTCCCACTACGGAGGGGTGTGAGGCCTGGGCTGGTGTGTTCCTGGCTTGAAGAAAAGGGCCTGCAGAGCTCATTCGGTGAGATGTCTGCCTCTTGGATTTGGCTCAGGTTGTGATTTCAGGGTTGTGGGATCAAACCCCGCGGAGTCTGCTTGAGATGCTCTCTCTCCCTCCCCCTGCTTGCTCAAGTGTGTGTGCTCTCTCTCTTAAACAAAGTCTTAAAAAAAAAATGGAAAGAGCTGCTCCCTCCCCAAGGGTGGCTGCTGGGTAAGTCTGACCGGTGTGCTTGCTTCTCTATGTATCCTGCCAGGAATGTTGTCACAACTCTGTGCTCTGTAACTGAAATAGAACACAAGACAGAGACTGGAGACAAAGAGGAATAGTCATTTTCATTACTTTGCCGACAAAGGCTGCTGCTGCAGGCTAATGCCTTCAATACTGCAGACCACCCGAGGATTGAGGGGTTTTATAGGAAAATACAGGATCTGGGCCATTCCAATAGGAAGAGGTATATGGGCTTGTCCTCCAGGTGGTCTCATGATGGGTGCTGGCACCTGCTGCTGGAGGAAAGATGTTAGGGTTTGGAAGCTGATGGCCAAGAAAGAATTCTTGAGGTATCTTTGGTGCAAAAGGCTGGTTTTATTAAAGCACAAGGACAGGACCTGGGGCCAGAAAGAGCTGTGCTGGGGTTGTGAGCAGTGGCCCGTTATATACTTCCAAGTTGGGAGGGGGGTGAGGGATAGTGTAAGTCCCTCAGGAGTTTTGGAAGCAAGGTTTCCAGGACCTTGGGGGGCTAGCTATTGTTGGGAAAAGGTCATTTATTACTGTTCAATAAAACCTGAGTCTGAGGCCCTTCAGATATATAGTGGTGGGTCATATGCTTGGGGGAAGGTCGTAACTTGGGGAGTTTAGAGATAAAGGAAGTTTCCAAAAGAATTTTTGTATGTTAACATAGGCTTTCAGGATCCTGGCTTGGGGAGGAGGGGGTCAGGTTAGGATTGCATTTTGCCATGAGCGAAGTGTCAACATCCAGGCAGCTGAGACCCTAGAGGAATGTCACGCTGCCTGTTCAAGGGCTTGGCAATGGGCTGTAGGGAGGAAATTTAATTTCTCTTCTGCCTTTGTTTCCCACATCATCCCCCCCCTCCAGTCTCACTATGGAGCAGGTACTGGGTTCTCCAGATGTCAATATCGATACTGAGTTCCTTAAACAAAAGATTCTGTAGAAATTTTTCTGTTGTGGTAAAATATACCTACTATGACATTTACCCTTGCAACCATTCCTCAATGTACAGTGGATGGGTCAGCGGTCAGTGGGGTGAAGTACATTCATGATGCACAGCCATCCCCACCAGAAAGTTTCTCCAGAAATTTTTCATGTTTTCAAGCTGAAATTCTGTACATATTAACCAGTATCGCCGCATTCCCCTCTTCACTCCCAGCCCTCGGCGGCCACCAGGCTACTTTCCGTCTCTATAAATCTGATGCCACTTGGAACCTCACCCAAGTGGAGTCACTTTTGTGACTGATCTGTTTCACTTAACACAGTGCCTTCAGGCTTCATCCTCGTTGTGGCCTGTGTGGGAATTTCTCTCTTCAGGGCTGAATAGTACTCCACGATAGAGAGCCCATGTTTCCTTTATCCGTTCCTCTGCTGATGGACACGTGGGTTGCTGTCACCTTTCAGCTAGTGTGAATAATGCTTTCAGGAACATGGCTGTGCAAATATGTGTGACTCCGTTTCTTTGCGGTAGACATCCCAAGGAATGGAATTTGCCAGACCATAGGTGAATTCTATGTTTAATTTTCTGAAAACCACTGGATTCTTCCACAGTGGTGGCACCATTTTACATTCCCATCAACAATGCACAAGGGTTCTAATTTCTCCACATCCTTGCCAACTCTTGCTTCTGTTTTGTTTTATTTTGTTTTGTTGCTTTTAGAATAGCCATCCTAGTGGGTGTGAAGTGGTGTCTCATGGTTAGAGGCTATTGTTGGTCAATGGTCAGAGGAGCCCTCTCTGCACACCCGATGTGCCCAGAAGGAGGCAGCCACATAAAGTTCTGGAAAAGGAACATTCTGGAAAAGGGAATAGCATGTGTGACATGTCTGGGAGGTGTTGAGTTCAGCAAAGAAGGCCACCGTGGCTGGAGGGGAGTGAGTGAGAGATTATGTCAGGAGGGAGATCAGGGAGGTGGGTGGGGGTGAATCTTGTGGGTCACTACCAGCTTTCTAACTGGGAAGCAAAGCCACCAGGGGGATTTCAGCAGAGGAGTGACAAGAACTGATTTGAGATTTTATTTTTTTACTTTTTATTATTAAAATTTTTTGGAGAGGATCATGTGTGCAACTGGGGCGGGGAGGGGGTTGCCAGAGAGAGAGGGAGAGAGAGAGAATCCCAAGCAGATTCTAGAGGCTGACAAGGGGCTGGATCTCACAAACCCAAGATTATGACCCAAGCTGAAACCAAGGATCGGCTGCTTAACCGACTAAGCCACCCAGCTGCCCCGGACTGAGGTTTTGAAAAGAGCTTTGTGGTTGTTGTGTAGAGAATGGTCTCTAAGGGGCACAGAGCAGAAATGGAGGAAGGACACTAGTTAGGAGGGCATTTAGAAGTCATAGATGTGGATGGTGACAGCTTGGAATGAGGTGGCAGGGGAGGGGGTCCCTGGATTAGTGATATATTTTGAAGGCAGAGAAGGTGAGCTCGGTGGCAATGGAATTTGAGGGTGGGGAAAAGAGCAGAATCATGGTTGAGCCGCAGGTGGTTGGCCTGAGCTGCTGGGCAGATTGAAATGTCATTTCCCAAGATCAGGAGGATTGGAGGAGGGGCAGGTTGAGGGAGAAGTGAGAGAATCCAATGTTCTGGTTTGGCCACAAAATCTGAACGCCTTTAGGGCACTGCAGTGGGACAGGCATTTGGATGCCCGCGAGGTGAAGCTGGGGATGCACGCTGGAGTCCTCAGCATGGGTGTTTAAAGCTGCATGAGAACACCTGGGGAGCGAGTGAGGATGGGAGAAGGGACTCAGAACTAATCCCTGAGGTGTCCTTTACTATTTAGGTGTGAGCCTCGGGAGTAGGGGGCAGTTTGTGAAGGGGGTGTAGCAAAAAACATAGGAAAACGAGGGACCTAGGCGATCCACGGAGGGCCGGAGGAGAGGGCCGAGAGAAGGTAGACGCATCACATGTTCCTGAGAAATCAAGGAGCAGACTCCTGCCCATTGACTTGGTAATAGGAAGGCCACTGGGGTGAGAGGAACCTTGATAAGCATTTTCAGGGGAATGACCAGGATGCATTTTGGCTGGGAGAGGCCTGAAGAGGGAATTGGAGATAAGGAAGTAGAGAGAGGGGTATAGATAATGCGGTAAGTTTTTCTAAGCTAGGGAGCAGAATATTGGGACAGTAGCTAGTAGAGGGAGTTGCCTGAGGACTTAAAGATGGAAAATCCTAGATGCCTGCTGGCTGGTGGGAATGAGGGAGAGATGCAGGGGTCAATGGAGGACAGGTGATCGATCGGTGGACAGAAGGAAGGCTGACCTTCACTGTTGAGAGGGAATGGGATTGGAGCCGACCTGGGCTTAACAGGAGTGATCATTGTGAGTGGTGGAGAGATAGGAGCAGATACACCTGGGAATTGTGGATAGGGAGGGGAGGGGAGGCAGCTCTCTTCTGATGACTGACAGGGGTGCACGTGTGGCAGAGGGTAGAGGTCCTCTGAGGCAGGGGTGTACTGAGCTGCACGGGAGTTGCGGGACAGCAGGTGCCTAAGGAGAATGGACCTTCATGCACTCACCGAGAGAAGCAGGGATATGAGGGCCGATAGGAGGACCTCTCTTCATAGTCTCTCGGCAGGAGGCCGGCACAGTTTTTAATGATTTCGCTTTTGAAATTTTTTGGCAACAGCTGATTGTTGAATTGGTGACTGACCTTTTAACCTTAACTCAAGAAGTCGAGTTCAATAACATCACAATGGTCCAGTACCTGAATCCTGCTGATGGGTCAGTTATTTCTTCTTTGATCCACACAAACCCTAATTAAACTCTGAAATTTAGGACTATGGCCTGGAGTTTTTTGTTTTGTTTTGTTTTTTAATTTTTAAGCATTTTTTTCTGTGCTCCCAAAAGAACAGAAGCCATTGGTGGGGAAAGTTCACACACGCGGGCTGGACTGAGTCTATCCACTTATTGAAGTTTCCTCCTCATGAGTAAGGGCTTTCAGCTCCAGACCAGCTCCTGGGGGGACACCTAGCTGTTGTACCCTGGGTCCTGGGTCCTCATTGTCACTCCTGCTTCATCCCTCCGGGAACTGACTCAGGGAGACCTCACGGAGGCAGTTGCTTTTGGGGAGCACAGAGCAGCCCCATTACTGACATGCACGACTGTGACTCACACCCAGACCCCAGGCCTATCCTTCTTGGCTCTTCATCCTGCAGAGGTGTTGGTTGGGAATAAAGAGACAGCCAGTTATAACCGGGGCTATGGAGAGAGGCTGGTGTGAGCGGTGGCGAGCTCAGGCCAGCCAGGGGTCAGCAGAACGTTTCACGCTGAACCCAAGGGAGCCTGCACTGACGCGGGGAGTGTCCGGGTCCTAGTGTGTGCGTCCTTCTTTGTGGTGGAGGTGGCACCGTGGCAAGATGAGCCTTCATCCATTGGCACCTCTTGAGGTTTCCTGCGTCATGACCCATGTGGAAAGACTTAATGGTGAAATAAGAACCTCTCCAGCCCATTGTCCCAGGCTGTGACAGTAAGCATGACAGTGGCAGTTACTCCTGTTCTTTATGGCGTGTTTAGTTTGGGGGAGCCCCCCAGAAGTCCTCGGAGCTCCAAGCATGTGGATTCCAGAGGGGAAGGGCAGCCTTCTACCCACCGGCATCACCACCTCCTGATTCCCCTTGGGGTCATCATGATACCCATTAATGGCTCTGACAGCATGAAGGGGGTGGAAAAACAACCCACCCTCTTATTGTAATGGCTTGACTTAAATATCTGTGATCATTTAAAAAAAACAACAAAACTCTTTTAAAGCAATTTCATTGTCTGGGTGTTTCTGTATGGTAAGTCCCAGAAAAAAATGATTTTCAACTGTAGAAACTGAGATCAATACTCTGAAGTGAGATGACAGGTGCAGAGCCACCTGACCTGCCCCTGGGTATCAGCCCCAAGGAGCTGCTGTCTGGGCTCAGAGATGAAGGAAGAGCAGAGAAGAAACGGGATCCAGAGGGAGGAGAGCAGGTCTCTGTGCACACCGTCCGCAGCCCCGACCCCATCGGGGCAGGTCTCCTGGCTTTCTGGCTCCAAGTCCAAGAGGCAGCCAGATTCGGAGGTTTGTTCCGGAAGGCGACCTCAGCCCTGTGGCCCTTGGTTGTGGAGTTCCCCGGCATCCCAGAAACGGAGGACCAGGAGGACGGGAGACCCCATGCTACGTGAGCTGATCCTGGGGTGCGGACCCCCGGAGACGTGACTGCATGTGTCTCTGCGGGCTGAGGCTTGCTGTGGCTCAGGCTCAGGGCGTGGTGGTTATTGTGGGTCATTAATAAACAGCCCCTCAGTAGGGGCATGCATTGTTTCAAGCTACAGGTGCGTGGGGGTCCCAAGTTTATGTTGGGGGGCAGTTTCTCTCTTTCCTGAGGGACCCAAAGAACCCAGCATTCTGAGAGCATTAAACTAACCCTGGAAGAAATGTCTTCTAATATTCCACTGGCCATGGGTGGGCATCTGGGATGATGTAACTGCATTTCATGAGAGAAAAATGGAAGGAAGGGACGGTGAACCGGTGTGAACTCCGGTTCACGACAATGGAGAGCCCCTCCACTGTGAATCTCCGCTACCACAGTCTCTCCTAGGGACCCCCTGGCCTGAAGTCTTGTCGCTCACCCTCACTGGAGCGGGTATTAAAGTTTGCAAACTGCAAGGCTCCAGCTTGGGCCGATGTATCTTCAGAAGAATGGGATTAACTGCTTTAGCTCTAAGCGCACATGGGCGCTGGGGCTCTTAGTTAATGAGTTTTGAATCAGTTTCTTCTTTGTAATAATAATAACTAGCATCTGTGAGTGTCTTCTATGGCCTAGCCTTGTGTTAAGTGCTCTTCATATATTGTTATTTAACCCTGAAATAAACCAGGCCATTCCGATCCCCATTTTCCAGTTATGGTAACGGAGGCATAGACCCCCAAAGCTTACAGGTAAATAAGCAGGAAAGCTCAGCTTGTAACCTACACCTGAGCCCTTCTTCTTCAGTCAGCCTCATGCTGCTGTGGCGTGAAAACGAGCAGATGGAGGAACCTGAGAGGGGCAAAACATAAGGTTTACGCCTGCATTTCAAGTCAAGTCGAATAAACATTATTGGATGTGATAGGCTGTCCTGACAAATCCAGGTCTTCGAATAAACAGAGTCTCTTCCATATGTGTAGCTCTTTGCTGTCTTGATGAGGTCAGCCACTGAGGCAGGTGGGCCAGCGATGGTGGTCACCATTTAATGGACCCCTGTCTATAGACAGGCTCTAAGAGAGACAATGATGTGGGTTTTCTGAATGGCCCAGCCTTCTTTAAATTATATTGCTTCTAAAATAGTAAGACATAATACAAGACATTAATATTGGGCAGTGTTTTTTTGTTTTATTTTTTTTAAAGATTTTATTTATTTGACAGAGAGAAACACAGCCAGAGAGGGAACACAAGCAGGGGGAGTGAGAGAGGGAGAAGCAGGCTTCCCGCCGAGCAGGGAACCCGATGTGGGAGTCGATCCTGGGTCTCCGGGATCATGACCTGAGCCAAGGGCAGTCGCTTAACCAACTGAGCCACCCAGGCACTCTGGGCAGTGTTTTTGAAGTCTCAGAGGCTTTCCTTTCTCCACAGACAAAACATGCCAGAGCTTGTCAACTCTGGTGTCTTGGAGGCTCCTGGGTTCTTTTAGGGTAACTCTTACCATTTTGACCCAGATGCTATTGGGGGAGGGAAGGTATATATCATTCACTGAATGTGGATTTCTCATTCACTCACTGGGAGGATAGGAACCACGTTTTTATGGGTTTTTTTTTTCCTCTTATTAAACGTTTTATTTGGGAATTTTCCAGGTTTACCAAAATGTTGTAAAGATAGTACAGAACGCCCGCTCACTCTTTGCGCAGCTTCCTCTAAAATTAACATCTTGTCTTTTAAAATCTTCGTGTCCACACCTGGATTCAACGCTTCCTGGACATGAGGCAGAAGCATCAAAATCCCACTGCAAACACAACCCTTGTTTTCTCTGTATTTTGAGGGAAGAGTGGAGCTTCAAGCCCAGCTCTCTCTGACTTCAAACCTTGTTCGTTTTTCCTGCCATATTTGTGCCAGAAAACATTCCTTCTAGGGGACCGAAAATTCCACCCTTGGGGCCTCCCCAGTCTCCGACCAACAAAGTCCCTGCTAGGTGAGGCTCCAGGCCGGGGTGTCCCGGCTGCCCGTGTGGGTAAGCTGCTTCAGTCTTTCGTTTTCTCCCCAGAGGGGAAGAAATGTTTGGGGTGATCCAGCAGAACTGGCCTGAGCATTCGCCTTCCTCTGACAGGGCGGACGGGCGACCCAAGCTGGCCCCCCCACCGAACGTGTGCCTCCATATTTGGCTGCCTCGTGGTTGTTTCTGAAATCCGATTCCTGGTGCCATGGGGACGACCTTTGGTCTACTTCCCAGCGTTCACCTGCAGTCACGCTGCTCCCAAGAAGCTTGCTCAAGAGTGGGCGACTTGGCAAGACACTTGGGTCATGATCTAACCGTGTTAATGACGCCTCTTTACGGGCATGACCACTGAGCCGAAGGGTGTGCACTGAACAGGGAAGGTCGGGGGAATTTTTTTTTTTTAATGGTAAGATGCTTTGGCTCTTGATAAAGTGTATTTTTTAGAGCTGGAAAGTGCCTGTTTGAAGATTGCTTTAAAATAGACCCTGGGCTCTGGAGGATTCTAGAGCCAAAGAAAGGCTCTTTGTTGACTCAAGCAGTGGCAGCAGAGGGAAGATTTGAAGAAACAGCTTGACGAGTTGGCCTGTCACACGGAGGATTGCCAGCTGACGTCCAGCCTACTGGTCGGAAGTGCGAGGGGAATTTGAGACACGCCTGCTCTTTTGTGGTGGTGCTGTTGACACGGCAGACCGCCGGGGTCCTGTGGGCAGCGGGGCGTAGCGCTGAGGCTAGGACGGAGACACCGAGGGGAAATGTGGTAGAAGAGTGAGATCCGAGGCCTGCCTGTGTTTCCCCTGGTTGGCACACGTGGCTACTGGACTGAATGGAAATACTCTAGTTCTTGTTTGTTTATTTATTTATGTAAAGATTTTGTTTATTAGAGAGAGAGAATGTGAGAGGGAGAAAGCATGGGGGGGCTGGGTAGGGACAGAGGTAGGTAGACAGAGAAGCAGACTCCCCACTGAGCAGGGAGCTCCAAGTGCAGGCTCGATCCCAGGACCCTGAGCTCACAACCTGAGCGGAAGGCAAACACTTAATCAGCTGAGCCACCCACATGCCCCGAAATGGAAATACTTGATTTTTTTAAACATTCAACAAATTTTTATGAAGTGCCTCTCCATGCCAGGTGGTATTTTGGGCAATGATTCCAGGCCCCTGTATTACATTTTTCATAAATGTCCCGTTGTTTTCGTTACTTGGAGTATGGCAGGGAGATGGCCGGGATCGTAGGCAACTGTTTCCCTGTCGGGTGAGGCACATAAGGTAGAGTTCAAGAGCACAGGCTGGGTCTAGATCCCGGTTCCATCACTTTCAAGCCATGTGACCTGGTGCAAGGGGCTCAGCCTGTCTCTGCTGGGTCTTCTCATCTGTGAGATAGGGTTGTTGTAAGGATTGAATTAAACAGGTAAAGCTCCTAGAAGAACAGCCCTTGGCACATGGAAAGTGTTTATAGCAATAAGTTCGCTATTGTCGTTACAGTAGAACAAAAGCTATGTTGGTGTTGGATGGTACTCTTATTATGGACAAAGCATCGGACCTCAAGGAAGAAGCCCTGGCCAAGTCATGGAGAAATGGGAGAAATGGGAAACATAATTCTACCTTCTGTTTGGCTCACAAGGATTTTGTAAGAATCTGATAGATATCAAAACACTTTGAAAAGTGCAATGTGCCGTGCCTATTGATAGTACTAGTGCTTTTGTTTTATTTTTAAAAAATTTTTAAAAAGATTTATTTATTTATTTGACAGAGAAAGGGAGAGAGTACAAGCAAGGGGAGCGGCAGGCAGAGGGAGTAGGGAGGGAGAAGCAGGCTTCCGGCCGAGCAGGGAGCCGATCAGAGGCTCCATCCCAGGACCCCAGGATCATGACCTGAGCTGAAGGCAGATGCTTCACCAACTGAGCCACCCAGGCACCCCTGTTTTTTTAATTGAAAAAATTACTTATTTTTAGAGAGAAAGAGTGAGCATGGGAAGGGGCAGAGGGAGAGGGAGGAAGAGAGAGGGAGAAGCGGACTTCCTGCAGAACATGGAGCCTGATGCAGGGCTTGATCTTTCAACCCTAAGATCACGACCTGAGCTGAAATCAAGAGTCGGACTGAGCGGCCCAGGTGCCCCAGCACCGGTGCTTACATGGAAACTCCATCCAGCTCTGTTTTGTCATAGAGAGACAGTATTCTTCTTGCAGATTAACTTTCTATTAGGAGGAGGTGGTCGGGCTGAAAAGGCAGAAAGGCCGATCCTTTTTTCTGCTTTAAAGATGAATCTGCAACCTTGTCATATTTCCTTTGCCCGAGGAAAGTTAACACGTGGTCCCTTATCCCCTTTCGTTAGAGCAGAGATCTGCCTCCTTATACCACCTGTTGTTTGCATCTGTCTGGGCTGGTAGACAAGTCAGTGCCTTTCCAGAATTACTTTAAAGTAACCTTGGTCATGGACTAAAGAGCAGGAGATTTACCTCTTAAATTATTTGCAGAATCATTCACTGTTGGTGATGTGATTGAAAGGGAAGCCTGGCTGCAGGTCGTGTTTGGAGCTGACGCCTACGTGACATTCAGACGAGTAGGAATTGGGTTACAATTTTAAAAATCCAGGGCCGAGGTATGAAAATGTCACTCACTCCGTATTGTTATTCTTGAGCTACCGTAGTAAAAAATTTTAACTCGTGTCCAAAGGTAGTAGTGTTATATCGGTAAAGAACATTCTAGAAGGGTCAGGAACACTTTGGAGGTTGAATTGACAGTGAGTTAAAGCTTGAACTGTCTTGATACTATCCAACAAGGTTGATTGTCATTTTGGTTTACAGACTAGGGGACTGAGGTCTATAGGACAGGGAGAGCTCTCATTTCAGGGAATGGTTCAGCCAGCATGGAAATCATGCCAGCAGGGAGGGGGTCAGCAGCCCTTCTTTTAGGTGAGGGATCAGCCCCAGCTCTCGCTGCCTCCTTCAATACTTCCCCATTAAAGGGATGGAACAAAAATGCCTTTTTCTGGCACTAGGATCCGAGAGAACTGGGTCCCTCTAGACTCCACTACTGTGTGATCTTGGCCAAAGCTTTACCCTCTGCAAGCTCAGCTCTAAAACAAGGACATGAGTAGTACTTCCCTCTCAAGGTTGTTGTGAAGTTTCAATCACATGGTTCACAGAGACAAGTAGCCCAGTGCCTGGTACTTAGTACGTGCTCAATAAAGAGGAGCTATTCTTATTGTCATTTCCCCCCACCGTCGGTCTCAACAAAAGTGAACGGAGATTTTCTGATTGTAGTGTCGTGTTAGCACGGGCATGTGTGGCCCCTGAGAGTTGAGACATCTTTAATACTTTACCTTTGGACACAACTGGGTGATTAAAGCAGTCAGCCGCTCAGACATGTGCCCTACTTGGGGGAAACGTAACCAAAGCTGACTTGCTCTTCCGGGCGGTGTGTGAAGGTCAAGGACACTACCCATCCAACAGAAGACTCAAGGTCTTTGGGTTGCAAGAAGACCCCCAGGTTCAGACTGCACACATAATCTGCACCTACATGTCCCACAGAAGCTCCAGAATTGACTTACAAAACCCTAGCCTGATGGTTGATAGAGCTGGTGGGTGATTCTCTCCCTCCCCAGAAGGACTGGGTCTCCCCTTGGGGGACTGTGTTTATGACTCTGTGGTCACGGCATGGGGCGCTGTCTCCCTAGACTGTGAGCGACTTTAGGGAAAGGGCGGAATCTCATTCATTTTTGTAGCCCCCACGTCTAGCATTGGTTCTGGTGCATGGTCTGTAGAGAGCACGAGCGGGGAGAGCCCGAAGGGCAGAGGGAGAGAGAGAGAAGGCAGAAGGCTTCCTGCTGAGCATAGGCTCCCTCCCAAGTCTCCGGGATCACGACCTGAGCTGAAGGCAGACGCTTAATCGCCTGAGCCACCCAGATGAGTGTATTTTAGATAATTGAATGAATCGACAAATCAATAAATACTTTCTAGAAGGCTGTGTGAAATGAGATATTTATCAAATGATTTGGCTGCATCTGGATCCGTAGTCACAACTGGTAAATTGTTGGGCTTAGGAGAGGCCTTGTGTATTTCCAGCTGCTGGCTTTGCTGGGCAGGGCTGGCTGGGTCTGTCTCTGGAGCCAGGGAGCAGCAGGCCCTGAGGGGTGAGAGAAGATTTCTCGCAACAAGGGGCAGGCAGACACAGGGGGCTCCAGAAAGTCCGGAGGAGCTCTTCTTGCCCGTCTCCTGGTGCCTCATCTCCACCGCCTGCCTCAGATGGGACCCAGGGCTCACAGAGCTTGGTTTCTCTCAAGCACCCAACAAGCCATGTGCCTGGTCTGAGCTGTAACAGCTGGAGGACCGGGAAGCTGTTTCTAATTCACATGAAGGGGCTGTCTGCTCAGAGGGCATGCAGCTTCCTAGAGCAGCGCTGCCTTCCAGTCTCATGAAGGCACCCCCCGCCCCCCCCGGGGCCCTGCCCTGTGGATCTGGCTCATTTGCCAGGTTTAAGCAAGGTGAAAATAATTGAGGCCCTGTGCTGACTGTCCCCAAATTGTGTTCCATGGAACACTAGCTCTAGGAGATGGTAACAGGAGGCACATGAACAAACGGGTCCCGTGGTCAAGAAACTTTGGGAAAAGGAGTTAGAATTCAATGATTCAATGTCATTTGACCACAGAACTTCTCAGACCCTTTCTGGCTAATGCATGCTGTGAATTTCAAAAAGAGGACTCAGTAACCAGCACTTCTCAGACTTAGCTGACACAGGACACTTTGTTTCCTGCGAAGTTAGTCTGATCATCTATGGCATATATTTTTTGGGTTGCAAGTGACAGAAATCCACCTTGTACCAGTGAAGGCAAACGGGGACTCAAGATCTCATGTAATTGTTGGCTGGA
Organism: Spilogale gracilis; assembly: GCA_004023965.1. Taxonomy (NCBI): domain Eukaryota; kingdom Metazoa; phylum Chordata; class Mammalia; order Carnivora; family Mephitidae; genus Spilogale; species Spilogale gracilis. The sequence goes on along the minus strand of PITA01000376.1, from coordinate 167,775 downwards.
GAGGGCGGAACAGGCTGGACCCCAGGACCAAGTGGTACCTAGGCCACCACATCACCAGGACCGCTGCCCCTCTGCCCTCTGTCCCTCCTCCAGGCTTCTCTCTGCCTGCTGGTACTCGCTGCCTTATTCCACAAGCGCTGCAGAGGCTCCTGGTAACCCTTGCATTCTTACTCTACAGAACACACTCCAGATTCCTGCCCTTCTGGGTCTTTGGGGAGTCTTGTGTGCACCCCAGTGGGCAGGGCTGTGGGCCCCTGTGAAGGAACACTGCTGGGAAGATGGGCTGAAAGACAATCACTGCTTTGGAAAATGCTCCTTGGGGTTTAAAGGAACCTTTTTCCCCTTTCTGACATTCATACTACATTTAGGGAGCGTTGTTTATTTATTTATTTAAGATTTTATTTATTTATTTGACAGAGCACGAGCAGGGCGAGTGGCAGGCCGAGGGAGAAGTAGACCCCCCCCCCCGAGCAAGTAGCCCAAAGCAGGACTCGATCCTAGGACCCCAGGATTATGACCTGAGGCAAAGACAGACGCTTAACTGACTGAGCCACCCAGGCACCCCATTAAATGAGAATTACTGAAATTGAGTTTTTAAAACCTCTCATCTCTTTCTGTCCCATGATTTGAAGGTTGGACTGTCCTTTATATTTTTGTATCTTGGTTTTAAAAACTGCTTATCCAGCAGATGACCGTATTGTGGGAGTGAGGGAAAAGTGACAGCCTCTCAGAATGGTTAGGGCCTTGGACCGGTGGCCCCAAGTTTCCAAGGGCTCATCATTTTCTTTGTTCAGTGTTTTGCCGGGGTTTCCGACGGGAATCTGATTCACAGGACCGTGGGGGAGGGAGGAGGAAATGTCTTCCATTTAGGTGCTACCACAAGCCAGTTAGACACTTGAAGATCTTAGAGAGCAAACATCCTCCCCTTTTCTGGGGAGCAGATGACCATCCCCTCCAAGGTCTGGTAGGTGTCCCCAGTCTTGACTCTGGACCATCACAGTCCCCCTACGCAGCTGGAAGCTCGTGTGTAGGCGTGTGTCTCCTCCATCAGAGCAGAGCCAGCGCTGTGCTTGCTGGGCTCGCCGCAGACCTCCCCGTGCGGCTTGTGCCCGCACACACGCGCGTTTTGCACACCGACAACCTGCCGCTTGACCATGCGGCCAGTGGCCAACCGAGAAATGCTTCTGTGTCTTCAGACACCCCTATTTGATTTCTTCTTCAATTTCTCTTTCTTCCGGCTCAGAGAACTTCGTCAGCTCAGAGTCTGGGGTCTGTGCAACCGGCTGGGGACAGTCAGAACGTAAAAAGGGACCTGGAGGAGACGTCTGGAAGTCCTGGGCACGGAGACCTGCACAGGTAAGAGCTGGGTCAGAGGACTGGCCCAGCCCGAGGCGTGGCCCGCTCGCTGCCGGCTCTGCATTTGCTTTGCCCCATTTGCTTTGGGAAATTTACCCTAAAACCCATGACATGGTCCTTCGTGGCAATACGGTCAGAGTAGCGGCGCATAGATTGCCTTGGGATTGCCTGGACGTGCACGGTCAGAGAGCTAATGCTTTCCTGCCCACTGAAACTAACGATTACGGACGTCCTCCCGTTCTTGCAGTACTCTGGTTGTTTATGTTCATTATCAGAACTCAAAATAAAAAGATCAAGGCTACCAAAGGATGTATCAGGGGTGTCTCATGCATGGCAAGTTGGGGTCAGTGTTCCGGCCTGGTAGCCAATGAGGGCACCAGATAAGACAGGATTCGAACTCTAATACTAATGGGACAGCTACCCTGAGTCCCAGGGAGGCTAGTGGATGAATTCCAGAAATTAAGGCCACACTAGTACAGAGGAACAAGGCCAGTGCGGGTGCAGCCCGTGGCCTGTTGGTCAGCGGCTCCTATTGTGACCCCCAGGAGGTCCTGCGTTCCCTACTGTGGCTTTTTGGGAAAACGTCCAATAGACTCCTTCCATGTAGTGTTTGGCGCCCATGGTTTTGGGGGCGTTTCCGAGCAGAGGGCCGGCAGACGTGCGCTTTCAGTCCCCAGAACAGACCCGGGACAAGGACACCAGAGGCAGTGATTGTCTGTGGGTTCAGGGTGATCCGGTTGGAAGAACCCTCCTGGGGTTCCAGGAACAAATCAACAGGAACTCCAAGGGACAAGAATGAAAAATGGAAAGGCAGACTCCCTTCACACACACGCGCACACACGCACATAGACAAGAGACGAGGAAATTTTTAGGTCATGAATGCTTTCCAGTATCATTTTACCTAAGAGTTTAAGCAACATTTCTGCGTTTGGGCTTTAAACTAGGGAGGGTCACGGGTAAGGAAGAGGGAGCTCTGATGGCAGGAATTTCCGAGCTTGGCTGATGTTACTTTCTGGGTGGCTCTGTTTCCAAAAGAGGCACTTTGAACCTCTTAGCCTGAACATTAGAATCCTTTAGGGAAATGGTGGGGCAGAGTGTTCTTTTTTGCTGAGGGAATTAGGGAATATGCCATAAACAACACCTTTGATCCCTGTTTTCTGCAAAAGGGAGGCCTCTTTTGCCTCAGAGACCCATGTGGCTGTTTCTCTTTCATGAATTTTTTTTTTCAGGATAAATAGACAGAGGTTTTAATATTTGGCTCTGATGAGACCAGATGACCTGTCTAAATTGGCTCTGGGTGATCACGAAACTAATAGATTCATCTTTTCTGGAATTCTATGCGAAGGCAATCCCGGCTGGCCCAGACCTGAGGTCCAGCCCTCCCTCTACCCCGCCATAGAAGCTCTGGGATCTCTCAAGAGGCTTGAGAAGTATTTGGGGCCTGGGTCACAGCTCGACTGAAGAATAACAGCAGCTGAAAGGGCTTTTGCTTCTTGTTCCTCAGCTTTAGTCAATTATTGTTTTTCCCTCGAGGAAGAATTGCTTCTCATTGCCAAGCGAACCGAGCATAAAAGAGGTGCCTTCTAAAGCAAGCCCCAAGAAGCAACTTCCTGTTCACAATTAGAAACATGAACTCCCCTCTATAGATGTGGTGCAGGGCTGTGGATGAGCTGACTCCCAACTCTCAGGAGGTGGGCGGGCTCCCGGACGAGAGGCGCGCCGCCCTCGGCATCCATGCTGATGATAATGATAACATGTGACTTTCAGTTGGCACGCGGGGATCAGACACCATGCCAAAGGCTCCAGGCACACAGAACACACTTTGATTTTCTTTAAATCAATTCATTTCCAATTCCGAGTCCTTGCTCTGCCAGGCTGGTGGGCATGCCCATGTCGGCCATCCACGGAAGTCGCCATCGGCTGTCCCCTCACCGCTGTGGTGCCCACTGGTCCACTTGATGCTGTCCGTCAGGCCCTAAGACTTTGCTGCTTTCAGGACACTCTTGGCACCAAGGAATCTTTGGTGAGCCTGGGAGCCCTGGGGCCATTCCCTTCAGAGTTCTGTGCCCGTCCCCTGTGAGCCCGAGGACACGGTCGGGAAGCAGGGAGGGACTCTCAGACTTTCACTACTTTCTAAGACTTTGCTGTCTTGTGATCCTGAAATATAGTTGCCTCTTCCTTTGCCACATCAGACAATTAGCATTTTTCTCTTCTCAGGATGTGCTATAGGTTTTTACAAAAGATTGAAGAAGCCATTGACCTTGTACTGTGTTTTCTCCGTGGAAGAACTCCACAGAGAAAGCACGGGAAGCTTACAGTGGCTCCTGCTGGGCCTGGAGACGAGAGCAGAATGTGGGGAGAAAGGCCCACAGTTAGTTAAGCTGGCCTCTCGACCCTCCACACAGTGTTCTCTCCACTGTACAGACGGGGACACTGACTCCTGGAGCTCTATATGATTTATGCTTTGTGGTAGAAAGTCCATTGTTTCTGCCTTGAGGGTCTTCTTCCCTCTGAATTACACAAGGATGGGTTTCATACATCCCCAAGACGGTTCAATGTTTTTCATTCAAAGGAGTCCCATCAATTTAACTGCCTTGCTTTCCCATTGCCACATGATGTCGCTGTTGGAACTTAGCCCTGCACTGGTCAAACTCAGGCAGAGGCTGGAAGGCGGGACCCTGATGCCCATCCCGGCACAAGTCCGTGGCTCCTGAGGGAGGATGATCCCTCGCTCCTAGGACAAAGCCGGGTTGCCCTCTTACTGCTCAGCAATGCCCATCCCCAAGCACGATTGCCTGGGCCCACATCCACTTCCGCGTCCACCACCCACCGTCTCATGAGCCTTCTCCTCCCTCCTTGGGTACCAACAGCCAGGGATGGCCACAGCCCTTTCTTTTTAAACCCTCAAAACACAATCTCATCCTATAATCTTTCCCCAGATCGTAGAGCTATTGGGTTGCAGCAGAGGAAATGACTGTTTTGTAGGGAAAAGTTGTCGTGTTGTGGCCATTTCCTGAGCTTCATTCTCCCATGAGGACTGCAGGTGAGAGTTCAGAGAAGGTGGACTTTCCTCAGGCAGCAACCCTACGTGACTTTCTGTCGCCTCCATCACCAACAAAGGACTGGAAACTCGGCAGCCTAGAGTCTTAACCGTGACCCACGGGTTCTTAAACGTGAGCAGACGTCAGGATCACCTGCTAGGCTGCTTAGAACACAGATTGCTGGGTCTCTTTCCCAGACATTCTGATGCAGTAAGCGTGGGGCGAGGCCCCAGAATGAGCTTTCCTAACCAGTTCCTAGTTGATGGGGAATCTTCTGGCTCGGACCTGCTGTGTGATGCCCCGGGGCGGTATGATGCCAAAGCTGGGTGTTGTTGAGGTTCTCTGAGGGCAGGGGTGGGGGATCTTGAACTAAAAGGGGACAGTTCGAGAGTCCACTCCAGGTGGGGGCAGAATTCCTGAACTTGGTGGCCTCTCTGTGGCTGAGCAGGAAGTGAGCCCCGACTGCTGGTGAGTGTTCACTAAAAACAAGGCAGAAGGAGTGAGGTCAGATGGAGGAGACTTTGGAGGTCAGGTGGGGGGTTGAGATTTTATCCTGCAGGTAGCAGTAAGCTGGAGAAGTGCTTTGTGGTTTGTTTGTTCATATTTAAATAAAGATTTATGCAGGTGGGGAGAGAGTTCAGAAGATGAATCTAGGGGCTTGGACAAGTGCACGGGAGGGGAGGCCAGAAGGACAGTAAGGGGTGCCTCTGTAGCAGAGGAATGGTGCCCAGGAAACCATCCCAAGGTGATACTCACACAACCTTCTGTTGGCTTGGGCCTGGACGGAGGAGGTGGAATGAAAGATGCTAAGGTTCTAGAGCAAGAACCCGAAGAAGGATCCAACATCAGAAACAAGGACATCTAAAGTGAGAACGACTCTAGGGAAACTGTGGCCAATTTTAGACACACTGAAGGGAAGACCAGAAGAATCTCCTGGGAACCCTCTGGCCTGGCCTTTATTTAAGCAGATCCCTGGCCTGGAGAGGGGTGGCAGTTTAATGGAGTAATAACCCAGCATGTGGCCCCCAGTGCTCTGATAACCCCGTGGCGGTTTATTCACAAGTTATTTGAAGGTGGGTCTGCTCATTCCAGCGCTCTTATTTTCATGGCTTTAAACCGTATCTTAAGAGCATGGGAACAGGGCAGGGTTGGGGTGAGGGACAGTAAATGAGATCATATGGGGTGGTGGTTCCCAGCGCTGCAGATCACAGGGTTTACCTGGGAGTTTGTAAAACCTTCAAATTCCTGGGGCCACCCTAGTCCTTGTGAATCAAAATAGCTAGATGTGGAGCTTAGTGAGGAATCTGTGTTTTTATTTTCTATTTTTTTAAACAGATTTTATTTATTTATTTGACAGAGAGAAACACAGCCAGAGAGGGAACACAAGCAGGGGGAGTGAGAGAGGGAGAAGCAGGCCTCCCACCGAGCAGGGAGCCCGATGCGGGACTCGATCCCGGGTCTCTGGGACCATGACCTGAGCCGAAGGCAGTCGCTTAACCAACTGAGCCACCCAGGCACCCAGAATCTGTGGTTTTAATGAGCATCTTATGGGTGGAGGTATTTCTGAAATATTGGTCTATTGCTCTAGCTTGTAACCATTAAAAATACATTTCCTGACCTCTCCTATGAAGAGTCTGACACAGTAGATTTGGGGTGAGACTGAAAGAACTGTTTTTTTTTTTCCTTAGGATTTTATTTATTTATTTGAGAGAGAAAGAGAGTGCGAGCGAGAGCAAGTGACAGTGAGCGCATGAGTGGGAGGGGTGGGGGGGGAGAGAAGCTCAAGCCGACTCCATGCTGAGTGTGGAGCCTGACACGGGGTTTGATCTCATGACCCTAAGATCATGACCTGAGCTGAAACCAGGAGTCAGATGCTCAACCCACTGCACCACCCAGAAGCTCCCGATTTATGTTTTGATAGGCTCTGTCTGGTTGTTATTTGGAGAATGTCAAGGGGCAAGACTGGAGGCCTGCAGGTCAGAGAGGAAACCATGGCCGGCCCCTGGCAGGATCTAGCGTGCCTTGAGGGACACAGGGATCTCAACCTTATATTCAGTATCTCCCTCCCTTCTGCTGCAGGAATCTTCCTAGACATTTTATTCCTAATTTCCTTACCCTCCCCGGGAAATTTCCATACTGTAGACACATTATATATGTTCTGTGGTCTTTGGATGACCTGTTGGACCAGACAGTACTTTGTAATTACACTGTAATAGATAAGACATCTTTCCCCCTCCTGAAACTCAACTTCCACCGCCGTGGGGATGGTACTGGCCTGAGCACGCGGCGCTGACGTGATGACAGTGAAGGAGAAACAAACACAGCTTTGCTATTCTGGATATTTTGGAGCTGGGAGATGCCAGGACTTGCCGAAGGATCGGATTTGGAAGGAGGGAGAGAACAGTCAAGGAAGATTCTTGAAGCTTTGGCTTGAGCTATTGGGTGGCGAGGACCATTTGCTGAGAAGCGAAAAAATGAAGCAGGCGTGTTTCCTGACTGCCGCGGTCCCAGAGCCACTGTCCGGGAGGGGATCCTGTTGTTACCTGGCGAAGCTGGCAGGTCAGGGTGCTGCTCACAACCCCGGGCTCACCGGGGACACACAGCACAGTCCTCTGTCTTTGGGAAGAAAGGCAGGCGCTCTTGTGTTTCGGGGACAGCTCACTTGCTGCCATACCCCAGCCCTTCTACACCTGAACATACGTCATCCCTTTGGGGGACGCGGGGCAGATTTATTCCATTTAGCAAGCCTGGATCCGCAGCGCATCACAGGCCAAGCTCTGAGCTCGAGACTAGAGGTAAAGAAGACACACAGGATGTGTGGACCCAGTTGTAGAGAAAGGCAAATCATTCTAGAAAGCTCAGTGCTGCAGAGGGAGGGGCGGGGAGGGCCCAGCTCCGCCGAGGAAGGGAAGGAGGGCTCTAGAGGAAGAAGCCTTGCTGCGGGGTCTTTTTTTTTTTTAATATTTTATTTATTTATTTGTCACACAGAGAGAGAGATCACAAGTAGGCAGAGAGGCAGGCAGAGTAGGAGGGGAAAGCAGGCTCCCTGCTGAACAGAGAGCCCGATGTGGGACTCGATCCCAGGACCCTGAGATCATGACTTGAGCTGAAGGCAGAGGCTTAACCCTCTGAGCCACCCAGGCATCCCGCTGCTGGGTCTTCAAAACCAAATAGAAACAGGGGTTTGTGGGGAAATGAGAGTTGGGGGCAGAGGGAACAGCTGTCATCATTACGGAGCTAGAGGAAACAGAATTTAGGAAGCACTCGACTTACTAGGTTCTGACATAGAGCGTTCCAGAACTTCTTTAGAGAATTCCTGAACTTCTTTAAGTCTGGGAAAGAGAGGATGGCTTATATTCATTAAACTCAACCTCTTGGTTTTTTCAAATATACAAACTTACATAGCACAGAAATCCTCGGCATCTGGGTAGCAGTGGCTTAGGGAAGGGCGGAAAGATGATTTGAAACATGAACAGTGGACTAGAGATGCTGGCCAGGATGTTCCTTGAGCCTTCGGGGGCGGCCCGGGAGCAGGGCCGAAGCTCACATGGCACCCACTGCTCAGCGCTGACGCCTGCAGGTGACCAGAAGGCCACCAGGAAGCGCGCGGGGGTGTGTGTGTGTGTGTGTGTGCTCCAGGAGGTGAAGAAACACGCCCCCCCCTCTAAAGTGTAGCTTGATGGGGACTGGACTCCAGCTGGGTTTGGTGCTGCCCGGATCCTGGGCTCTGAGCCATGATGCTGAGCTCTCACGGGTGTCTGAAAACATTTGTGTTGTGGGCTCTGTAATTATAAAGCAAGCCCCCATCTGCCCTTAAAATTTAATTTCCCTATAAACAAGGTCCGTTCTCAGACTCAGACAAAAGAAAAATCAAAAAGATCTGTTTTACGAGCACCGGCTGTGGCCAGCTCTTACTGAACGAGCCCCGCGTCACCAGGCAGTCGTAATGGTTCCTACCAAACAAACTTTTGCAAAGTTCCAGATCCATGGGCGAGCTCCTGCCAAGGCAGGGTGTGTCCGGCAGAGCAGGGGGGGGGGGCGCCCGGCTTCTGACTCATTATTTATCTCTGGCAGGAAGTAAACACAGAAAGAAGGGGGTAGTGAGCTCCCCAACTTAGGACACAGCCTGAGAAAGAAGGTCACGCTCTGAATTAGGTGTGTGCTGCTTTCTGCTCATCTGGTTTCAACAGAGCATTTAAGAAGAGGAGAGGAGGAGTATTTTTCCATCCTGAGATAATATCCCATTTAACTTGTCGCGATTTGGAAAATACAGAAAAGTGAATCACGAGGGGGGATAAATCAGCAATGCACTCACCATTTATAGACAACTGCTCTTAAAATATTAGTGTTTCCTCCAGGCTTTTCTTAGTTTTCCACGTTCTTTATTGATTGTGATAGCTGTGTGTATATGCATATGTATTTATAAATATTTAAATAACCAAATATAGTCAAATAATATGTTAATATACATACTTGCATATGCTCGTATTTAACCATTTAAACAGTATATTAATATAAATATATATGCTAAATTTAAATAATTATCAGGCTGTATTTTAGAGCAGTTTCACTTTTACAGAAAAATACAGCAGTACAGAGAATTCTCACATACCCCCACTTCCTTCTATTTTTTTACCCTATTCTTTTTTTTTTTTTTTAAATAGGCTCCATGTGTAGGGTGGATCCCAATGGAGGACTTGAACTCACCACCCTGAGATCAAGACCTAAGCTGAGATCATGAGTCCAATGCTTAATAGGGCACCCCCAGTTTGCCCTATTATGAACATTTTGCATTACCTTGGTACATTTCTTATAGTTAATGAACCAATATTGATATATTATTATTTATTAAAATCTACAGTTTACATTAAGCATTACTCTTATGTTGGACATACAGTCCATGGGTTCGGCAAATGCATAATACCACGTACTCACCGTTGTGATATCTTACACAATAGTTTCAGTGACTTAAGAAAGCTCCCATTTCCACCTGTTCATTCCCCCTCTCCTTCCCCTACCAACCCCTGGTAACTACTGATCTTTTTACTGTCTTCACAGTTTTTTTTTTTAGTAACTTTTTGTTTTGGTATAAGATATATTCTGTAAAGGTATGAAGCTCAGAGCCTGATGAATGTTTACATTCTTATGTACCTGTGTGATCAAGCCTGGCTCTAGAGCTAGATCACTCCGGTCGCCCCAGAACATTCTCTCCTGTCACTTCCCAGTCAATACCCAGCCCAAGAAAAACAGCTATTCTGACTTCTACGACCACAAGTTAGTTTTGCCAGGTCTTGAACTTCACGTTAGGGGGATTAAACAGCATATATAGTTTGGGGTCTGGCCCCAGTATCTTTCATTTTTTAAAGATTTACTTATTTGGGGCACCTGGGTGGCTCAGTTGTTAGGCGTCTGCCTTCTGCTCAGGTCATGATCCCAGGGTTCTGGGATCGAGTCCCGCATCAGGCTCCCTGCTCAGCAGGAAGCCTGCTTCTCCCTCTCTCACTCCCTCTGCTTGTGTTCCCTCTCTTGCTGTGTCTCTCTGTCAAATAAAAAAGTAAAATCTTAAAAACAAAAAAAAAAGAGGGGCGCCTGGGTGGCTCAGTTGGTTAAGCAACTGCTTTCGGCTCAGGTCATGATCCCGGAGACCCGGGATCGAGTCCCACATCGGGCTTCCTGCTCGGCAGGAAGCCTGCTTCTCCCTCTCTCACTCCCCCTGCTTGTGTTCCCTCTCTGGCTGTATTTCTCTCTGTCAAATAAATAAATAAAATCTTTAAAAAAATAAAAGAAAAGAAAAGAAAAAGAAAAGAAAAAAGCTTTACTTATTTATTTTAATGAGAGAGAGAGAGAGTGAGAGAGCACATGTGAGTTGGGGGAGGGCCAGAGGGAGAGAATCTCAAGCAGACTTCCCACCAAACATGGATCCCCACATGTGGCTTCATCCCATGACCCATGAGATCATGACCTGAGCCAAAACAGAGTCAGATGCTTAACCAACTGAGCCACCTAGGTGCCTCCAGTTATCCTTTGCTATTAATTTTTAATTTAATTCCATTGCAGCCAGATGATACATTTTGAATACACTGAATCTTTTAAAATTTATTGAGACTTTTTAAAAATGGGTAGAATATGGTGTACCTTATAAAGTGTCATTTGCTCTTGAGAAGAATGTAATTCTGCCACTAATGGGTAGTGTTTAATAAATAGTAACTGGGTTAAGTTGCTTGATACTGTCCTTCTGGTCTTTCATATCTGTACTGATTTTCTATCTACTTGTTCAATTAATTATTAAGAAAAGGGTATGGAACTATCAGTTTATACTTGTGGGCCATTTCTTTTTCTTTTATCAGTTATTGCTTTATATATTTTGCAGCTCTATTATTAAATAAACTTTAGAATGTGTATGTCCTATTGATGCTTGAACCTTTTATCATTATAATGATCTTCTTTATGGCTGGTAATATTCCTTGCTGCAAAATCTGTTTTTTCCCATATAATACAGATATAGCAGTTTTCTTTTCATTAGTATTTTCACAGTATAGCTTCCCCCTACCCATTCTCTTACTTTTAATCTATCTGTTTTTAAGCAAAATTTGAAATACTTTTCTTATAGACAGCTTATAGTTGGGTCTTCCTTTTTTTATCCATTCTGAATAACTGCTGCCTTTTAACTGAAGTGTTTGTAACATTTACATTTAATATAATTATTAATATAGTTGACTTAAATCTACAGTCTTATTATTTGTTTTATCCATCTCTTTTAACCTTATTTTTTTCCTTCTTTTAGAAAAAGGCATTATTTTTATGATTCTACTTTATTTCCTTTTTAACTTATTAGCCACAACGATTTGTGTTAGGTGGTTGCTTTAGGATCTATACTATACATCTTTAATAGTGATAGAATCTGCTTTCAAGTGACATTGTACCATTTCATGTACATTTAAGCCTTGCCCTATACAATAGCATACTTCTGTTTCTCCCCTTTTGGCCTTTGTGCTTTGTTGTCATACATTTTATTTCTATATATATTTCTCTTTTTTAAAAAATATTTTATTTATTTATGGGACAGAGAGAAACACAGCTAGAGAGGGAACACAAGCAGGGGGAGTGAGCGAGGTAGAAGCAGGCTCGAACCCAGGACTCCGGGGTAGAACCCAGGAATCAGGGTCATGACCTGAGCAGAAGGTAGATACTTAATGACTGAGCCACCCAGGTGACCCATTTCTACATATATTTCAAATCCCACAATATATGTTATTTGTGCTTGATATAGCTAATTATCTCTTAAAGGAGATTTACATAATGAGGAAAAAAGAATTTCTATTTACCTGCACAGCCTCTATTTACTTGCACAGTCACTTTTTCTGCTATTCTTTATTCTTTTGGGTAGATTTTAAAAAAGATTTTATTTATTTGATAGATCACACATAGAGAGGTAGGCAGAGAAAGAGGGGGAAGCAGGCTCCCTGTTGAGCAGAGAGTCTGACACAGGGCTTGATCCCAGGGCCCTGAGTTCCTGACCTGAGCCAAAGGCAGAGGCTTAACCCTCTGAGCCATCCAGGCACCCCTCTTTTGGGTAGATTCTGATGGCCATCTGGTATTATTTCCTTTTGGTTTGAGGGACTTCCTTCAACCTTCCTAGGTAGGTCTAGATTCCTAGATAGGTCTGCTGATGATTAATTCTCTTAGCTTTTAAATGTCTCAAAAAATATTGATTTCACCTGTATTTTAGAAAGATGTTTTTGCTGGGCAAAGAGTTCTAGATAGACAGTTCTTTTTTCTTTTACTACTTGAAAGATATTGCCCTATTTCAGTCTAGCTTGTATGGTTTCCAACAAAAATTTCTGCCCCCACCCTTTCTGTTGTTCTTCTGTCCTTTCTTTTCCAAGTGCTTTTAATATTTTAATAAACCAGTTTTTACTGGTTTTAAGCAATTTGGTTACTATGTGCCTTGATGTAAGTTTCTTCTTGTTTCTTGTGTTTAGAGTTAGATTCTTGTATCTGCAGTTTTATGGTTTACATCATTTTTGGAAAAATTTTCAGCTATTATTTCTTGGAATAGTTTTTAAAAATCTCCCTCCCTTCTTTGGGGATTCTAATTACATATATATTTGGCTGCTTGAAGTTATCTCACACTCACTGATGCTCTGTTTTTTAAAAGTTTTTTTTTTTTGTCTTTTTCTCTCTGTTTCATTTTAGACTGTTTCTATTGCTATGTCTTCAAGTTCACTAATCTTTTTCTCTGTAATGACTAATCAATTACTAATACCACCAATGTGTTTTTCATTTTAGACATTAGAGTCTAATGTTTGATTGAGTCAACATGGTTGATTGAGTCTTTTTTTTTAAGGTTTTATTTTTAATTAACCCATACACCCCCTGTGGGGCTCGAACTCTTGATCCCAAGATCAGAAGTTGCATGCACCCTCACTGAGCCACCCCTGGATTGGGATCTTTTTTTATATCTTCCATGTCTATACTTAACATGCTCAATCTTTCCTCTAGCTTCCTGAACACATGGAACACAGTCATAATATATTTTTAAAAGTTCTTGTATACTAATTCTATCGTCTGCATAATTTCTGAGCTGGTTTTTATTAAGTGAGTTTTCTTTTCATTGTGGGTCATCTTTTTCTACTTCTTTGCATTCCAGACACTGTGGGCTTTATGCTTTTGGATTCTGGATATTTCTGTATTCTTATAAATTCTCTTGAACTTTGCTTTGGAATGCAGTTCAGTTATTCAGAACAGCTTAATCCTTTGGGGGCTTCATTAGGTGGGACCAGAGCAGTGTTTAGCTCAGGGTTCCTATTTTCCAGAGCAGTGTTTAGCCCAGGGTTCATGTTTTCTGCTACTGAGGCAAGGCTCTTCTTAGTACTCTTACAAATGTCCCATGAATTATGAGGTTTTTCACAGTGGCTGGTGGGAACAGGAGCTTTTCCCAGCCCTGTGTTAGCTTTAAGGATTCTTCCCTATAAAACTTGCAGGTGGTGTGAACCTGGACTCACGTGGTTATTTGTGCATATATGTGCTGATCAGTATTTGGATATCCCCAGAGTTCTGTCTTTGTCCAGCTTTCTCTCCTCTGGCATGCAGATGCCCAGCTCCCGCCCCTCAAGTCCAGGAGACTCTCGGGCCCTCCCTGTGGCCTTTCCTCCAGGCCTCAGCTCGAGTGAGAGCAGCACCTACTGTGCCACTCTTCATCTCCAGGGATCACAGGCCTCTGTTTCTTGTGTCTCCTGTAGCAGCCGATCCCCCATTACTCCAACCCCCTGTTGTATTAATAATTCTTTATTTGACACTTTCCAACCCCAGCTCTCTGAAAAGACCAAAAGCCACCCGTATCAAGTTTCCTTCTCTGTAGCAAAAACACTTGGCATTTATTTTGGGAGAGGTGGGGAGACACTTCTAGAAAAAAAATATTAATAAGAGAGAGGATGCTATGGGCAAGAGTTGCTTTTCTTTCCTTTTCAAGAGCAGCTTGTATTCCAGGCACTTTTAGTCTCTTCTCTTTTTGGGGCCTCAAATGCCAACTTCGACAGGAGTTTATCTTCCCAAATCATCACTGCAGCTGCGTTCATGTTGGGAGGGAGCCTGGGATGGTTTTAAGTCTTTAACAGGGAACCAACTTGGCCCCTTGGTGATATTGACTCATCGACTCTCCGCACCCCATACACATTTAGGCCAGTGGGATTATAGAGAGGCAAATCTCAACAAAACAGGCCAGTGACTAGCACCTTTGTTAGCGCAGTGCACATGAGCTCAGCCTCACATAGGTGACGTCGGTGACATCTTTTTATTCAAGGAATGCCCCAAATTCTCTGAAAGGTTTTTCAGTCATCAAGGGAAGATTCCAATATGTTTCCTGCTTTTACAGGAAAATGATTTTAATACATGTTAGAAGTCTTATCAGGAAGGAATATTAACAAAAATGTGTTTAACGCTATTTATTCTTTCTTGATGTCAAAACAAAATAAAAATACCACGGTAACCCAGCCACACACAAAAAAAACACTGTGCGCATTTTTCTGTGGCTATGTGGTAGGGTTTAACTTAAAATGAAGAAAATACTGCTGATGTATTCTGGTGGCAGAGCAGTGGGTAACCCTGCGCCTGGCAAGATGGAGGTCAAGGCCATGAGCAGTACAGCCTCCCGGTGAACCCGGCTCTCCTCCCTCATCTCACTGTGGTGCTGTTGGCCACTGGCATGCTCTTTACCTCCTGGTTCTTTGTTGATGAGCTCACCTCCACCAAGTACACTCGGGATGTATACAAAGAGCTCCTCATCTCCTTGGTGGCCTCGCTCTTCATGGGCTTTGGAGTCCTCTTCCTGCCCTACCCTGGGTTGGCATGTACATATGAGCTCCCAGGGGTTCCAACCTGCTGGTTTCACTTATTTCCTTCTTCTGTAAATTATGTTTTTGTAACTATTGCTGGAGGTGCCTTACCTAATGATTATGATAAAATGAGCGACCGACTCTTGGTTCTGGCTCAGGTCATGTTCTCAGAGTCATGGGATTGAGCCCCGTGCCAGGCTCTGCACTCAGAGGGGAGTCTGCTTAAGGATTCTCTCTCTCTCCCTCTGTCACTCTGCTTCCTTCCCCCTCATTAAGAAAGAGAAAGAAAAGGAAGGAAGGAAGGAAGGAAGGAAGGAAGGAAAGAAAGAAAGAAAGAAAAAGAAAGAAAGAAAGAAAGAAAGAGAAAGAAAGAAAGAAAAAAGAAAAGAAACGAAATGGGTTTAAATGAATTGGTGTCTGGTCGTGGCAGTACCTGGACACACAGGAAGGACAGTGGCAGAAGCGAGTGACACCCAGAAAGAGATGTGGGTTTGTGCCAACTATGGAGAGCTCTGTGTGCAGCAATCTTGCAGCCCCTTCCAGCAATCAGTCTGGGAACTGCAAAATGGGGTCATTCCACTGTCCTTTCAACACCACAAGACATGATGAAAAAATTGATTAGAAGACAGTTTTTTGAATTTTCCTTGGAATTCAGTTGCCGGTCCTCCTCCCCCCACCCCCTCCACACTGTGCTGGGTAATGGGTTCTCACAAGTGGACTGACACCTTGACCCTGAAGTCCTAGAAGTCCATGTGGCGGAGCTCGCACTGAATAATAAGGACATTTGGGGTTTTACGCTCCCTCACATATACGCCCTTCTCCCCCATAACTCTTTAGAACCTACCAGTATTTTCCCCTTGTCTATTGCATGGGTTACACAAGCATTATGGTCTTTGTTTTTTCTGGCACAAAATGAACACAGGAAAGAGTTAAAGCTGGGTTAAAAATACAGAGCAGAGTCTGACAGGGTTGCCAACGTCATGGGCTCCTCCGCCTTTGTGCAGGAGGCATCGTTTGGACAAATTAGGACCGCGTATATAATAATCTGCTGGGATGGCTGAGAAGTTTCTGAGGAGGTGCCTTTCTCTGGAAAATACCGGGTTTAGTTGTTGAGACTTGGCAGTCTCCCTCTCTTTATTAACTTGAGCCTTC
Organism: Spilogale gracilis; assembly: GCA_004023965.1. Taxonomy (NCBI): domain Eukaryota; kingdom Metazoa; phylum Chordata; class Mammalia; order Carnivora; family Mephitidae; genus Spilogale; species Spilogale gracilis. The sequence continues at coordinate 151,892 of PITA01000376.1, read as the reverse complement.
TTTCCTCAGCACGAACCACTTAGAACATAAGTCCTTTTCCGAAGTCCTTGGAAGAGGCAGTGCATCTCACAGTGCGGGAGATGACCGAAGCAAGGGCTTGTTGTTTTTTTTCTTTTTATGTCAGTTAAAAAAGTTACTCCTCATTTCTATATTCATTCCATCATTCAATCATTCATTTGGCAAAGTAGGAACCAGTGCTAGACCAAGATATAAAAATAAATGAGATGAATTCCCTCTAACCTCCGGGAGGTCGCACCCAGTGGGAAGGTGAGTGAATGAAGAGATTCACCACTCAGGTCCTGAGAGAGAGAGAGGGAGGGAGGGAGGGAGGGAGGGAGGGAGAGAGAGAGAGAGAGAGAGAGAGAGAGAGAGAGAGACTGCACACAGGCTTCAGGAGAATAGAAAAGGGAGCATATGCAGCTCAGGGAGGGATCCCCTCCCCGTGGAGGGAGGTGCATGGGGGGTCCTACCACAGAGACAGGTGACGGGGTCTGTGCTGCTCAGGGGAATAAGGGGTTCTTACCAGAGGAGGGAAAGGGAGGAATCCCACGATGGAGGGGAGTAGGAACTCATTGCAGAGGAGAGTTAGGGGATATTACCATGGAGGGGGGAAGAACTCCCTATGTGCAGAGCCCAGAGTTGGCCTCGCTCTGAGGCACGAAAGAGCTATTCATATGTTCCTGATTTATAAACATATTCTGTCCCAAAGCAGGTGAGAGGTGAGTATAGGGGGCATTTAATAGTGTGTTTCGAGAACTATCCTTCTAGTTCTCTAACGGACAGCTGAAACATCCTTACCAAAGCTTCCTTTTACATATGGCATTCCATCCTATGTTCTATGTGTGGCACATTCATCTCACTAAATGCTCTATCAGGAAAAGGGACAGTGGAAGATTTTTGAGAAACACCAAGTTTGGGATACACTGTGCATGTATCTTCTTATTGATTCATAATGTGTGGTGATATCTCAAAGGCACTGAGCAGTCCTACAGTAAAGAAACTTGTTTAGCCATGTTTCTTCTAGTGCTTCCTGTATCATATGAAGACCAGGGAAACTTTCTTGCACATCTCATAATCATATTGTGAGAAATACAGAGTTCAGTCTTTAAAAGCTCCTGCTAGAGATGTAAAAATGGAGGACCCATCCTCCGCAACTCTGGTCATTAATAAGTGATCCAGAATGTTCTGTTATAGTTGGCCTAATCATATATCAAGTTCTCTCTTTTTTGTAAGACTGTATTTATTTATTTATTGAGAGAGACTGTATTTATTTATTGAGAGAGTGCGCGTGTGCATGAGTGGGGTACGAAGGGGCAGAAGGAGAGCGAGAGAGAGAATCCCAGGCAGACTCTGTGCTGAGCACAGAATTGACATGAGGCTTGATCTCCTGCTGCTGGATCATGACCTGAGCTGAAATTGAGAGTCAGACACTTAACCGAGTGAGCCAGGAAGGCACCCCTCATATAGCAAGTTCTTGAGGAGACTGTCTTCTTAGGCAGTCTTCCTAGTTTGGGATGGAAAAGAGAAAGAAAGAAAAACTCAGAAGTGGGCATCTCATAGAGAGTAGAGTACCTCTAGAAATCATAGTTATTGATAACCCTAGAGTGCTTCGTTACCAGACTTATGATTTTCAGAGAGAAAAATACAAAGCAAAGGGCAAGAATAAAGACCGTGACTTGATTAGGGATCAGCAGTTCAACTGTGTCATTGTAAAGATCTACACAGTCCTAAAATTCACCAGATTTATTCTGATTCCATGTTTGGAAGACCTGAAAACATTTTGGAGTTTAGTTTACTTTCTTTGGGTTGTGGTCTCAGCCATCCATCTACTGAAGAAAAGTCATGGCCCAGGGGTTAATTCAGATTTTGGCAAGTCCTGGAAATGTATGGGAGAAATAAAACACCACAGTCATCCTAAACTGCTCTTGGGGTTTGGGGAGCTAATTCATCACGTCCCTTCCCACCAGATTCCGAGTCAATCATGAATTTGGAGAAGTTTGCTGTTCTCCGTAAGGAGAAGAAAGCCAGCTTTATCAGTGGCATGCTTGGACTGGAAGACAAGTCAAAATGGGGTTCCTGATACTGCGCCCCTGAACTAAACTTCCCCATCCTGTGCCAGGCTGCAGACAAGTTCAGGGTGCCTCGAAGTCTGGGGAGGGCCAGCCCCTGGAAGCTTGTCACCTAGCAGTCAGCTGGGGGAGGAGATTGGACTGCTCTTCTTATCTCAGTGACCCTGAACACCTTGACCCACAACTGTGTGGGAACTGTACGCATGGGGGCTGCTTTCCCCGTCTCACCAACCAGAGGAGTCTCACTTCTGTCTGGGACGTAACCCGAAAGGAGAATAGGGCAGAATGTCATAGTTCTCTGAGAGCTCAGTTGTGTCAGAAAAACCCTGAATATGTGGGCCAAGGCAGGAATCTATGAGGACCACCTCCACCCCTGAGCCCCCTCATCACCACTCCAGCTGCCATGGCTTGTAACAGTGTATAGGACTGGTGGTTTCCAATGCAATGAGTAGTGTCAGTGTGATGTTATGTGGGGAAATCTTCTAATCTTTTCAATTACAGTAATTTATGAAAATAACCAATCATCCACAGACTTCTGTACTTTATAATTAGTAACAAATTTCTTGCAGTGCACCCCCTAACTCATCAGACCCACCAGTGTGCACAGGGAATTGTGGTTGAAAAGTGCTGCCTTGACCTCATTTCTTTTGAAGAAGTATTTAAACAAAAGTACTTTGCCTTTTCTGAGCCTCATTTTCCTATGTCTTTATCAGTAAAATGAAGAATTTGGACAAAATTGGTACTAGAATGCTGAAATTATCTGGAAAAAAAGAATATTCCTAACCATCACATCAAACAACCATGATTTGGGAATAGTTCTACATATTTAGAATCTTTGATTTGTGTTCACTTGTATCTGCCCATCCACTCATTCATCTACCCCATCATTCATGCACCAATCATCCATCCACCCAACCATCCATCCACCCAACCATCCACCCACCAATCACCAATCCAACCAAACATCTATCCATTCAATCATCCATCCATCAACCATCCATCCATTAACCATCCATCCCACCATCCATCCACCAACCATTCATTCATCCATCCATTCATCCAGCCATCTATCCACCAATCACCCAACCACTCAACCATCCCTCTAACCATCCATCCATCCAACAAGGATTCTTCCATCTATGCAACCGTTCAGCCTTCCAGTCATCCATCCATCAATCACCAATCACCCATCTACTCAGCAATCCATCCATCCATCCATCCATCCATCTTCTCATGCATTCACATACTCAATGGTTACCGTATGCTAGACACTGGGGAAACAATTTTGAAGAGACAAGATTCAGTCTTCATTTACTCCAATGGAGGGAATGATCATCAATCCATGTTGATGGCGACTGTGACTACAGCCATCACTAGGTGGGCCTGTGAAGCAGATATGATCCAGAGGCCAGGCCAGGAAGGCTTTGTTGACAAGTGATGAGTAGAGCTGAGGCCTTCTGGGGAAGAGCAGGAGGGCTCCAGGCAGATGCATGGATAGGGAGGTCTGAGTGGGATGAGACAGGAAAGGTGGGCTGGGGTCAGAGCAGACGGCAAAGTGAAGCCACTGGAGAGTCTTCCCAGGAAGGTGATGGGATTAGGCTTTTATTTCTAAGCCATTTTGCTCTGGCTGCAGACTGGAAAATGGAATGATGCAGCCAGAGTGAGTGGGAGAAGAGGCTGTAGCACATGTCCAGAAGAGGTGAGGCCAGCAAGTGCAGGGAAGCACGAGGCGGCAGGGCCCCAGAGCCTGGGAGCAGGGGGCTTGAGCTTGCCTCACCTCAGGAGCTCTGAGACCCTGCATCCAGTCTTACACTTCTCTGCGGGTATTTCTATGTGGGCACAGTAAGGGCCATCTACTCAGCAGAGCTACTGAGTGGATTAGACACGATCATAACTGAAAACACGCAGCATGGGCCTGGCCTTAATTGACGCTGAATCTGTGGCAACTCTCCATGGGACCATTCTGCTTTATGGTTTTGCTGGTTCCCTCGAGGCCTGGTGGTTCAGGGTTCTTCCTCTCCCGGCCTCCTTCCCCGAACATTCCTGGTGGTTCTTCCTCTCCCGGCCTCCTTCCCCGAACATTCCTGGTTGACTCCAGTGTATGGCTTCAGGACTGTGTACTTAGGAGCCCGTCTGGAGGTGAGTGTCTCCAGCTAGGGTAGGTGGGGAGGGCATCTCAGTTTCCTGCTCAGAACTTTGCTGCAGCAGATCACCTCTCCTCCCAAGTTGCTTTACCCTGTGCTTCCCCCTCTTTTTGTGCTGGGGGTGTCTGGTCTGCCCACAACTCCAACTCAGAGGCAGCGCCCCCTATAGGCTGAGAACCTTCCATCAAGAGTTCCAGGCTGCCAAGCCAGCCGTAGCTGGCCTTTGGATTCTGAGCAGCATCTCCATCCCACACATTTTGATATAATCTTGAAGCACAAAGGGACATCATGTAAATTCCAATTAATGCAGAGCCCTTACTGATCAGTTCTTAGGATTTTTCCTGCCCCTAGGCAAATTTGCTTCTGACAAATGCCTTTAATGTGGTTTTAAAAATTGCTTCGGATGGACAATCAAAGAAATTGCTGGTGCTCAGCTTATGCTAAATAAACCCAGCAGGGTTTTTATGGAGGCGGGGGAGTCATGTGCCTCACACTCGGTGGGAATTTGCTTCTGGTTCTTGTCTGATAAGACCCACAGGTTTTCAAGCTGCCCAAGTTGAGGGACTCTATCATCTTGTCCCCAGATGATAATGACTTAATTCCGCCTGAAGGGAAGCCACACGCTCCCTCTAAGTTAGTAGATCCCGTCGGAAGGAGGGACAAGGAAGTGGTTTTATTTGTCTTCTAACCCACATGGAAGGGTGCGTCTCTGGAGCAAGCAGACATAGGTGGGAGTGCTTCGTTTCTGAACTACACAACATTAATCTCATTAACTGTTAAGTGGTGTGACCCCAAGTTCATGGGTGGGATGCAAAACGTAAATCGCTTGTAAAAGGAAACTGGCCAGATGCGGAGTGCAGAGTGGTTGGTTCCAGAACAAACCAACAGCCCCGCGACTTGGGCGCCCTCCAGGGCCTGGTGATCCCGAGGCTAGTTCCCCACGCAGCCGTCAGCGCCCAGCCAGGGCTTTCTGGGTGCAACTGTCCTTGTGGCCAGCTGAGATTAAAGGGATTTGTATAACTTGCCCTCCGAGTTTCTCTTCTTTGCCCTTGTCAGCTCTGCTTGTGGGTCTGAAAACATGAATGTGCTTGAGACAATGACCGACTCTTTCTTGGGCTCCTCTTAAATATCTTCAGGCACATCATTCGTGTGTCAGCTGTGTGGGAAGAGGCGTTCTGTTAGGATGTCTGGTGTCATGGTGTGTACACGCCCCCTCAAAGATGTCCAGTCCCTTTCATAGTTGAGGGGCTTGGAGAGAGGCTGGAATGGAGTCAGGGAAAGAGCCTTGGGGCATAAACTACAGGTACTGGTTTTTTATCACAGTTCTGGAGGCTAGGATCCAACATTGGGGCGCCAGAAGATTCCATCCGGTGAGAACCTGCTTCCTGGTTCATAGATGGGTGATTTTTTTGCTGTGTCATCTCAAGGTGGAAGGGACAAGGGAGCTCTCTGAGGGCTCGTTTATAAGTCCACAAATCCCATGCACGGGGAGCTCCATCTTTAGGACCAAGTCACCTCCCAAGGGCCCCATCTCCTAATACCACTCCCTTGGGGATTAGGTTTCAACATGTGAATATGAACTGGCGGGGGGGGGGGGTCACACATGTTCAGTTTCCTTCCTTGGAAGTTTACATTCTTGGAGGCAGTACGGATTATTTTCCCAACCTTTTATTTTGGAAAATTGAAACCTCAAAATGTTGCAAGAAAATACAATAAATACCCGCATGGGTGGTTCCTGATGGGACCTTTCTTGTCGGCTTACTCTCTGTGTGACACACTCTTGGTGTCTCTTCCTCTTCCTATTAGGACACCACTTAGATTGCATTAGGACTCGACTCCTATGACTTTATTTTTTTTTTAAGATTTTATTTATTTATTTGACAGAGAGAGTGATCACAAGTAGGCAGAAAGGCAGGCAGAGAGAGAGGAGGAAGCAGGCTCCCTACAGAGGAGAGCCGGATGCGGGCCTTGATCCCAGGACCGTGAGATCATGACCTGAGCTGAAGGCAGAGGCTTTAACCCACTGAGGCACTTAGGTGCCCTCCTACGACTTTATTTAACCTATTTACCTCCCAAAAGGCCCTCTCTCCAAATACAAGACGGTTACATATGGATCTTGGGGATATAATTTAAGTTCTAAGTTTTAACAGGAATGTATTCCACCTTGCCACTGTATGCATCCCTGATAAATGAAGGTATAGACATTGCCTTGCTTTGGAAAGCTACAGTTTTGGTAGTGAACATGTATAGTAGGATATTTTCTCTGGTCACACTGAAAACGCTGTAGGTCTGTGAGTAGGTGACTACATATATATGTAACAGTTGCAAGAGATTTCTGTAGATATTCCTCCTTATAATAATCTTATTATTTGTTTCCCTAAAGTAATTTCAAGGAACATGGTAAAAGCCCTAGAAAAACCACACTTCTATGAACTTTGTCTTGTGCCAGTTCTCTTGGTGCTAAAAGATATATGATCATAACAAGGACATAGAATCACAGCTATGTAAAAATCGTACAATTACATCCTTTAACAAATTGTGTAGAAAAAAAGGAAAATCACCAAAATACTTCAAGGGGCAAGCATGTGGGATATTTTTCCCCCTGCATTTTCAAAATGTTGTACTGGCCATAAATCATTTTAAAATTCAAAAAAATGCACTTAATGAAAACCATGCAGAATTGAAAGCCCCAGACTGAATCTGGCACGCGATGAACTATTTTACAGCACCTGGATAGTAGGTTATCTGTAGCAAATCCCTAATTGTGAGCCACGTTCCCCTAACTTCCCACAGTTTTGCTTTCCATGCTGTCTAGCTGAGTAAGTTCAAGTTAAGACACGTATAGGTATGAAGGTAATGCAGCTCCCAGGAATTTTGTAGACATGGGTCACGTGCAGGAATTCCACAGCTGAACAGAATTGATTTTTGGATGACGCCCCTCAGAATATCATAGGTTGAATTAAAGAATCAAGTCTGCTATTCTCAACAATAGCTCTTTATTTCAAAGCATGGCTTTGCCCACTTGTGACTCCCAAACATCTAAAGATCCTCATTAAGTACTTAGGACTGCCTTGTAAGTTACACAGACTGGTTCCAACTCTTTGCTATGGTTTTATACCTATTGAAAACTCTCTGACTTTCCTGTGTTTTGGACTACTGTGAATGTGCTTTCATATTTCCCTGTTCACAACTGACCAGCATGGAAAGCTCCAAGTTGAATGTTTGGAATTCCCTGCATTGATTTTGGGAGAAAGTGAGGGCATGTGAATGTTACGGGGGGGGGGGGGGCGTGCATGGTCTCTGCATGGAGAGGAATGGGCTGCATGGGGATGCTGTGTTTTGTGCTCTTTCGTGGGGAAAGGATGGGGTGATTCTGCCAGTGATGTGGCTCTAGACACACATCCATGAGAATGAATGAAAAAATCAAATGTTTTTGTTGTTGGCAGTGCCGGGCCCCGAGGCTCCTGTTCCACATCTGAGGGTGCCACCAGCCTGGACCCGTGCATTGTGTCCCCGGAGGTGACCGAGCCAAGCAAATGCCCACAGGAAGCCAGAGTCCTGGAAGGTTCTCCACTGCCCTGCCCACGAGGGCCCTGGGAGCAGGAGTGCCCTTCTGCCTCCATGCCCTTTGCTGAGGGGCCCCCAGAAGCTTGCTTGGCAAGCCCAGTAGCAGCACCTGAAGACTGGCCCCTCGTTCAACAGCCCAGGAGGAGCCCTGTCCCAGATGCCCGTGGGGAGGCCCCAACAGTGTCTGTCCCCGAATGGGGCAGCTCCGCTCGGTGCAGCATGGGCGCCGTCATCCCCAGTGCTGGGCACACACTGTCTTCCTCCAGCCACACTGACCACTCACCAGGGGTTTCACCAGGACCTCATCAAGAGCTGACAAAGGGACAGCTGTGCGGAAAAGATGGCCAGCCTGGAGGTTTCGAGTCCCCAGGGAAGGAGGCTGCAGGTGGCCTGCCCCTGTCAGAGTCCAGGCAGGAGGCGGCCTCTGTGCCACAGGCCCCGAAGGCCCCGGCTGCCACTCAGCCAGGCAAGGCGAGCTCACCGGGTCTGGAGGAGCTCCCCGCAAAGCCTGAGACCCCGACTCTGCCAGAGCCAGTCCCTGGAGCCCCAGACACAGACAGATGCCAAGGGGAGGTGCCTCCCCAGGCTTTTGCCAACGGCTCTGGATTCCTTGGGGCCTGCCATCCCACTACGAGCCCTGCAGGGGCTGCCCAAGAAGACGACACAAATTCCCACGAAAGCTGCCAGCATCAAACGGGAGTCCTTCTGGTGCATGTGGAGCTGCCTGGGGATTCACCGAGCCATGCCCCGGCGCCTGGGACCGGGGGCTCTGGGAAGGAGATCGCGGAGGCCCGTGATGCTCGGGGTCACTTGCAGGCTGGGGGGCCGGGAATCGGGCCCACAGCAGAGGTCCGTGCAGCAGCAGGCAGCCAGCCCGGAGGGGCTTTGCTCACGAGTGCAGAGCCTTCCCCATGTGCACCGACGGAGGACACACGTCCGGCTTCAGGCTCCGCCTCCGCGCCAGCTGCTCAGGCCTCTGCTGCGGCAGGAGAATCCAGCTGGTTGGCCAGGGAGATGGCTTCTGGGGTGGAGATGCCAGTTCTTGCAGATTTGGCCCAAGAGTTGGCAGACACAAGGGTAGCAGGATGCGAGAAGCTCGAATCCAATCTCAGAAGTGAGGGAGAGGGTCTAGGAGGGAACTGTGTAGGGGATCCTGCCTCTTTGCCCCAGGAAGACAGGGTAGAGGTCTCAATAAAAGACCAGAAAGTCCAAGAAGGGGTACTTCCCCTCACCCCAACCAGTGTATCAGATGAAAGAGCTGGAAGCTCCCTAGGGCCAAAGGATGAAACCATGGCCCCTGAAAGTCCGGCTGTGGTTGAGGAGGAGAGCAGACTGCCCGAAGCCAACTCTAGGGGACAGGAAGAAGTCCCAGAGCCACTTGATGGTAGAGATCCTGAGAAGACTTGGGAGGGGCAACCCGGGACTGTAGGCTGCAAGCTCAACCCAGAGGTGGAAGAAGATGAGGTTTCAAGGCTAAGCCGTGATGCGGACAGCAAAGTGCATCCCAGCACAAACTCAGCATGGCCGCTCAGAAAGGAGGGGCCCGGGCATGCCCAGAGGCCTGGCTCTCCATCAGAAGATACAGTGCAGAGCTCGGTGACCTGTGGGATGATGGCGGAAGCCCATGTGGTCCATGCCTCTGGCTTACTGCACAAGCTCCTGGAGAAGGATCTCGCCCTGCCCCCTGGGCCAGATGGAACTGGTGAACACATTCTTTCCAAAGAAGCTGTCGGGGAGGTGCCAGGATTGCAGACCCAGTGTCCCGACACCCTTCAGGATATGGGGTTATTGGGAAGAATGGACTATCTTCCTGCCTTAGAATCTGAGAAACCAGATTTCCTGTCAACTCCTGCAGCAGAGGTCATCCCCGAAGCCCAGGAGACGGAGAGCCCATGTGACTCAAAGATGAGGAGCTGCCCATCTGTGCAGGGGCCCAGCAGCTGTGCCGGCGAAGGCTTGCTGACATCCCCAGGCCAACCTTGTGGGCTGGGGCATGAGGCAGCTGGTCAGGAAGTCCATGCTGATGGGCCACATCCCCCCATGGGGGAGAATCTGGCAGTGGACGGTGGGCTTACGATGCTCAGCCAGGAGCAAGATCAGCAAGGAAACCTGTCCTGCCTAGGGGGCCGTTGGACACAAGTAGCTGCTTCTGAGGGGTGCCTAGTATCTTCTGAGAACTGTCTCCAGCCACTGCAATCAGGACCAGAAGCATCCGTATCCGACATGCTCAGGGAGAAGCCCCAGCAGTATGAAAATGAGACTGAGACTTATGCAGGTGGTCGAGGCTTTAAGAACCTGGACGCAGATGCTTCTGTAACCAACCTACGTTTGGAAACCCTGGAGGACCTGTGCTTTCCCACCCATGGCAGAGAGGAACAAGCTTCCAGATCAGAACTTCAGGGGGAGCTCCCCAAAGGCAGTGAGGCTGGAGCTCCCAGTTCAGCTCCCAGGGGCGTGATGCCCGAGAGTCCTGCCACAGAATGGCCAGAGCTGTCAGCAGCAGGAGGACCGGACTTGTCTGCACGAGGGCAGAATGAGCAGGAGGGAGCATGCCACGGCCGCCTGCCTTCCAGAGCCTCGCTGCCTGCAGCCAACGCCTCCAGGGACTCTCCTCTGGCAGGTCACCTGAGCAGAGAGGAGAGACCCCGTGCCCAGCAGAGGTCCAACAAGCCCCAGCAGGAACAGGCAGATGTGTTGCAAGCCAGTGGCCGGCATGAAGAAGCATGTCTCAGGGATGCAGAACTTTCTCAAGTGGCTGACGCTCAGCCCCCGCTCCAGGGGTTGGGTAAAACGGAGAAGGCAAGTGGGAACACAGAGGAGACCCCACCTTGTGGGCCTGACTCAGTCCCTCTCCAGGATGCAGCTCAGGGCCTGCCAGCCCTGGCACCCACCAGCCTTAGAGTCACACCCAGCCAGGATGCCCCAGACACACAGGCGAATGGGGAAACGCGGGGAGAAAGGCAGCAGCCCCTACCGGCCCCACAGAAGGAAATGGAGCTCCCCACTGCCTCGGGTGCAGAGGCCCCAAGGCTCCTTGGGAGTTTCCCAGCGGCCGAGGATGGAGGCGTGGACGGTGGGGCTGCCGAGACTGGTGGGAAGGCCAAGGGAGGGGACCTGGGGGTGCAGCCGGCTCTGGAGGAGCCCACAGAAGCTGCTCTGAGTGGCGGCTCCCTTCAGACTGAGCAGCACGCCGCCCCTGGGAAGGAAGGTTCTACCTTGGCCCTGGGTGAGCCGAGCCCAGCAGAGCCACCCTCGGCCAGCTGCCAGGCTGCCTCGCTACCAACTGGAGAGCTGTGGGGGATTCCCGGGAGCAGGGCGGCTAGTTCTGCCGCCCAGGCTGTCCCCAGCCCAACAGGATCCCTGCCTCCTGTGCCACCAGAAGAGGCTGCTGCAGACACCCCTTACCTGCATATCGTTGGTGTTGCCAGGACAGGGGCGGGCCCTTGTCCTGGAGAAGAGCACCTGCTGGCCTTGGAACATGCCACCTCCACGAAGCCTTCTGCCGGCTTGCTTGCCCCTCTCTCAGGACCAGGAGTGGCCAGTGGGGAGGTCTCTGTGGTGCAAGCGAGCGGTGGAAGCCGCAGAGCTGGAAACATTGAGGGACCTGCGGAGTCCATCCTGTACCTGGATAGGCCGCCCCTTCTGACCAAGAGTAAGCAGATGACGGGGGAGGAGGAGGAGGCAGGAGCGCGGGGTGCAGACACCCTGCCCAGTGGGAGGCCAGCACGCCCCACCAGTGAGGAAAGCATGGCAGGTGAGGCAGCAAGGGAGCCAGAGGGCAGCGGGGAGAGGATGGTAGACCCTTCCGAGGATCCGAGGAGGGGTGCATCAAGTGGTGTGGACGCAAGCTCCAAGCAGGTCGGCATGATCACTGGGTTCCCTGACTTCAGAGATCACATCACCAAGATCTTCGAGAAGTCTGTGCTCAGAGCCCTGACCGCTGATCGGCCCCAGTGTGCAGCGGGAGAAAAGACAGAAGCCGAGGGGAGCCAGAAGGATGAGGACCTCACCGGGCCACGCCCAGAGAAGCCTCCAGATGGGGCTCAAGGAGTGGCCATCACCCCTCTCCCCGCCCTTCCTTCTGGACTCAGGATGGATGCAAAGGAGAAAAAGCAAGAGGCTGAGCTGCCCTCTCTGCTTCCCCTGGGTCCCGCTCCAGGAGGGCTGCTGGGTCTGGAGCCGGGCCTGCCACATGCCGGTGCGGGGAAGGGAATGACTGGTGTCCCACACATGATGCAGGACAATGAGAAGCCAGACGCGGCTGCGGAGGCCGGGTCAGGACTTGGAGGCCAGGCCCCCCCACAGCAGGGCGGGGGCCAGCAGGAGCGAACCTCAGGTACTTCCCTGCCCACGGCTATTCTGGAGACTCCTGTGGAAAGCGCTGCTGACTTCCAGGGAGATCACCAGAGCCACCAAGAAGGGGCCTCGGTTCCAGAAGACCGAATTCCTCCCGGGATATACCCCCAGGAAACATCCACCGGTGACCGCCGACCCAGAGAGGATGGTGCCTGGGGCTTTGCTCACATGGGGGGTCCGAGTGACATGCCAGTGCCCATCTCTGCCCTGGGAGCATCTTCTCCCCATGGCGGGGGTTTAACAGTGGCTGAGGCCATCCGTGAGCCCTGGACCCCTGACACCCTGGGGGGTGAGCAGAGGCATGGAGGTGGTGCCCTGGGCCGGCCGTGTGCTCCCGAGCTGCAGGCTGTGAAAGTGGCGGCCACTCCCCCGGAGCCCGGCTTGGTGGCAGGAGCTGCTAGGGAAGCAGAGGGTGACGTCACTTTGAGCACAGCTGAGACCGGGGCACGTGTGGCTGGGGAGCCGCCCGAGGCAGGTACTACGAGGATGTTCTCCGGTGCTGCTCACAGGGATGCAGGCTGCTCTGCTGGAGCCCCAGGCTTGGAGGATGCCGCCACAGCACAAGAGGCCAGCCCCGCTGGGCACCCGCTGGCTGGGGAGCAGCCCGGACCCCAGTCCCCGACTCCGCCCGGGGACAGGAAGCTGCAAGTCTCTTCATCGCTAGGACCTCTGGACCTGAAGCCCCAGACCCTGGCTGCGGGAGCGCTCCATGCTGAAAGGTACAGAAAAGCACAATCTCCCAGGGAGACGTGGGGTCAGCGTCAAAAGGGAATCCCACCCCGGGTTTTAGAAGTCAAATAGGGTGGTTTTTAAAAAGCTAGGTTTTCTATGCCTAAAGGTTTAAATTTACCTGTTTGCAACTTCTGGAAGTGCTAAGATTCTGAAAAAGGTGACGGAAATGGGTGGGAATGGGAGCTCTTTGTTGGTCACAAACACAGTCCTGTTCGCTCTCTGTGTTCAGTTCATTTCACTCAGACTGTCGGAAAAGCGTGAAATGTGTACTGGCTGGCCATGCTCTTGGGTTGTAGGTTAGAGTCCATCAGATGGTTTTCTGGAGCCCAAATATCTTTGCTTTTGAATCTGGATTTATTCATACAGAGAGGCCCAAATGATATGAAAGCATCCTAAAGCCATTGACGCCTGGAAGGGGATTTTTTTTTTCCCTCTAGGGATTTTGGGGTAGTAGCTACTTAAAGCTTGAATTGGGAAATGGACTTTCTCAGTCACATGCAGAGAGAAATGCCCTTTTTACCATCTATTTATTCATATTGTCCCAGAAGCAGCCCCGGGCCTGACCCATCCACCTCACCTTCAGTTCCTGAGGATGCTCCAAAGGCCCCGGGCGAGGTCATCTCAGACGAGGCCGGAAGTGTGGGAGGAGCAGAAAGGTCAGTGAAATGGGGTCGGCCTGTGGAGAAGCGTGAGGTGTACCTTGGCAGACTCGCTGGATAGTTTGCAGAGGAGAGCTCTGTCTACACATGAGTTTTTATATAAGCAAGGAGCAAAGAGCCTTTCCCCTTCTTTATACAGGTAAGGCAGTGCCCGAGATGCCGGGAGGCTCCGCTCCTAGGCCCGGGATGGATGAACTTCACATCATCTAAACTGTACAATTCAATGGCTTCACTGAGTTGGGCAAGCATCCCTACAATCAATTTTAGAACGTTGTCATTTCCTTCCTCAAAGAAACCCTGTACCCCTTGGCCATCACGTCCCAACCCCCAGCCCTAGACAAGCACTAATTTGAGGCAAATGGGTTCAGTGCTGATTTAATCTCTGAAGCGGGATTGTCTACTCCCCAACCCCAGTCACACTCCATAGAGACCTCAGGATTAGGGGACAAATGACAGATGTGACTGTGAATTCCAGATGCTCACACTTGTGTGAGGTGTGCCTTCTGCATCTTTCCTAAGTGAAATGCCGACCTAGGATTGTAGAAAAGCAGCTGCTGAGATGGGAAATGGAGATACTGTGAACATCCTTAGTTAGACCTCTGGCCGATCTGGTGCTGTGTGTGTGTGTGTGCGTGCGAGTGTGAGAGTGTTAGTGTGTGAGTGTGTGTGTGAGTGTGTGAGAGTGAGTGTGTGTGAGTGTGTGTTAGTGTGTGTGAGTGTGTGAGAGTGTGAGTGCGTGTTAGTGTATGTGTGAGTGTGTATGAGTGTGTGTGAGTGTGTCTGAGAGTGTGAGTGTGTGAGTGTGTGTGTGAGTGTGTGTGTGTGTGTGTGTGTGAGTTGAGCAGGGCTGGACTTTAAATTAGTACCTGTGGCATCCCAGAGTATCCTACCAGACAGCTGCGGGCATTTTAGAAATGATTTGATTTATGTTTTGCGCACGCGGAAAGAATGTACGATCACCTGTTTTTCGAGTCTGAGCGCTCCGCCCCAGCCCCAGCTGCCTCTCTGCCCTTACAAGGGCACCCCTTATAGCTCTGGGCGGGTGAGATGTAGGCGCCTGCTGGCCAGGCAGATGCAAGTGTAAGCAGCAGGGCACACTCGTCTCTGCTGCTGATGTAGGCACCAAGCCCTCCCGTGGCCCTTCCTGGTGCGTCTGTTTGATGCTCCCAGTTCACACCGGAGAAAGATCTCACCAGGAAAATCCTCTCCCTCCCCACTGTGAGATATTAGCACCCTTCGCAGCGCCCCTGGAGGTGTTAGCCCCTTCTTGGAGAACTTGGGGCCAGACGTATAGTAGTTCAGTGAATAGTTCATGGCTCATCATTCTAATCACTTGAACATTTTAAATCATAATTTCTAAAATAATATTAGAATTTCTGTAAGGAAGAGAAAAATAGAAGGAATGCGAGGAAAGGCCACAACCTCACCACCTAATGATTGCTGGTATTTATGATGTGTATTTTCAGCTGCAGTTTTCTCTATTTCAGTAGAGTGCTTTTTCTGAAGAGTGCTTTTTCCCTCTGGAAACCTGTCTTAGTGGCCAAAGGGTCTGATTTAGCGGTTTATTGAGCAGCGGGTATTTCGGTGGGGAGCCGGGTTTCTGTTCCCTTCGCCCTGGTGGAGGGTCTGCCGAGGGGTAGGGCCTTAATCCCTCTCCATCTGGCAGCCACTCATCAGCGCGAGCCGAGCTGTGCTGTGAGTATAAAATACATACCGAGTAGTGAAGATTCGTATGGAAAAAAGAAAAAGAACATAAAACACATCGTTCACGGTTTTTATGTTGGTATATGTTAAAATAATATTTCATGTGTATTGGGTGAGAATGTATTATGAAATTTCATTTCACGTGTTTCTTTTCCCTACTTCTGACACTACCAAGACTTTTAAAATTAATATGTGACTATGGCATTCATGGCTCTCATGCGTGAGTCATAGTCGACTCTGGTTAGATCATTGAGCTCCAGAATGTGACTGCCCTCGTTCCTGATGGAGGAGGGTTGGCATTTCCTGTCCTTTGGGTTCTTGGGGGAAAACGCCTGCTCCCGTCTCACTGGGTGAGGATTTCCAGAAAGAGTTCTGAATGGATCCCTCTGTTCCAGTGTGCCAGGTGGGGTGGCCTCTGGCTCTCCTCCCTCGAGGGGAATTACGGGGGCAGCAATGTCCGGGCAAATAGGCGACCACAGATTCCAACTTAGGCTCCGTAGACCATTGGAGTTGCCCCGGGAGGAGCAAAGCAACTCAAAACCAACTTTCCCAGTCTTTTCTTGGTTATCAGGTGATGTGCTTCTGTTGAATTTATTGAATTTTGAAGATTCTGTTGACCTGAGTACAGCTGATACTATGGATCAGGTTCAATGACTTAGAAACGTCTCTTTTCTACCTTGTGACGGGACAGTTTGAGAACCCGATCTCACGCACATGTAGGATGTCAGGAGCACAAGTATGTTTACTGCTTTATTTCCCCCAATTTTGAAGACCGTTTGGCACTTCTGCTGGACCTGCTCGGGGCATCCTGTGGCTCTGTCATGGGCCCTCACCTGAGGGGCACGTGCGCGCCCAGTTCTGAGGGGCAGGTGTGATCTCTATCATTGTGTGGTCTCTACCTCTGGAAGAGCCAGGGGCCCAGACAGCCTCACTTTATTTTTAGATTGTTCTACGGAAAAGACTTGAATAGATTTCAACTTTGTACACATATGGCTGTCTTCCTTGTGGATGGAAAAACCTAGACTTGGGCATTCTGATGACACACCGTGGATGGTTAGGGCTGTAGTGCCGGGCCTGTCTTGGATATCCCCAAGCTTGCTTTTGCTGAATATTTATTCATAGTGGTCTTTTTCTTTTCCATTTGGGGAAATGGTTGGAAAGCTGTCCTTTCCAATGATTAATGCATTTTGAGAGAATTAAATTATTCCCAGATGCTCGGGATCCTAGCACAGACCTAGGCTAAGCCATGAAAGGCGGTTGGGTTGAAAAGTTGAAGGAGGTCGGGAGAGATGGAGAACACAGGGAGTTGATGGGCATCAAGCCCAGGAAGTCCCCACCGGGCCGGAGAGCCGTCCTGGAGTCATCCTTTCCCTTCTTCCCACACTTGTTCCCCACTCACTCTCCACTTCTTTTTTCTCTTTCCTTCTTTTAAAATTACCAGCTGTGGCACTGTGTTTTCAAGTTTAAGAATAAGGTTTTGAGGATGGCTACAGCTGTGTAAATTAAGGAAAAGGGGGGGGGGGGAAGGATCCAAGCATAGTTCTCCTTGTAGATACCATCCCCCAAGGAGATACCATCTCCTTGTAGATCTACCATCCCCCTCTCCGTCAAGATCCTTCTGGGTTTGCGTTTATGTTACTTTGGTTCTCTTATTTTAAACTTCTTTTTGAGAAGTGTTGGGCTGTCGCAGAGCCCAACAGAGCTCAGGTACCCCCATGAGGTGCAGCGTTGTTCTCTCCAAATGGGGGACAGGAGAGTAAGACAGACCCGTTCATATCCCAGCAGCCGCTTACCGGCTGAGCAGCCTTGGATGAGGTGCTTTGCTCTTCAGTCTTCTCATACCTATAAAATGGAAAAACCCAAAAAGCAAAAAACACTTCTCTGTTAGGGTTGGAGTTAGGGTACGCTTGGAATGTTTTTCAAAGCATCTGCTATAGTTCCTGGCATAGGGTCGGTATATGTTAAACATGGTGCCTTTCTAATCTTAAATGTATTTATTCAGAAGCATCCTGGCAATTAAGCAAAGGGAAGATATGGTCCCTAAATGAAATAGTGAGAATCCCCGCAGGAACAGGGAGACTGCCCCTGGGGAAGAGCCGTTTCCAGCAGTTCATCCTGTCCACACCCCCACGTCTGTCTTCTGTAACCTCACTTGGCTCGCAAGGAGCTTGTTACAGGGTTCAAAGGTCCACAGAAACTGAAGGCTCTACCAGTGACCTAGTTTTATAGTGTTATCAACACCTTCAATCACTGAGCTGTCCTATGTACAAGTCAAAGGACCTTTGAAAATACAGCCTTGATGTTCGGAAGCTTTTGTGTTCCATAATTAAAGTGCATTTTCTTGGAGGTGAAGCTGTCTTTTGGAAAATCACCAGGTCACTTTGGAAAGCTGGCTTATGGGGCGCCCACACGAAGGGTGGTGGGGGCTGGATTTCCTGCCGTGACTTCTGGTTCTTCTGGGTTTCTGAGCCCCTCTGCCCTGTGGCACCTGGACCCTAGGTGAGGAGGAGACACTCACCACCACTTGAGAAACCCGGGCTAGTTTCAGATCTGGGTGGTGATTTTCCAAATGAATGTGTCCACACTGACCTGGCTGTTCGTCCTGGAACCTCTCATTATGGCCGCTGGCGGAAGCCCTACGGTGTGGCCCTGGGTACAGCAGGGTTGGAGAAATGGGTATTTTGGACTCTGGCTGGTGATTGAGGGAAGGAAGCTCGTGGGCATTCTTATTGAGGCTCAGAATAGAGAAGGGAGAGGAAGCTAACTGGCAGGGAGCTAGTACCAGGTTCTGGGCCCTGATGGCCTCTGACGGCAGATGTCCCCCTTGGTGCCTGAACTGAGCTAAGGATTCTTCCACAGGGGAGGGGGCAGCTCTGTCTAACCAGGCCAGCCTCCCCAAATCTGCTTCGAGGCTTTTGAGAGCAGTCTTGGTTCTAGGCTGGAATAAGCACAATCCTCCAAGTTGACAGACCTCACGTTCCAGCTCAAGTTCCAGCTCTGTGACCTTGGGGGCATCATCCTCTGAACCTGTTCACTCGCCTGCGAAACAGGGGCTCGTCACACTCCCAGTGTTGTTCGGATTCCATGAACCACTTTGTTTTGAATGCCTGACTCAAAACGAGAACTCGATATGAGTCTCCTTTTACTTAGGCCTCCCTCTGGGCCAGAGTACCTCCACACCCAGCACCTTCTTTCTCTGTCGGAGAAATCCAGCCCCTCCGTAGGGGCTGTTTGAAGACCCCGTTCCAGAAGAGGAAGGGGCGGCTCAGATATGAGGCACAGCTTACTCAAGGCCTGAGAGCTCATAAGAGCCGGAGACGGAGCTAGGACCTCTCTTCTGGAAGGTGTTTCTTTCACACCTCAGCTTAGACCCCTGATCATTAACTTATCAACCAGGTGGAATCTTTGGGGGGGTGGTTTTACTCTGTATGACAGCGCTCTCCACTAGAACTTTCTACAGCAATAGAAATGCTCTCTCTCTCTTCTATCTGGTAAGGCTGACCCTCGCTCCATGGGGCTCCTGAGCACCTGAAATGAGGACCCTGGAAAGTCAAGGGTCAGTTTCAGGGTGAGGTGGATTCGGGGCCACTGAGGAACTGAACTGTGGATTGTACTGAATGTTGATGATTTAAAATTGAAGTTGGACTAGCTGCACAGGGCTAGTGGCTTCCCAAGAGGACAGCCCAACTCAAAGACGTTATTTCTTCACGTATCCAAGCGAGATGAATCATCACCATCAGAGCCGGTGTGGATTCCAGGAGGTTCTACGTGTGCAGCTCTCTCGGGGCTAGGGCACCTGGGGGCGGTGAGTGAGCACTTGTTTTCCCCTTGGCTCTGCAAGTGGCAAAGCCAGGGAGCTCTGTGTTGGGAGTAGAGACTAGGGTATAGTCACAGCCTGACTGCCCCGGAGGCACCTCTAGCCCCTGAGCCAAGGAGGGTTACCCCTGGGGCCAGCCAGAGGCCCTGACTTAGCCAGCGGGACCTTAGGCCCAGGCCTGGTGCAGAGGCCTCAGGGAGCCCAGTCAACCGGCTCTAAACAGTGGCACTTAATCTAGAACCCTCCCTGCCTATGCCTCCCCACTGGCCATACCTATGTGGGAGCAGAAATGGGTTTAGGGCAGCCTTCCTCTTGCTCTCTCTTGCACCGGCAGGCCCCAGCTGACTGCCGCTCAGCCTCTCCCCTCTTTCTTCTCAGAGCCTGTTAAGTCGTCCAGCGTTAAATATTTTAGCAGCCTGCTGATTCAGACATTGATTGTGAAACTGTTTCTGATTCCTGGGAAGGTGCTGGCACAGGTCTGAGTACTGATACTTTTAATGCCCTTTCCTTTTGCAAGACAGGCCGAGTGTGTTTGGGATAGAAACCTCAGTGGAGGGGTGGGTCTCTGCCCCGGGGGAGGGGAGGGTGAGCCAAGGGAGGACCACAGTGTGTAGTAGACTTGCATCTCAGCCCAGGAGCATCACACACACACACACACACACACCCCGCCCCTGGGGAAGTAGGGAAGCCAGGTCCCCAATGCCACCCCAGGTCAGCCAGGAGGGCCAGAGGAGGAGGGACCGGAGCGAGGCTGAGAAGGAACCCTGACTGGAGGGAGGGGGCACGTTGGGCCACCTGAGTTCAAATACAGATCTTCACTGTCAAGGCCGTGTTGGTTGGTCGGGCACCTGCCCTAAGCTTCGGCTTCCTCATAGGTATATGGGGCTGCTGATGTCTCTGGGGAGTTAGGGGGTGTTTATTTATTTTTTAAAATTTATTTATTTGAGAGAGAGTGAGAGAGAGCAAGAGCAGGAGAAGGGCTAGAGGGAGAAACAGACTCCACACTGAGCAGGGAGCCCGAAGCAGGGCTTGATCCCAGGAGCCCAGGATCATGACCTGAGCCAAAGGTAGACACCCAACCAACTAAGCCACCCAGGCGCCCTAAATGGAGATTATAGGAGGCAAGACACAGAGAATCCTCTGCACAAAGCCAGCTTTCTTTACTCTTTTTTAAAAGACTTATTTATTTATTTTTAGAGAGAGCAAGTGAGAGCCTGTAGAAGGGATGGGCAGAGGAAGAGGGAGAGAGCCCCAAGCAGACGTCACACTAAGCATAGGACCTGATGCAGGGCTTGAGCTCATGACCCCCAGATCATGACCTGAGCCAAAACCAAGAGTCCATGGCATAGCCAGCTGAGCCCCCAGGGCACTCTGAGCCGGCTCTCAGTAGCTGGTGGCTGTGACGGTGACAGAGCTGGGGCCTGCCAGCTCTTAGAGAGCCCGGGAACAGGGTCCCTGAGCAGTGGGGAAGCCTGCGGGCAGCTCCGTCTGCACCACTGGCTCAGCACTTGCCCAGCAAACACACCCAGAGCAGGTGCTGAGAAGGGAAGCCAAGGTCTCTTTCCTTAGAGAAGAGCTGAACCTGCACCCAGGCTCCTCCCTGGAGAAGACGGTTAGGGTAAATCGATGGATGGGCATGACCCGCTGCAGGTAACACGTGTGGGTTAGTGACTCCTAGCTCAGTGCTCACACACTCCGAAGGGATCAGGTTGTTCACCAGCTCCTGTCTACTCACTGTGGTTTCTCCAGATGACTGTACTTCCTTCCTCTTCTTGGGACTTAGTATTCTCCAAAATTGGATGAGGAGTTCGGGGTCACGATTTTAAATTCTCTGTTTTAAGATACTTGCTTGGATACAAGTTTGGTCATCTCTGCAGGGGGGGGTCTTGGTTGGGGGCCAAGAGAAAAAGCCACGATCTTGTTTCTTTGGGAATGTTAGACTTGCAGACAACGCTCTTGGTTACGCAGCATCTGATACTCTGCGTGGTACACACTGGGCAGTCCATAAGCGCTTGCTGAATAATTCAACCCTACTGACTCTCAGGTGAGTCGGAGGCTTCCTGTCCTGGAAAATCAGGTCAGACAGGACTGAGAGGCAGACACCAGGTCTCGCTTCCAGCTCTGCCAGCTCTAAGCAAGTTCCTTAGCCACTCTGAGCCTCAGTTTCCTTGCCTGTAAAATGTGTATAATGCTAGAGTCTACCACTTGGATATATCATGGAGATTGCATAAAAATAATGTGTGTAAAGAGCTTCACAGATTGCCTGCCTGGCATGCAGTAAGTACTTAAAAATCTGGGATAATTGTTTTTATTGTTAGTATCATTATTACCATCATAATTTGAATGATGCTCATACTATTATTAAGGCAGGTTACTGGTAAACACTTGTGCTTTGACACATGGACTAGCTGAAATTTGCTGAAGTTCATTTTCATCTGCCTTGAATTCTTTGGATCGGGTCACTACCCTGTAAAGATCCTTCCCTCCCTGAGCCACTGCCTCCCCACCCAGGGGGTCTTCGATATTGCAACATTGTATCTGATGCAAGGTCAAGCCATCCAACCTACAGAGGGAATGCATTCTTTTCCTTGGGGAACTCCGGCTTTGGGGTTAACCTCTTGCCAAGAGTGGCTACAAAGAAGCTGAAACCTAACATTTGTGGGAGGGAGGGAGCGCCTCTGTGGGTGAGCCCGGCTGGGGCTATGCCAGTGAAATGGAAGCCCTGAACGCATCTTAGGGGACACATTGCCCCGACTTTTGGCACAATGTTTTGAGCTGCTTGCCCATCCCAAACCTCCTAGAGGAAGGGGCAGAGCTGCAAGGTGTCTGTCTTTGCTTAACAGCCGGGCACCATAGCACGATGGCTGCAGGAGGAGACCCTTCCTGACGGATGACCAAGCCGCTGGAATTTAAACATGCATGGCCAGCATTGGCAGAAAGTGAGAGTTTGGGGGAGCAGAGAGTACAAGCCTCAGCGTGAGATCTCAGCTCCAGGCCAGACTGCCTTTGTGGGCCACCTAGAAAAGATGTCTAGGGTGGGACCAGCTCTGACTCCCAAGTCATGAAAGCAGGGATGCTTACCCTGTGAGACAGGTATGACCTCATGCCTGGCTTCTGGAATTCACAGCCATGAAACAGCATACCCAGAAGGACTTTGGGACTGTCAGCCTCCTCATTTTACAAATGAGAAGACCAATACCCAGAGAAGGTGTGTGACTTCCCCAAGGACACACAGCATGTCCTGGGACCACTAGTCTAACTCCTCTTGAGTGCTGTTCTTGTGGACTCAAGACCAGGGTTCTTTTCAACAAACCCCTGGACGGTGGTAGGCATCGCCTTTGCCAAGCGCAGCTAGCCGCCCAGGTGAGCCTCGTCTGAGCTGATGTCACAGACTGTTTTCTCCAGGGGGTGGTCGTGGCTGAAAGTAATCCCGTGCTCGGGTTGGGTCTGAGAAAGCAGCGTATGCAGGCTCACTCCGGCTTTTTTGCAAAGTAAGCTGCAGCCTGTGTATGGTGCTGGCTCAGGCTTTCCTTTGCTTGTGGCTCAAAGCATTTGCGAGCAGAGTGCGGCAAACCTGCCGTGGAAAGTGAGTTGGTTCTCTGAGTTGTGAGTTGGCTCACAGGTTCTCTGATTTGCCGTGATTTGGGGAGTGTGTAGGGGCGGGTGGGGAGGGCAGCCTTGGGTGGGCGTTCAAGAGAAAGCTCTGTGAAAATGGGAGTGTCGTCTCCTAGCTGAGTGTGTCTGTGTGAGTGGTTTACTAGGAAATGCTCAGAGTGGTTTCTCTCTAAATTTCTTTACAAACGGTAAAGCCGTGAGGAGTTGGGAGGTAAAATACTCTTTTAAGATTTTATATTTTTAATTTTTTTTTTAAGATTTTATTTATTTGACAGAGAAGCACAGCTAGAGAGGGAATACAAGCAGGGGGAGGGAGAGAGGGAGAAGCAGGCTTCCCGCTGAACAGAGAGCCTGATGCAGAGCTCGATCCTGGGACTCCAGGATCATGGCCTGAGCCAAAGGCAGACGCTTAATGACTGAGCCACCCAGGTGCCCCTATATTTTTAATTTTTGAAGATTTTATTTATTTATTTGAGAGAGAGTGAGAAAGAGGGCCGGGAGGAGTGGCAGGGAGAGGGAGAAGCAGGCTCCCTGATGAGCAGGGAACCCAACACAGGGCTTGATTCTAGGACCCCAGGATCATGATCTGAGCTAAAGGCTGATGCTCAACTGACTGGGCCACCCAGATGCCCCTTTAAAGATTTGATTTTTAAGTAATCTCCTCACCCAGTGTGGGGCCTAAAATCACAACCAGGAGATCAAGAGTCACGTGCTCCTCTACTGAGCCAGCTGGGCGCCTGGCGGTAAAACCCACTTACCCATCATGGCAGGGTTTAGCTTCGCTTTTGCACGAAGATGGGAAGCTTATGTGTTAGAAACCACCAAGCTCTGTGTTGAATTGAGGTTTATACCTCCTATTTGGTTCATGTTTGATCTTCAGTGGAGAGTAATTATTCCATAGAGATGGCCCCTATGGGGGCAGTTTTTGCTTCTCAGGACCTCCCCTTGCATTCTGCTTTTGGGAACTCTAACTGACCCGATGTGACAGGGGAGGTTATCGCACTTTCCTGCTCCTTCCCTCAGTCCTGAAAAACCTTTAGCTCTACAAGTCCAAGAAGGACATTCGTGCCTTCTCTTCTAAATCCCTTTTCCTTTGACATAAAAAGTGGAGAAAAGTGTAAACACAGGGGCGGCCCAAATTTCACAGGAGCCATAGGCCGAACTCCAGCATGGCTGCGAGATACCGAGCAGACTCACAAGACCTGGTCCCACAGTGACCCTCTGTCTGCCTTGCCCCTCCTGCCCCTCATCAGCCCTCTAGGAACTACGTTCTTGTTTAAGAGATCAGAGAGGCAAATGTAGTGTCTATGAAACCCTCTGGACCCTCCAGCCCACAGGAGGCCCGACCCCTTCCCCTGCCTCAGTATCAAGTCTTTTCTGTAACCTGATTAGTTTAAAGACACAGAAAAAGGGTGCCTCGGTGGCTCAGAGGGTTAAGCATCTGCCTTCAGCTCAGGTCATGATCTCAGGGTCCTGGGATCGAGTCCCACTTCTGGCTCTCTGCTCAGCGGGGAGCCTGCTTCCCCTCTTTCTCTGCCTGCCTCTCTGCCTATTTGTGATCTCTCTCTCTGTCAAATAAATAAATAAAATCTTAAAAAAAGAAGACATAGAAAAATACGTTAGTTTGTCATGTAGGATTTTATCTTTACAGAAGAGCTTGGGTGCTTGAGCTGGACAGAGCTGAGTTCAAATCTGTAACTTACTTATTCTAGGACCTCAGTCCAATTGCATAGTCACTTCAAACCTTAGTTTCCTCATCTGTAAAATGGGTATAAAATTAGTACCTATCTCTGGAGCCGTCAGTGTCATAGTGTGTGCCAGCTCCGGGCTGGCACAGCTGGGTCCTCGATGCATGTCTGTCGCTTTTGGAGAGAGAGGCCTCTGAGGACAGGGTGTGGACATGGTCCTGTTCCCTAGCACAACGGGCTGCGCACAGTAGGCCCTCAACAGATGTTTGTAGATTGACTGTATTGTGTCCGGCGGTCAGAGGGTGTGTGCATTTGATATGTCCCTCAAGAGCTCTCTGTGGGCCAGGTTAGTCCGACAACACAACAAAATCACTGTGGCGATACGCCATTCACTTGTCCATTTATTCGTTCATTCCATTGGTGGGCCTCCTGCATAAAGGTCCCGAGCTGGGTGCATGAGGCAGGATTTCTCAGACTCAGCACTGTTGACACTGGGGCCTGGGCGATTGCTGGGGAGGGCTGTCCTGTACATGGTAGGCTGTTCAGCCACCTTTGGTGACCATAGCATCCTCCAAGTTGGGATGATCGTAAGTGTCCCCGATCACTGCCAAATGCCCGTTAGTGGGCTAAGCTGCCCCTGGAGTGCCACTGCTCTGGGGCCGTGCTCATGATGTGGTTTCTGACACCAGCAGCCTCAGCAAGCCCCATGAGCCTTTTTCAGGTAGACAGAAGCTCAGGTCCTACCCCAGACCTGCTGAGTCAGAATCAGCCCTTTCTAGGGTGTTCAATGACTCATTCACACCTCGGAGCCGAAGATGCTCCTGAGTCCCTGGGCCACCCTGTGAGTAGCAAGGATCCGGTTGGGGCCCCACGCACGGTGTTCCACCTTGGCTGCACGCTGAAATCTCCTAGAGAGAATTTTAAAAATTATTGATGCTTGGGTACCACCGCCAGAGTTTCTGACTTAGTTGATAGAGGGGTGGGCCCTGGGCACAGGAAACTTGCACAGTTCCCCAGGTGATCTATTGGGCAGCAAAGTTCGAGAACCACTGGTCTAAGGGACATAAAGGCAAATCAAAGACTGGGGCTTCAGACGCTTATTTGTCTGGTGGGGAGATGAGGCATCTGTGTCATCATTTTTGTCATGTGGCCTGAACGACGCCCTGTGACCACCCCTCACTCCCAGCCCTCCAGAACCCCCAAATATATCATGGCTAACCTTCAAATGTTTTTCTTTTTTGCCCTTACCCTGATGTCACGCCAGTATCGGACTCTGACTCCTGGAGATTATTTTTCTGCACAGGAAGACAGTTTGGTGGGCAGAGCTTTGCTTCCCATTTAGTCAGCGGCTTACATATAATTAGGACAAGGGCAGGTTCAAATGCCGCCTGAGCTGACCACACATTCAGCAATGGGGGCCTCTGTGTAAAGTAGGCTTTGTGTGCACTCCAGGAAAATTCCAAGGCCCCATCTAGAAATTCTGGATGAGGCTAACAAGTCATGTGGAAAGCTGCCCCCATACATTTCCTGCATGCATGTATTTTGGGTTCTGGCTGACATTTCATCTTAGCATGGGTGGAGGTAATGGCCGAATTTTTCGAAGGCCTGAGTCCCGCCTACAAATATTTCTCTCCGCTCATACAACTAAGTTTTGATGGGTTGCAGCTCAGGAATGTACCTCACTGCTTGGACAGCCCTTCATGGAATGTGAGCACTTTTCTGAGAAGCCCAAAGCTGTGATTCCTTCTAGAAAAAAGCTAATAAACAAAGAACATCAAAAAACTTTCTCAGAGTTCACTAGTGAAGTAGATCTTGTTTTATTAATATGAGGGCTGAACCCACTGACAGGCCGGCGCTGGTCCCGGGTTCCTCATGGCGATTTTCTGCCCCCAGTTTCAGAGTAGATAAAAATAACGTGAAACTTAGCTCTTTGTCGCTGCGTGCTGGGTGGGAGGCCGGGTTTGTAGACGCACAGCTTGTACGTGAACGTGATTCTGCCAGGTGCGGGGGTGAGAGACCTCCAAGGCTGTTTCCTCCTTTGTCAGCTGAGGACAGTAGCCACAAAGGCCCATCAGAGGCTTAAGAGAGAGGAGAGAAGAAAGCCACTTAACGGAGTGCCAGCTGGGCCGCAAATGCTGATAAACGGTAACGGACATTAGATTAGTTATTTTAAAAAGTTTTTCAATCACCCTTTTGCTTTCCTTTGTCTGATTGTTCAGTGGGGAAGGCAGAGAGCATGTGTCACAGGGAGGCACGTTGCCACCCTTCCAGGCTGGCGGATGATGGGACAGTCCTCTAGGTGAGCACACTTTTGGGGTTGGGCTTCTGGGGGCTCGGTGAAGCCCTGAGGTCTGCTTGCTGCAGAAAGAAAGGCCTTGAGGTGCGGTGAGGTCCTGGGCAGACGGGCTGAGGGAGGCTTGTCTCCGTCTCCGAGGAGGGGACTCCTTTGCCAGGACAGGGCCAAGGTGGCGGTGATGAGCCCCGGGCAGGGAGTAGAGGACACTGGGTCCTCTGCTTGAGGCCCTAATTGTCTCTGCCTTTCATTTGGTAATTGCTGTAGGTGGCCCCCAACACTTATCTGGAAGGTATTCTCCAAGAGGCAAGGAGTCTGTCACTTCTGTCCTCACCTCCTTCCCTGGACCTAGGAGGACCTAACACACTGCCAGTGCTCAGGAAATATTTGTTGAATGAGTTGGCCACAGACTTTGGTATCACATAATGTTCCTGGGGGTAGTCAAGAACAGATTTAATTCTCACGATCTAGAACTTTCTATTTCTCTTCTGTCCACTTCCCTTCTTTACTTAGCTCAATGTTTCAGCAATGTTCTTCAGGTATGTACCACCTTGAAGACTTTGACCTTAGCTGTGGACCAGTTGTATCATTACCTACTTATTACTTTTCCTTCTACCGCTTCATTTGTGTTTCAATGTATTACTTTGTTTTGTCTTAGGCAATGCCTGTGAAGTTATGGGCTCAGGGTGCTAATTATGTTTCTTTCCTAATATGCTTTAAATGCATAATTAATAGGGATGCCTGGATGGCTCAATCATTAAGTGTCTGCCTTCGGCTCAGTCATGATCCCAAGGCCCTGGATCGAGCCCCATATCGGGCTCCCTGCTCAGCAGAGAGCCTGCCTCTCCCTCTCCCTCCGCCTGACTCTCTGCCTACTTGCACTCTCTCTCTATCTCTCTGTCAAATGAGTAAATAAAATCTTTTAAAAAATACATAACTATTCCTCATATGAGGGTGTCTGGGTGGCTCAGTGGGTTAAAGCCTCTACCTTCGGCTCCTGGGATCGAGGCCTGCATTGGGTTCTCTGCTCAGCAGGGAGCCTGCTTCCCCCTCTTTCTCTGCCTGCCTCGCTGCCTACTTGTGATCTCTCTTTCTGTCAAATAAATAAATAAAATCTTTAAAGAAAAAAAAAAAGATCCTCATATGAGAAATCTGAATATGGTAATACCTCCTTGTCCTCTAAAACTCTGCTCAAGTATTCTCTCTCCTGGAAAAGTCTCCCCATCCTCTTGCAGGGCTGATTCAATATTCCCTTTCTGCCCCTGTTGTCATGTAGTAGCCATTCTCCCATCTGACTGTAGGAGTGAGCACGGGGACCAGGATGCACCTGTCTTTGCACACGGCCCCCCACAGATACATACTCAATAAGCCATTTTGAGGGACTGAATGAAACGCTTTGAGTTTACAAAAATGTACACTTCCTGGCTATATGTGGGTGCCCTGTTATTCTGTGAGGACAACATGCCGTCATTCAGGGGCCCAGTGTTTCTGAGTTTGCCCTCGGGAGCCCATCAACAAGTCAGATATATGAACTTCCCTTTCGACTCACACCTCCAGCAAAGACCTAATGTTTTCTTTGTCCAGGGAGACACCACAAACTCCCCATCAGTGAACCTGTCAGCCCTGCCACAGTTCTAGCCTTGTTTCCCAGATTTCTCCATATATCAGACCATGACACTGGCAATCCAGCGAGGGGACTCCTGGTCCGGTGAGGCAGAAGCAAGTCCTTGGATAGAATGGAGGTTCCTTTCAGTCTACTGAAATAACTTCTAATACACACACTGCACTCTCTCATTCTTCCTGCTTTAAACACCAGCGAACCTGCTATCAGCTCGTGTTCTGGATTCTGCATGCCTGCTTCTCACCTCTCCAGCATGAGACCATCTTTCCCATCTTATATATTTTGATTCCCCCACAAGCACCTGGAACAGTGATTGTGGATGCTCATGAATATTTTATTAGTTTGCAGGTGTTTATGTGTCAGGCAAATTTGGGCACAGGTTTCTAACCCACTTCCCATTTTCATGTGACTTGTCATTTCTTAGCCAAAGCAAAATATTGTTGCCTCAACAGAGTATTAAAGGAAGCTGCAAACACGTAGCAAAGCCTTCCCTAGTGCACAGGGCTAGGGGCATTTCCTAGGCACCAACTTGCCTTTGGGATTGCAGAAGACTCCCTTGGCAAATGACCTTCCATCTGCTCTGTGGTTTTTCAAAGCTTTCTGTAGCCTTAGGTCTAGTATCTACCAAAGGAGCCCTTCTCAACATCACAGTTAACAGTGCCTTCTGGATGCTTTTGGCTCTAAGTAGCAGAGAGCCCAGTGCACGAAAACATCAACAATAATAGGTCCATCACCTCCCCTGGCAGGGAGTCCAGAGACAGGACACTTTTAAGGTTGAGTGGTTCACTAGCACATTTCATCTTCTCTTCTACCCACGCGGAGCATGTTGGCAGACACCCCCTTCGTTGTTTCAAGCTGGCTGGAGCAGCCCTGGGCATTGTGCCCTCAAGACAATGACAGGAGGCAGAAGGACATCTGGATAGGACTTTCGTGGTCCTGTGTTTTCTTTAAAGAGGGAAATGTCACCATAAGCCCAGCTGACTTCCCTTCTGTCTCACTGCAAAGGGTGTGTCACATGACCACACCTGTATGAACAGTTTGAACGTAAGCAAGTAAGTCAATAAGGAGAGGGAAGAGCAGTTTTAGAGACACCCAGTAGCTCCTGCCACAAAACTTTAGAGTTTCTCCAAGTGTGGTTTGGAAGGCATCTCCATCCAGAATCTGCTTGCTAAAATGGATGTTCTTGAGACCCCCTCTTTCCTGACCTCCTGAATCTCGGGGAGCATTTTAACAATAATCCAGTGAGTCTTGTGTGCGCTGAGTTTCAGACCATAGGTCTGGTGTTTGTGGCTGTTTCTCACTAATATTTACAGATTGTAGGTCTGTCTTTTTTCAAAGAGGCCGAGAAAGCAAAATAAACAGGGAGTTAGCCTTCAAAACTTCTCTTCCCAGTCTTTGCCTTTTGGAGATGCAAACAGAAGTATTAACTGATACAATGATGGTATCTAGGTTTTGTTTCAAAATTATCTGGGTAGCAGTGAGGAAGTGAGCAATGTGAATGAAACAGAATTGGCCACAATTTGATAATATTGAAACTAGGTAATATACATAGAGTTCATTATACTGTTCTCTCTACTTATATTTTAAAAATCTCCTTTCAGACATTTTCTCTGTCACCGTGCAGCCTTTGACATTGGGTGTTTCACTCTCCTTGAGATTCAGGTTGGATTCTAGGAGTCCAACCCCAAGAGTTCTTTCCTAGAAAGCAGTGTTTGCACATTTTCATTCCCCCTGTTTCTCTCCAAATGAAACTTTGCTCCAAACAAAATCTTATGTGGAATCCGAAGGTGTGGCCTATAAAAGCGGGGTAGTCGTGGTTACAGGTGCTGCGGGTATGCCCTGGGCGGCCTTCACAGTAACCCCAGAAAGCCCAGGACTCCAGAGGCGGTTTAATCGCGACTGCACTACAGCGTTGCTGACAACACTCCGACAGGCTACATTTCTGCAGAGGCCTCGGCCTTGTCCTCAGACCCAAGAAATTCTGATGACATGAAGACTCAGTCGTGGAGGCAACTACTAAGGCACGTGCTTCCTGTCCAGATTCAGTCTTTTTGTCTAGATTCCAGGGATCCCAAGCCGGAGGGCACAAGCATGCATCTTTCCTCGTCTGTATCCGCAGTGTGGTGTTACCCTGAGCTGCAGGCAGGCCATGCTCATGTACTGCAGATTCAGGTTTGCCATCTGGGCAGCGCGTCTGGCTGGGGTTGGACTAGAGCTTGGGTTGGCAGGGAGTTTCCAGTGTGGCTGTATCTCCATCAGGTGGCGGCATTTGACTCTCAGTCCCCTGTGATGGTGGGAGCTCTGGACTTCTTCTTCTTCTTTTTTTTAAGATTTTATTTATTTATTTGACAGAGAGATAGAAAGCACGAGTAGGCAGAGCAGCAGGCAGAGAGAGAGGGAGAAGCAGGCTATCTGCTGAGCAGGGAGCCCGATGTGGGGCTCAGTCCCAGAACCGTGGGATCATGACCTGAGCTGAAGGCAGCCGCTTAACTGAGCCACCCAGGCGCCCTTGGAGGCTTCTTCTAAAGAGTATGTCCTATACTGGACCATGACTGTCTGCTGGCTGGCTGCCCAACCCCATTGCACTGAGTATGGAGATGCCTTGGAGAAGGACAGGGGACAAGTCTGGCTCAGTCAGAGCATTCTCCTGCAACGAGTGATCTTAAACTCTATGTCTCTGTTCCTAGAATCCATGATACTTCCGTAAAACCCTTCAAAGAAGAGTAATAGTAATAACCAGATAACCTGCTGTATCAGCTCCCATCGCTGTTGCACTAAATTACCACCGAATGAGTGGCCTAAGACAATACAAATTTATTTCCTTATAGTTCTGCAGGTAAAACATCTGACTTGGGTCTTGCTGGACTAAAATCACGTTGTCAGGGGTCTGTTCCTTTCTGGAAGTCCTAGGGAGAATCCATGTCCTGGCTTTTCCCACTGCCGCATCTGTTGGCTCATGGCGCCCTTCCTCCGTCTTCAAAGCCAGCACAGCATCTTTGCATCTCTCTCTGTCCCTGCTTTTGTTGTCACCTCTCTCCCTGACCTCTCCTCTTCCTCCCTCTTTCACTTCCAAGGACCCTCGTAATTACATGGGGTCCACCTGGATAATCTAGGATAATCTTCCTATTTTAAGGTCAAATGATTAGCAGCCTTAATCCCATCAATAATCTTAATTCCCCTTTGCCTTGTACATTAATATAGTCAGAGACCATGGGGATTAAGATGTGGACAACCACAGCAGGGGGACATTATCTGGCCGACCACACCAGTGGGTTTCAAAGCAGAGTGGTACCTTCCTTTGCCATGAAAGAGGTATGTACCCAGCAAGTGGGGAAGGGCTGTTTCATGTGAATGGGATAGTACCTCAAATACATCTTTGTTCTTGGCCTAATTGGACTGTTTGAGCTTAATAAGATAGAGAGTGGGTTTTTTTTTTGTTTTTTTTTTGTTTTGTTTAGTTACCATAAATGGGTACAACCTGGAATTAGGGCACAAGGACACAGGATAAAAAATAAAAACCCAAACTGGGCATTCCAATTCTTACTTTACCAATTGTGGATGTTATACACTTAAACAAATTAGCCTATTATGGTCTCAGTTATCACATTTTTTTCTTGAGATTTTATTTATTTGACAGAGGGAAACACAGCTAGAGAGGGAACACAAGCAGCGGAATTGAGAGACGGAGAAGCAGGCTTCCAGCTGCAGAGCAGGCAGCCCTCTGCAGGGGGATCCCAGGACCCTGGGATCAGGACCTGAGCAGAAGGCGGACGCTTAATGACTGAGCCACCCAGGTGCCCCTCAGTTATCACACTTGTGAAATGGGTACATTAATACCCATTGTGAACAAGGAATCTACTGAAATTTCTATCAGAAACGTGGATCTTACAAGCATGGTGTTAAAATAATTTTTTTTTCTTAGTGGAAAGTAATAAAAGTCAATTTCTTTATACTACATGGAATTGTCATTTAGGGCCAGCAAGCCGTGGGCATCTGTTTCTTTAAGAGGAAGAAAGGAAGCATTGAGTCATTTGTGAGTCTCTTGCCCTTTGGTCCCCGCATATAAAATATAGCAATGCTTTCTTGAAACCAAACTTAAAATAGGAAGTCTGGCATCCACGTATAGCCACAGGCTCTTCTTAGTTCTTCTCCTTCTTCTTTCTGAATAGCCTCAGAAATAGCCTTAGGAAAGGTGATATCTTGCCGAGGTACCAGGGGCAGGTAAGCGCTGCTTCGGGGTATGAGGTCGCTGTTAGCAGAGGAGCTGATGCGGGGCTCTACAAGGGAAAAACTAAAACCAACAACTCCCAGATAGAAACAGGCTCCCTTGAAACATGGCAGTGAGAAGCGGTTTGGGCTTATAGTCTCTGCTCACTTCAGAGAGTACAACAGCCTAAGAGAAGGTGCATCGAGTTTTGCAAACTGTAGAGCACAGCGCACTCTAAGGATCCGTGGTTAAGCGGTGTAAAGGTCGACGCAGAGGAAGAAAGGTGGGCCAGAATTTAGCTCCAGGAACTAGTGAGACACCATTTCGTCTCCACCTTCTTTCCGGGGCCTGCTCCCCGCTCCCAAGCGTGTGTAGATCGCTGTGTTGGGGCACATTGTCCCACGCTTGGCCTCGGGCATTTCACACGGTGTCTTCCCCGAGGTTGCCCCGTGCAGTGGGAAGCGCCGTGGAAAAACTCAGACCTGTAACAAGTGGTCATGCCTCAGACTCCTGGAAACTGCCCGCCGTGCGTTCGGGAGCAGCGGCCCGGCGGCGCTGGTCGTCGGTCAGGCTGCGCCGGTGCCCGGCGGGCTGGGCGGCCGCCGGGGCCCCGGGGCTCCTGGGCGCGCCGCCGCGGGCCCCGCGCATTCCTGGCCCGGGAGGAGATCGCGGCCGGCGCCCTGCGCGAGCAGCTGGCTGCGCGCGGGCCGCTCGGAGCGCCCAGAGCGGGGGGAGGAGCCTGGCCCGGCGGCCGCCGCGCTCCCAGTCATTGGCCTTTTGTGCTGCAACTTTGCCCGACCCCCGGGGGGCCGCGCCGCCCCCGCGCCCGCCCCGAGCCGTTGCCCCGGGAAAGTTTGCGTCTTCGGGCCCGGCTGGGGGGACTCCGCGCGCCGCCGCTCAGCCCGGGAAACTCAGCCGCTCTCGGGGCTCTTTGGCAGTCGCGTCCCCGAAGGAAGGCGACTCCGGGCGAGCCATCTGCGAACGCCCCGGGCCGGTAAGTGGGTCGCGGCCACGGGCGGAAAGGCGCCCGGGGTCAGGAAGGAGACGGGCGTCCCCGGGACCTTGGCCGCCAGACAAAGGCGTGCTGGAAGCGGTAGCCGGAGCTCACTCTAGCTTTCCGCAAGAGGCTAAGAGCAGGAAAGAGGCGAAGCACTTATTTGTGTCCCCTGCTGGCAGAGGAGTGTGGCTGCGGGGCGGCGGGGTCCGGGGCGCGTGCGGGGGAGGCTCGCTCCGTCGGTAAGACGGGTCGGGTGCGCGCCCGCGGCTGGGGTCCCCCACCCAGGGTCGAGGTCTCCGCCCGCGGTTGGCGGCTGCCCGCGTGGCCGGGTTCTCACCCTAGCTGGGGTTCCCGCCCGCTGTTGGGGTCCGTGTCCCGGGCCGCGGTCCCCGCCCATAGATGGAGTCCCGGTTTGCAGTTAGGGTCCGGGACCGAGTTCAGCGCCCGCAAGAGGGAGGGCGTCCCACTCGTGGCCTGGCTCTGCGCCACCCCCACGGGGGGCTCCATCCCAGCCGGGCCACCCAGTCGCGCGGTGTCACCCCTGGCGGTCCATGGCGGCACGTGAATGAACCATAAAACTGCACTGCGATTCCTCCGAGTTGGGGACTTTTAAATTCTCGAGTAGTTACGTCAGCGGGGCCGAGCGCACTTCTGGGCTCGGGGGAGCACGTGACCTGCCGAGCTTCCCTTGGGCGTCCTTGACTCCCAGGCCCGCGGTGTGACTCTTCCTTGGCCTCTAGACGTCCTGGAAAAGCGACTTCAAAAGTCCTGATCGCCTGCACAGGCTGTGGCTCAGGCCGTGTTTGTTGTACTTCTCAGCGCTTGTCTTTGCTTAAAATGGCTTTGTCATGGTCCTCGTCAGGATCACGGTGTTGTACTAGTTATCTTCTGGCTGTGTCAGGTGCTAGGACAGGACCTTGTGGCGGGGTTGGGGGGTGTCATTAAATACAACGAAGAGAGACAGTGTGAGAAAATGTGTCTTCAGGCGTGGGTGGGCTGGGGAGGTGGGAATGGAAAGGCAGTTTAGGGAAGGGCAGCCAGGGGCTGGGTTAGCCCGCCCCACCCGGGTGTGCAGGGGATGGGGGGCTTCCCAAGCTCTGGAAGGTGCAGTACTGGATAATCTGGGCCCTGGTGCTGGTTTCTACCTTTCTGCCAGAAGAGGGTGGAGCTTTGTTAGAAGACAGAGAACTCTCTGCTTTTATTTCTCTGGGATTCACTGGGAAGCCACATTTCAAAAGCCGTTTTTTTTTTTTTTTTTTTTTTTTAAAGATTTTATTTATTTGACAGAGAGAAATACATCCAGGGATGGAACACAAGCAGGGGGAGTGAGAGAGGGAGAAGCAGGCTTCCCACCAAGCAGGGAGCCTGATGTGGGACTCGATCCCGGGTCTCCGGGATCATGACCTGAGCCGAAGGCAGTCGCTCAACCAACTGAGCCACCCAGGTGCCCCCAAAAGCTGTTTTCATTGTAGTATTTGGAAGTGACTTTGGAAACATCTGGGGCCATGTCCTGAGGCTGATTTCATCTGTGGCTTCATCCAGACTGAATCACTTACATGTTTAGAAGTTGAGTCTTCACGATTGTTCTCTGGGCCCATTTTGAAGTCAGTGGAGCTGGAGGAAGAGTTTGCTGGGGGTTGAGGAGTGGGTCACGGCCCAGCCACCAGCCATGGGCTTTTTCATCTGGAGCTTAGACCAGGAGCTCTTGGAAAGAATAGGCCCAGTTGTGCTGGGCAGGTGAGTCCCATGGGGCTCCTTCTCAGCCTCTGCCCTGGGCTCAGGCATTCTCCTCTGAGGACAGCCAGATGGGAAATAGGTCAGGAAGTGCCCTCGTGTAGATGCTGCGGCTAATTCTCAGCTTCCCTGAGCCTCTTCTCCAGCTCCTGCTCTGTCGCTAGTCCCTCATCTGTAGCAAGGCCAGACATGACAGAGCGCGACCCCCACACATGGGCTTCACTGCTCTCGGGGATACAGGGAGCAGATGCACCCCCCTGGGAAACCTGCCAGCAACTGGCCTCTGGTCCCTCTCTTTACTTCCATCCTTTTTGTCTCTGAGTTTGAGCACTTAAAAAAACTCAGCTCAGAACATCTTAGCTGGAAGGAAACTTAAGGATCAAAGTTGCATGTTACAGATGCCCTAGGGGAGACTCGGAGAAGTCCAGGGTCACATGTGAAGGTGAGCCTCTAACCCAGGGTCCCGGGCACCTGGTGCTGTGTTTTCTCGACTGAGTCCTGAGTCTTGTCCTGCTTTGGATCATGGCTATTTACATTTGTCATTTCTATGGTGACAGACACTGCTGGGGGGAGGACATGCGCAGGACCACAAGAGTGACATGGGTGGGGGCATGGGGAGTAATGGGGGGTCAGTGGTTGAAATGAGTAAGACACAGTCCCTGCTTTCAAGGAGTGGTTTGTGTGTGTGTGTGTGTGTGTGTGTGTGTGTGTGTGAGAGAGAGAGAGAGAGAGAGAGAGAGAGAGAGAGAGAGAGAGATATCCAGCTGAGCAGGCTTTATGACGAGGCTAGCACCCAGCAGGGGTGGCTGAGAATGTATGAGGTGCTCTGGCTGTCACCCTGCCGGGAGAGGCCACCACTGGTGAGGGGGTGAGGGTCTGGGATTCTATGCATGTGACGTTCCTGTACAACCAAGAACTGCCTCAGCCCAAATGCTGGTAGCGCCCCCTGGAGAGGACCCTGCAAGGCCTTGGGGAATTGAGAGAGACCAGTTCTACCAGGAAGAGGAATGCGCGCGCGCATATGTGTGTTTTCTCCTGGGACTCAGGTCCACAGCTGATTGACTGTGGATTGGTTTATAGGCCCTGGTACCTTTGTACAATGAGGAGAAGGTCCAGAAGGCTGGTGCTAGAGTCTCTAACTCTTCCTGGCTAGAGGAGCAAGTCTGAGAAGGAGAAGACCACATTGCTGGGTGTCCTGGTCTCTCCCAGTGTGGCCTGTGACCGAGGCATGTGACATCTGGTTGGGTGGCTGGGTTTTGTCTCTCCCCCGCTGAGGTCACGTCCCTTGTTTATAACCTCAGGAATCATTTCCACAGCAGCTCAATGAGATGACAAAACAGCCCAAGGCTTATGGAACCATTCAGGAGAAAGGAAAAGCATGAAGAGGATGATCTAGCAAAACAAAAGTTTGTAGGGAAGTGGCTCTAAAAATAGAGAGGGCAAGCGAAGTGTGCCGGGGCCTTGAGAGCAATGATCTGCAGTGGTGGTTGCATTACAGATACGTTGCGGATCAGCTCTGTCCCCCTTCCCTTCCTCTCTGGTCCCCTCTGGTCTGTGCCTTCAGTCTGGTGCTTGGCTAGAGCGTTCAGTGCGGTCTGAGAAAGCAAAGCTCCCAGGGGGGTTTTCCCTGGGATGGGAGAGGCAGCGTGGGCAAAGCTCCCAGTTTCCAAACCGACTTCTATATTTGAGTCCCTGCCTCCCCTCCCCCCCATGAGCTGTGTGCCTTTGGGCAGGTCACTAACCGTCTCTGAATCCTGACTTCAGTCTCCTAACAGTGAGGACACACGTCCATGCATCCCTGCACCCTGTCTCACAGGACCGTGGGGGCAAGTGCCATCACGTGCCCGAAAATACTCGCTAACTATGAAGTGCTGTGCACACAGAAGGTTCTGGTTCTGTTTTCACCTGGTGGGATGAAAGGGATTTGATTAGGGGAGGTGGAGTTCCTAAGACCTCCACCAGCTTATTTTTATTGGTATTATTTTCAAGTGTAAATGAGGAAGTGTGCTAGTGAACGTGGTTCTCTTCCACTTGGAAGCTGGCTCTCCAGCCCCCCAGTTTGCCTTTCCTCCGGTTTAATCGCTCATTTATATTTTCCCCAGAAAACAAGTAAAAGTGAAAGACTAGGAAACTCCCTTCAGTTCTGCTGACAGAGAACAAATCTGGGGGGAAAAGTGGGAAGAAGAAGCAGTCGCCGCCCCAGCTCACGTGCAGATCTGGCTGTTTCTGGTCCCGCTCAGCCTCCTCTCCTGGTGTGCTTACGTCCACGTGGGGCCTGGAGGCCCGGGAGCCCTGTGCGGGGTGTGTCATTCAGAGCACAGGGCTGTGTCCCCTGTCTCCCTGTCATGCCTCATGCCAGTTCTCCCAACGGGGCCTCCTTCCAAACTGGAAGAGGCTGTAAGGGGTTGGCTCGTACCCAGGGCGGGAGCATCTTTTCCCTCCTTCTTTTATCCCTCTGAGCCTCAGCTTCCCGTGTCTGCCTGCCGTGCCCCTGCCTCCTTCCCACTCAACAGGCAAAGGCCCAGTGTCCCCTTGCATGCCTTCACTGGAGCTCACTCACCTGTGAGTTACCTGGCCCAGGAAGCTGCATCTCATGGCTCCCTGCGTTGAGCTCTAGGTTGTCCTTTGGTCTGCCATGTGCCCTGGGCCTGGTACCGCGCTCGCAGAGCCCATCTCCTGGCTTCCAGGGGCTGCGAGGGTCTGCCTCGGCCCCCGCTCTGGGACTGTGGGGTGTACGCCTTTGCTCCTTATACATTGCGTTCTGGGTGTAGGGAGAGCCGTCCCCGGTAATTGTGTGACTCCTGTGGTTTTGGAACCAGGGAAAAATCCATGACGGTCGAAGGAAACTGACGACTCAGCAAGGTTTTAAAAAACCAACAACTAAACTTCTGCCTTGTCTGTGTAAAAACACTCCAGGCATTCATTCAGACTCGGGTTTGTTTGGGAGCTGAGATGCCTGCTCTGGGCTTGAAATAAAGAGAGAGGGAGCCGATGCTGGCCTGCCTTAAGTGGCAGCAGCTGTTAACATCTGCATTTGTTGCTACTTTTGAAGCGTCCGTACAGTCAACGTGGATTTATTGAACACCGACTGTCGGATAAGGGCCAATTGCAAGATGGACGCTGGGCTGTATATTCGCTTTCTTTTAAGTCCTTCCAAGTTGAACCATTTGTCCCCATTTCACAGGGTCAGAAACAGTCTCAGAGAGGTTAATGAACTTGCCCAGGGCTCCAGATGGCAGAGCTGGATTCAGGCTCAGCTGGAGCCCTGGGTCAGCATGTCACCCCCTGCCTCCCGTCCTTAGATCGTAACCGGGAACCTGGCCACTGGCCAAGGGTGCACTGCCCAGGGCTTCTTCCAAGCCATGCCTTTCACCCAGGCCAGGGGCTACACCTCTAGAGCCTCAAGGTTTGCAAATCAGAAAACTCACTGGGCTGGAGGGGAACGGAGAGGACGAACAGTCCCAACCTCCTTTTATGGAGGAGGCGCCTGCAGCCTGGGGAGGGAACGGCCCTGCCCAGCTCTCCCGTGCCGGTTGTTCACCTGCTTTCCTGGGGAAGGCGGAACCCCTCCCCGCCCCAGCCTGCTTTGTCACTATTCATTGCATATCCTTGAGAGAGCTGCCACTTTAGGCTGTGCACCCTTTCTGCCCGTGAGGTCTGGAGTCGGAGAGGACAGTGCTCAGCTCAGTGTGGCCCTGGGGGGGTGACTTCCCTGCCCAGAGGCTGCATTTGCTCTGCCTGCAATGGGCCACACCTTGCTCAGAGTGACAGAGGGCCTGCGCAGTGCCTGACACACAGTGGGTGCTCGGAAACATCAGGTTTCCTTTGTTGCCACCTGTATTCACTCCCACGACTTGTGCTGATGTTCACACAGAGTCCTGGGGGGGCGGAGGGGGTGAAGGAGCAGTGTGTACAACTCAGGGTGCACACAGGGGCAGGGGAGGCCGGCGTGTGGACTGGGAAAAAGCACCCGCAGGGTATTCTGTTGGGCAGATGTGTACCCTGCTAAGTTTGTGTTAATAGTGCCATGCTTTGCCCCTTTGTAGAGTGCTTCCCGTGGGCTGGGTCCTTTGCTGGACAAAAGTTATGGGACTAGCCTCAGTCCTCCCCACTCCCCACTCCCCGTCCAGGCAGGGACTACCATTGCCTTCTTTGACAGACTGGGAAGCTTGAGGCTCAAAGGAGCCTTTCCACAAGTCACACAGCTCTTTATTGCTGGAGTAGGGGCCCAGCCTCCAGCCCCCTGCCTCATCCTGCCTTTCAGAGAAGTCGGAAGGGACCATTTCTTCATTGACAAGGGCCCAGTACCCAGGCCCAGGGCTTACCAGGAGTGTGCAAAAAATGTTTGGCCCCCAAATATGAAAGCTTACAACTGAAATGGACAAATGTTCTGTGTTAAGTGTCTATAAAATGTCACATATTGTCATTCTCCTCGTTGGAACTCTGTTACCTCTTTGATGCCATGGGCTTGCCTCCTTGTGGCTCTGTCTCTTGTGGCTCATTCTTCCCTGTCAATGTTTTCCTTGCCAAGTCTGGGCTGGGAAGATCTCAGGGAATGAGGTGGAGGGTCCCTTCCTGTTGCTGGAGGCACATTCCCACTCTGGCCTGTCCCCTCTTCCTGCCCCACAGTGCTTCTCCCCTGCCCCCGTGGGGCCTGTTCCCCGCCTGCCCCTCCCCGGAGTGGAGGACTGAGGGGCTCAGTGCAGAAGGCCCGGGTTCTTGCCACTGTGTCTTTTTGCCAAGTAACTTAATTCCATGAGCCTTAGTCTCCTATTCTAGAAAATAAGTTGTCTGCGCATTACATAGGGGTGATGGAGAATCATAAAACACACCATTTGGCAAAGATCTAACATACTATACAAATATAAGTTTGTATAATTTAATATAAAATATAATAATATAATATAAAAATTAGTTTTTTTGTTTGTTTGTTTTTGTAACTGAAAACAAATCTTTAAATTGCTGGACTTTCTTGTGTGGGGGTGGAAAATCATTGTTCTCCCTGTCATGGACTCCACAATCTCGCAGACACATTGCTCTTCCTGGAGTCGCGTGGGAGTTTCTTCCTGTTTTTAGCTGGAGCCAGGCCCCCTCCTCCATGCTGTGGGGTTGCCTGAGTCCTGTGCTTTGGGACCTGGATTCAGTTGTGACCACTTTTCACCCCTTCGAAGGGCTGGATGAGTAAAGGTGTGTACAGCTCTTCCCCCTATGCTCAGCACTCAACAATGTTAGCTGCTCTTAGGATTATTTATTGTTATCGTCAATCCTTTTATTGTACTTATTTACCTTTGTTATGAAATTTAGTACATAGTGCATCTAAAATATTATCATCAACAGTAAAAACAGTGTGCTTGAGACCTTCACCATGCCCCTTAGTTGTCAGGACGTCACACTCCTCTGCTCCTAGGAATGGCGGAATTCTCTGGGTTTAGGAGACCTCTATCTGTTGAGCCCAACTCTTGTACTGGCTCATACTCATCCCACTGCACCGTTTGCCGGATCATAAAAGAACACGTTGTTCCCCATAGGGACTGGAAACGCCACTCATCGCTTGTCCTGAGCAGGTGCATACCTGGTGAGTCCAGCTTCTCGGGAAGCAGCAGAGGCAGAGCTCAGGTGTGTCCGCTCCTCCGACCAGAGGCCGAAGCTCTTGTCTCCAAACGCCAAAGAGGGTGCCCAGATGTGCTCCGTATGTTATAGGCCTTTTCTTTGACTCCTACCAGCTGGGTCATGCCAAGCTTGCAATGGACCAATAGTTCAAAAAGATGTGTGATTTCAGTTTGCTGATTTATGACAGGCCTTGCTTCTCTTTTTGAAACCAGAGTGAGCAAAGATGAGCAGCATGGGGCTGTCCTTCAGCTGTGTCATTGAGAGCCACATAGCTCCCAAGGGGCCTTGCCCTGACCCGGTGCTGTCCGGTCATTTTAAGACCTATATATTAGAAAAAAGGAAAAGTAGCGCATCAAAACCACAGCCTCACTGATGTTATTACATAGAATGATGAATATTCTTTTAAATTGAACAACTGACTTCACTGAAAGATAAATATTAAGGTATTATGTCTGAGGGAGGTAGGCAGACAGTTAGTTAATAACATAGTTTTCCAGCTGATGAGATGCTCAAAACCCGAATCAGCGTTGCTATCTCCCCATCTCCTCCCCTGACCCCCAACACCTGGTGTCGGGTGGACATCACAAAGCCTCCCGAACAGCAGATCCCAGCTCTTCCGCAGGTGTCAGGGTCCCACCCAGCGTTACCTGGCACCTGAACCACTCCATGGCTTCGCTTGCATTTCTTCTCCCTTCTAGTTGTTCTCTGCCCTAGAACATAGCGCTACCTCCCCATTATTCTGCTGCTCCCCTGCTAATAAATCTGGATGCTCCCCGTTGCCGCCCAAACAACAGATTCTTGGCCTGACTTTTGAGACCTTCTCCAAGCTGGCCTGGGCCCCCGCGATGCCCAGGTGTGGGTCCACAGCTCCCCTTCCCAGCAGCCCCGTCGCACACTCTGCTATGTCCTCTAGAACCCAAACTGAGTTCTGGGGCACTGGGGCGTGGTGGTTTCCTGCATGCCTTTGTCCAGGAAGTTGTCATTTCTGAAATCATTTCCAACTTACAGAAAAGCCACAAGAAGAGTCGAGCGCTCCCATATTCCCTTTGTCCAGATGCCTTAGTCGTTGACACTTCATCAGGGGTGTATTTGGTCATTTCCCTGTAGGATCCCCTCTCTTTTTCCGCATCATTTGAGAGCCAGTTGTAAGCATGAAACTGTCCCCCTCCAAAATACAAACCAAAGTAAACACTCCAGTGTTCATTTCCCCAAAACAAGGATGCTCCAGAATGAGACCAGTGCAGCCATGCAGTCGGGAAGTGGCTACGCCATGCCGCTGTATCCCTCGTCTTCAGAACCCATCCAGACTCACCAGCTTATCCCCTTTTGCACCCGATCCAGGATCCAGTCCAAAAGCCTGTGTCATGTTCGACTGTATGTTCGACTGTGAATTCTCTTTGATCTGGGAGAATTCCCAGTCTTGCGTTGTCTTTCATGACCTTTAAGAGTACAACTTCTTCATTCTGGAAAAATCCCTTGACCTGTGTCTTTCCAAAGTTTTCTCATGACCAGACTCTGGCTGGCCATCCTGCTCAGGCATCCCACAGATGGGATGCTCTGCTCTTTCCAGTGGGTCACCTCCCCGAGCACAGCGTGATGACCGTCCCACCACCACGGCTGGGCGACACCGGGCCAGCTTGGCGCCCAACTGGCTTCTTCACCATTTAGTGGATCTAAGGCCACACAACGTCCTTTACTTCTTTAAAGCACCCACCTGCCTTAACCTTCTTTGATGGCTCTCTGAAATGACCGCCACTCTGACGGCCCCCGCATGGTCATTTGGCTCTCATCATTCCTCCTGGGTTTCCAGGTTGGCCTTGTAGTGGAAGGAGGAGCTTTTCCTTCTCCTTCTCTGTGCATTTGTGCACCTTTGTTTGTATCTGTGTGAACCCATGGATTCTGACTTTCCTTGACGGGTTATAACCCATTAGTATCTGTATTGTTTTTATGCTCCAGTGGCCCCAGATCTGGCCAGCATTAGCCCCTTGGACGTAATTCTTAATGTTCTTTTGACCTCTGTGCACAGAGGGAGCTGGGAAGTAGCGGTATGTGTGTGCACACACTCACCCCTACACCTAGTGCTGTGTTTTTCTCATACCTTGATTGCAGCACAGCTCTGAGAAAACTTTGGAGCCTGATCACCTTTTGTATATGCAAATCCTCTGACTCGGAGGACCTGTGTCCCATTACCCTAGACAGGGTTGTTTTGCTGTTACCCTCCCTGTAGGTTACACAGGGGCAGCCGCTGTCCCTTCTCCTGTGACCTTCCTTGCCCCTGTTGACGGGAGAGGAAGAGAAGAGAATCCTAATGGCTTTCCACCTGAACCATCAGAGAGAGAGAGAGAGAGAGAGAGAGAGAGAGAGAGGAGGGAGAAGCTTTTTTTTTTCTCTTCAGTCTGGAACCTTCTTTGCACTTGGCTTGCCCCAGCCCTCAGGGGCCTTCCCAGATGGCCCCGCCTGAGAGAACCCTGTTTTTCTGCCGCAGTTTGTTTACTCAGTGCCCTTCACGTTGTCCCTGCCGTGCTCTTGATTGCCCGTCAGCCGCTGAGTGTGCGATCCTGTTTCTTTTTTTAAACCACTTTTCTGAGGTATGATT
Source organism: Spilogale gracilis (assembly GCA_004023965.1). Classification (NCBI taxonomy): domain Eukaryota; kingdom Metazoa; phylum Chordata; class Mammalia; order Carnivora; family Mephitidae; genus Spilogale; species Spilogale gracilis. Next base: position 108,483 of record PITA01000376.1, on the reverse strand, counting down.
GACATACAGAAAGCTGTACCTGTTGACTCTCTGCACCTCGATGAGTTTGGAGCTGGGCGCACACCTGCGACGCGCACGTCACCACCGAGGCGTACACGTGTCCATCAGCTCCCAGACTGCCCTCCCACCCTGTTGGTATCCATTGTGATCGTTATTCAGTGATTCCCAGGAGACTGAGCCTGGGGCTCTTCCTGGGGCACAGATCCTGTGTGCAGAGCCGAGGTGCTGGCGTTTTAGACCCGAATGTGACTGCCTTCCTTTCTGAAGCCAGATCCTCTCTGCCTCCATCTCTGACGGGAGGGTGACTCATGGCCCTTTGGAGAAGCACTTGTTGATGCAAGCGTCCCTCCCTGACATTCCAGTGGAAAATCAACCCTTTGCTGGCCTGACTAAATTTGTACCGGGCTGGTCCTGGCAGCTGGCGGCAGCAGCTGGTGGTTAAAATCTCAGACAGATTTTTCTTTTCCCCTCTGAAAAATATGTTAGTCGCTCTAGTCCAAGCACTACCACTGGTAGCATTTAGAAGCCATTTATAGCCCCTTACAGTTGATCCAAGAGGAACTGCTTTGTAGGAATCCCTCCACTGACCCAGAAGTCAGCTCTGCCCCATTCTTAGCCATCGGGAACATAGCTGGGTCACTAGGAAGTAGGACAAAAAGGCCTTAGAGCTGCTGGTACTGTGTGAATTTGACCATTTTTTTAAGCAGTTTTGTATGGTTCAAGCTAATATGTATAGATATATACACATACACTTATATTTTAAAATTATTACAATGAGGTATGGTTTATAAGCCTTTATCAGTGCTTATTAACTCTTGGTTTACACACTATCCTAACACCCTCAGCCACATGTCTTCGTCTGTGCATGAGAAGCAGAGAACTGAAGGCAGAAAGTAGAGAGAAGGCAGGCGAGCGAGCAGAGGTGCTGGCTGACAGCCTCTGAATGGGGGGGCAAGACTGAGTTGGGAGAGTGCTCAGGGACCGTGCAGTCTTGTGCCTTCGCTTGTACAGATGGGGAAGTCACCGGGCAGAGGCCCCAGGCTGGGGCCGGTCTACAGCCCAGCCCTCTTGACTTCATGTGCAGTTGTGGTTTTAGTGCCACAACGTACTTCCTCACTTAGGTCGTAGTCACTGAAGGTGCCGGTTGTGTGTCATTGAGAAAACGTTCATTGTGTTCAAGATTCTCTGTTCAGAAAATTCAGAGATGTGTCCAGTGTGCTTTCGGACATAATTCCTTCCAAAGAGTTAAAATAAAAATGCCATCCTGTAGAATACGCAGGCAGGTACCTGTTCCTCCCCAGATCTTCCCCGGGGACCTTCCTTGTCCCGGTGATGCCTGATGAATGAGGTGTGGCTGCACTTGTGCCTTGGGACGGAACAGACCTGACAAGTCTCGGTCCTCCCCACGGAAACTGTGAATACAAAAGTGGGCTTTACCCTGCTTGTCCCATCTCTGCAAACTTTTCCTGAGTTACGTACAAACTGAAGTTGTTCCCTGTCACTTAAAATTGTCCTTATGTGGGTTTTCTTATTTATTTTGCTTGTAAAACCAGGGCATGGTCAGCACCAAACTAGAAAACAGATAAATCCAACAGGAGAAAACACTCCTGGGGCGCCTGGCTGGCTCAGTTGGTGATGCATGCGACTCTTGATCTCAGGGTTGTGAGTTCGAGCCCCACGCTGGGTGTAGAGATTAGGTAAAAATAAAGTCTTCAAAAAAAAAACAAAAACAAAAACCAACCACTCATAAGCTCACTACTGAAAGAGAATTACTCTTCACACCTTGGTGCACATCCTCCATCATTGCTGTTCTTGTTTACTCAGTGCACGCTTCCTGCACGTGTCTTAATTACGTATGTGTACGTATATACATATATGCTCACACATAAGCATCGGTACCACGTGCACATGAAATGTGGGTCATGATGTTTTTAGTTAATAATGGATACATTTACCTCTAGGTATATGGAGATCAACCTTAATTATTTTAAACACCTGCTAATGAGTCCATTCTATAACTGTGTCTTAATGTGATCAATTGTCCCCTACTCGGGACATTTTGGTGGTTTCTCGTTGTTTTGTTTGGTTAGGGTTTTTGTTTTTGTTGCTGTTATGGTCACAGTTATGATCAGGATCTTTGCTCATACCCTTAATCATCTCCTTAAAATAAATTCTTGGAAGTACAACGACTGTGTTAAAGGAAACAAAGTCTTTTATGGCTTTCAGTGTGTTGCCAAAGCTCCTGGGTGATTTTTTTTTTTTTTTAATGAATTTGTAAAGTTGCTAGTGCCTGTAGTTGAGGATTCCCCTCCAGGCTGGCTCCTTCCTTCTTTTCCCCTTGTACCCATTTCTCTCGGCTTCTGTGGGAATGGTCCCAGGGCTCTGAGATCCTGTTCTGGGGGATTTGGAATGGTGGATAGGAACAGTAGAGGAGCAAGGGAACATCACAAGGTCCATGGAGATGATTAAGAAGAGGTGGGCACAGGCATGGGCTGGTCTAATCATACTTAAAACATAGTTTGAGGAAACTCACCCTGGGCCTCCCTGCCTCTCATTTATCTCAAGGCTAAGGGAAGTACTTTCTGGCGGATTTTGGGCTAATTCCTTGGCTTAGGATCTAGTCCCTTGACCTGGCCTTGGGGTCTGGCTCTTGTCTACCTCTCCCCTTCCTACTCTCCACCATCCATATTCCTGTAACAGTGATCTTTTACATTTTTTGCTCCCAGATGCTAACCTCCTTCTTGGTTCAGGGATTTCAGACAGGTGGCTTCCCTTACCTCAGACACTCTTCCTTTCCCCATACTCTTCAACCTCTGGGACACAGCCTAGAGTGGTGGTTAAAAACCTGGCCTCTAGCATCAGGCTTGGGTTTGTAACCTGGTTCTGCCCCTTCCCAGCTGTGCAACCAAGGACAGATTACTCAGCCTCTCTGTGCCTTGGTTTCCATATCCATCAAAAGAGGAGCGCGAGAGTACCCACCTCACAGGGCTGCTGTGAGGATCATATGTGCTGTTATCTATAAGCACTCAGACTACCAATTCCTGGCACATAATCATTATCACCGAACTGGCTGGCCGGCCGCAGTTTACCACTCCACAAGGAAATAGCCCCCTCTTCCCACTACCGGCCCAGACCTGCTGGTTTATGGTCTTAGCTATCTGTGTCTTTCTTCATAATGGCTATTGCAATTGTTACTAAATAAATAATCCGTTTTTTTTAAATGACTCTTGCCTAAGGCTCTCAGCTCCAGTAGCACGGCCCACCTCTTTGTTGCTCACAGCCTAAGAGCCTGTATGCAATCAGTATCCACTCAGGGAATGAAAGAGACCGTCCCGCTACTTACTGCCCGGAGCCGCAGTTCATCAGAAAGGCAGACTCGGGGTCCTCCCTGGTAAACTAGTAAGACGCACCTATTATGGAAGGGGTTTCCCAGCAGAGTGAGCCGAAGTGTGACCAGTGTGTGACGGCGACCCATGTCCCTCCGAACTTGCAAAGCCTGCTGTTCTTGGAGGCTGTCTGGTGTCTACCTTCTCAATGGGTAAAGGGCCAATGTGGCTTTTAAGTTTTAAGTTTCAGGGTGCCTGGCGGACTCATTCGGTGGAAGGTGTGACTCTTGATCTGGGAGTGGGAGTCCCACCTTGGGTGTAGAGATTACTTAAAAATAGAATCTTTTAAAAAAATTGTAAGTTTTTAATGCATATAGAGCAAAACTTTAAAAAAATACAATTACTGGAAAATGAAACCAATACTCACAGCCAGGGTTTCTCAGCCTGACCAATATTGACCTTCTGGGCCAGGTGATTCTCTGTGGTGGGGCTGTCCTGTGCATTGTAGAATGTGTCCCAGCATCCTGACTTTTATTATTAGATTCAACTGACGAATTACTCTACCAGGTCGCTGTGCAGGCTTCTAAGCTTGCTCTGTGTTTTAACAAAACCCTCCGGGCCAGCGCCACCTGTGGGCCACATTTGGAGTAGCAGCAGACCCTGCAGCAGGCCCTGCTCACCGTCCACAGAAAATGTGCTGTTCAAACACACTGAAAACTTTTGGGAACATTTCTGAGCCTTGGTTTTTCCCTCTCCTCTCCCCAGGTCACATGTAGCGGATGGTGTCATCCAGCCAGCTGCCCTTGAGGAGCCGGAAAACCCACTGTTAGCTGACTCTTCACCCCATGGTGATGCCCTCAGCCAGGTCTCCGTGGATCTGACGGCTCAGAGGTACATGGAGGCTGGGTCTACGTCTGGCGGTGGGGCCCCGGGGCCCAGGCCTTGCAGCTTCCTCCCTCCTCTCCCTCCCCCCGCATGCCCACCCCTGCCTCGGTCTACATGCCCCTCCTACACAGGGCTAGGGCCACTTCCTTAGGGAGCTAGGGGATACCAAAAGGACCCTGCCCCAAAAGGCATTTTAGAAATTTGTTCCCTTGTGATCTTCAAGGGCCTCTGTTTAAAATAGAAGTCCTCTGGGAGAAAGGACGTGCTATTTATACCTTGCCAAGGAATGATTTGGTTAGCTCCTCCGACCTCCGAGGACACGAGCTGCAGTGGCTGGCTGCTTGTTTTGTCTTCTGGGGGTGGTGGGAAGGGAGAGGAGCAGGTGCACAACAGGGAACAGGAGCAGGTTCTAGGCCTTAGGTTGGGAAACGGGTTTGGCCAGCGGGGTCTTCCCTCAGCCGCACTCCATGCCCCAGCAACCCCACAGCTGCTGCAGATATCCGGGTTCACCAACCCCACCGGCACGTACTCTGAGCCAGGCTTGCCCAGAGTCGGCCCCAGGACACACGTGCCCACACCGCCATCTCTGTGTACACACCTGCTCCTCCCCACCCCACACCCCATATGTATGCAGACAGGATTATTTCAGGTATATATACACCCACGTTTTTTTCCGGTTTTACTGAGATTTAATTCACATATGACATTGTATAAATTTAAGGTGTTAAACATTTTATTTTTTATTTAAATTCAATTAATTAACATATAGTGTATCATTAGTTTCAGAGGTAGAAGTTAGTGATTCATCAGTCTTACATAACACCCTGGACTCATTAAATCACATGCCCTCCTTAATGCCCATCACCCAGTTACCCCATCCCCTCACACCCTCCCCTCCAGCAACTCTGTTTGTTTCCTGTGATCAAGAGTCTTTATGGTTTATCTCCCTCTTTTATTTTGTCTCCTTTTATTTTTCCCTCTCTTCCCCTATGATCTTCTGTTTTGTTTCTTAAATTCCATATATCATTGGGATCATATGATAATTGTCTTTCTCTAATTGACTTATTTCACTTAGTATATTTACCCTTTAGTCCCATCCACATCATTGCAAATGGCAAGATTTCATTTTTTTGATGACTAAGTAGTATTCCTGTGTGTGTGTGTGTGTGTATCTATACCACATCTTCTTTATCCATTTATCTGTTGATGGGCATCTGTGCTCTTCCATAGTTTAGCTGTTGTGGACATTGCTGCTATAAACATTGGGGCACAGGTGCCCCTTCGGATTACTATATTTGTATCTTTGGGGTCCAGTACCCAGTAGTGCAATTGCTGGCTTGTAGGGTAGCTCTGTTTTCAACTTTTTGAGGAAGCTTCTGTACTGTTTTCCAGAGTGGCTGCACCAGCTTGCATTCCCATCAATAGATAGGAGGGATCCCCTTTCTTTGCATCCTCGCCAACATCTGTCATTTCAGACTCGTTAATTTTAGTCTTTCTAACCAGTGGGAGTTGTTATCTAATTGTGGTTTTGATTTGTTTCTCCCTGATGCCAAGTGATGTTGAGCATTTTTTCATGTGTCATTTGGCCATTTGTATGTCTTCTTTGGAGAAATGTCTGTTCATGTCTTTTGCCCATTTCTTGATTGGATTATTCTTTGGCGGTTGAGTTTGATAAGTTCTTTATAGATTTTGGATACTAGCCCTTTATCTGATGTCACTTGCAAATATCTTCTCCCATTTTGTTGGTTGTTTTTGGTTTTGTCAATTATTTCCTTTTCTGTGCAAAACCTTTAATCTTGACGAAGTCCCAGTAGTTCATTTTCACTTTTGTTTCCTTTGAGTTTGGAGATGTGTCTAGCAAGAAGTTGCTGTAGCCAAGGTCACAGAGGGTGCTGCCTGTGTTCTCCTCTAGGATTTTGATGGATTCCTGTCTCACATTGAGGTCTTCCATCCATTTGAGTCTATATTTTTGTGTGTGGTGTAAGGAAATGGTCCAGTTTCATTTTTCTGCATGTTGCTGTCTAGTTTTCCCAACACCGTTTGTTGAAGAGATTGTCTTTTTTCCATTGGATTCTTCCCTGCTTTGTTGAAGATGAGTTGCCATAGAGTTGAGGGTCCATCTCTGGGCCCTCTATTCCATTCCATTGACCTTTATGTCTATTTTTGTGCCAGTACCATGCTGTCTTGATGATGACAGCTTTGTGATAGAGCTTGAAGTCTGGGATTGTGATGTTGAAGCTTTGGTTTTCTTTTTCAACATTCCTTTGGCTGTTTGGGGTCTTCCCTGGTCACATACAAATGTGACATTGTTAAGTTTAAGGTGTTATACACACACATTTTGATTTATGTTTGTATCATTGAAACAGCTCCCCATTTGTGGTGTCACATGGCACTAGAGAAATCATAGTGAAAGGTGCTCCCATTTGACCCTGACCTGGGAAGCTGGTGGGGCATGCCCTTCCTTAGTGAGATATCCTCATTCCCTCATTTTATGGAGGGACCCAGAGAGGCAAGGGGGAAGCTTTCTGATCATTGGATGCAGTTCTGTGGCTCCAGGAAGAACTAAAGTGCCCTCGGGTCTTGGTCAGTGTTTCCCAAGTCCCCTCCTAGAGGCTGTATTTTAAGTGCTGTGTCCCAGACCCTCCAGGGGCCAGTGATAGCTGCTCCTAAAGCTCGCACCGAAGGCAGCCTCCTTTGCTTCAGGCACCATAATGGCATATCACGTCGAGTGTCCCTGCAAGTCCTCTAACAAACACCCGTAGGAGGTTGGGGTTCTGTCCCGGCCTCCTTTGCCCTTTACATCTGAGCCGACCGAGGCTCAGTCACATTGGCGTGCTCAAGGGCACCGGGCTGGTGAGAGGCATAGCCGGGATGTGAGACAGAGTCAGCTTGCGTGCCGAGCCTGTATCCTGAACTTCCTTGGCTGCCAGTAGAGCCCGTTTCCTCCTTCCACGACGCGTGGGGTTCCACCTACATCCGTGGCCTCTTTCAAGTCCAAGGAGGATGACGCATTGTAGAGAAGCTGTGTCACCTTGGACTATGACCGGGAGGGATCACAGGATGCAGGAAGGAACCAGGGGTTAGGTACAGATTTTATCAATGCTGAGAACTTGGCCGACTTTCTCGATTCATTTCCCAGTAGAGAGATTCAGGTACAGTCCAGTGAGCGACTTCAGTGCCTGGCTGGCGTTACTGGACATTTGTTTGGAGTTGCATTGTCTGGTTTTTTACTGGAGGTTAATAGAAAAGGGGCCGTGCTGACGGGAGCAGGGGTCGGTCTGGCTTTGGTCATTGGCTGCTTCCACAAAATACTCCTTATTTATTGCTTCCATATTCGTGAATTTGCTTCTCAGGTTTATTTGTAACCCCGGGGATCAATACTCATGGCTCTCTCCTGGTCTTTTGTGAACATGCGCAGAGCAGCAAGGGACTCTGAGGCGCCTGGGGGCATGTTCCCAGCTGGGGTAGAGCAGGAACCCCTGTCTTATTCCAGTGCTGGAAACAAGTGTCCTTTCATGGTATATTTACTGCCACGGTTTTTGCAATGTGTTTTTGTTCACGATTTCGCTGCTTAAAATGGCCCCCAGATGTAGTGCTGAAATGCTTCGTCGTGTGTTTCCATGCAGGAAGGCTGTGGTGTGCCTTCTCTAGGAGATGGTCCTGCTAGATAAGCTTCACCTGGCCTTAAGGGATGATGAAGGTGTTGGGTGTGAATTCAGTGATGTCTGTTAAATAAGGCATTTTCACCCACAAATGCACTTAACACAAGGTAGTGACCTCTTGACAAAAGAGTTGTGACCAGAAGCTCGAAGGAACCCAAGCCAGCATAAGCCCTGGGGACTGTGGTTCAGAACCGGCTAATTCGGTGTCTGTGACACCTTTCTAGAAGGTAACTGTGTGATTAACAAGAATCAGCCACACCTGACGTTGCCAATCCGTGGGAGTAACTATAAAAGGCATTCTGGACGTTCGGGGACTGTTGATCAGCCCACCTGTCTTAGCCTGTTGGGACCTGCTGTAACAAAGCACCCCAGACCAGGGGCCTCGGAAACAGCAGAAATGTATTGCTCACAGTCTGGAGGCTGGACAGCCTGGCAGTCGGGCGAGGACCCTCTTCTGAGTTGCAGACTTCTCGCTGTGTCCTCAGGTAGGGGAAGCAGCGGAGGAGCTCAGTGAGGTCTCTTCTAGAAGGGCACTAATCCCTTTTGTGGGGATCCTCAGGACCTAGGCACCTCCCAGAGGCCCCATCCTAATTCCAGCACATTGGGGATAGGATTCCAACTTGTGAATTGAAGGGGACACTAGCACCCCCTCTGGATGCTCCTCTAAGTTCTGCTGAGAGTAGGGGCAGGAGAAGCAGAGGGCGAGGCATGGGAAGCAGGAGGAAGCGGGCAGAGGTGACATTACAACAGTACCCTCTAGAGGTTTGCTCCCTCTAAGAGCAGGATTGGTACTTTAAATTTAAGAATTTAAATTAAAATTTAAAAAAAATTTTTTTTAAGTGGGGTTGGAGGGTTTGTCTTTCTCTCTTTCTTTTCTTTCTTTCTTTTTTTTTTTTTTAGATTTTATTTATTTATTTGACAGAGAGAAACACAGCTAGAGAGGGAACACAAGTGGGGGGGGGGCGGTGAGAGAGGGAAAAGCAGGCTTCCCGCCGAGCAGGGAGCCCAGTGTGGGGTTCGATCCCGGGACTCTGGGATCATGACCTGAGCCGAAGGCAGATGCTTAAACAACTGAGCCACCCAGGCGTCCCCTTTCTTTCTTTCTTTCAAGATTTTATTTATTAGAGTGAGTGAGTGTGAGGTGGGGAGAAGTCAGAGGCAGAAGCAGACTCCCCGCCAAGCAGGGATCCTGATGTGGGACTCGATCCTGGGACTCCAGGATCATGACCTGAGCCGAAGGCAGCCACTTAACCAACTGAGCCACTCAGGTGCCTCAAGATGTCTTCTTTCTGAGTAGGGAAAAAGAGAGATGCCATCCCCATCTCTGAGGCGATTCTCAAATGAGATGGAAGGGATTTTGAGGCACCCTGTCTCCTCTAGGAAAGCCACATTTGCTCCTTCCTCAGGAAAGAGCCTGGGAGCCTTCCTTAACTGGTTGAGCTTCCCTTGTGCAGCCGGCTTGAGAACTTTCTGCAAATGACTTTGTTGTCTGTGGCCCCTTATATTCCTGTCTGTTAAGTACTTTCAAAAATGTTTTTAAAGCCTTAGAATCGTTTAAATGAAACGTTGCAGCTGTACCACATTTCTTAAACAGAGGAGAATAGGGCACTCTGCTTACCTCCCAGAACCTCCCGTGCTTTTCCTGTAGTCAGGAATCCAAGCAGAGGGGTCTCTTGAGACTCTGGAGCGTCCCCTTGGGCACCGCTGGGAAGCTACTCACCCGACTCACGTCCGTGGAGGCCAGACTTTGGTGTGCATCAGAATAACCCAGTTACAGCACACATTGCTGCCCTGCCCTTAAGGTGTCTGACTGGGGAAGTCTGGGGAGCGGCCCAGGACTCTGCATTCCTACAGGTTCCCAGCTGATGGTGCTGCCGGTGTGGGCTCTACACCTGGAGAACCACGGGGGAAAGCTGGTGGCTGGAGTTTCTGATTTCCACGGTTGGACAGAAGAGCCAAGAGTAGAGGTGGTCCCTCCTCCCCAGCATCAGAGCCTCCCCGGAGAGTTTCCAAATTCAGGAAGTTCTGAAGTTGAAAGCCCAAGGAATTCGTCCTGACTTACAGCTTCTGTTTTTCTTCTTGCTCCCACGTCGTTTGGTTTATTTTGGAGGTATCCAATTGCACAAAAAGATTTTCAGCTGTGGATTCCACCGCCTCACAGAGTTCAGCTGAGTCTTTATGTAAGCAAGTGCCTTACGAAAAACTGAATGACAGAGTGAATGTATTTTTGTTTTTGTTTTTAATTTAGAAAAGGAGTCACCCAGGGGCGCCCAGGTGGCTCATTTGGTTAAGCATCTGACTCTTGATTTCAGCTCTGGTCACAATCTCAGGATTGTAAGATCAAGTCCCAGGTTCGGCTCTGCACTCAGTGTGGAGTCTGCTGAGATTCCCTCTCTCTCTGTACCTCCCGCAGCTCTCTCTCTCCCTCAAATAAATCTTTTTTTTAGAAAAAGAAAAGGGATTGCCCAAAGATCTTCTTTAAGTAACAGACTTCCAAAAAAATAAAAAATAAATAACAGAATTCCTTTGTGCCTTTAAAAGGAATCTGTGAAAGGTACATGCTGGCAAATCCAACCGATGTGACTAGTTCCTAGTGGGCTGAGTAAATTGGGGTTCATCTCTGCGCCTGCTCGGGGCCTTTAAGGTTCTGGCCCCGCTGAGTCCTATGAGACGGAGGCACACAAATGGCCCTCATTGGGCATGTTCACATATCGACAATTTTATACTTCAAACGAACACGTGATGTTCTTGTTTTGGTTTTTCACGGGCCTTGAGCAGCTTTAACTGTGTAGGGCTGAATAAATCCCTGAATCTTGGATATCTGAGATGAATTTCCTTGTGTCCTCTGCCTGCCCCCGTCTGTAGTCTCTGTCACTAGGGCCTGGGAGAGCATGGAAGGAATCCTGTGCCGGGAAAGAGGACCCAAGGGACCACTGGTGACTGGGGGGGGGGCAATTCCCGACCCAGAGCGGAGGCCCTCGAATAGCTCTGGGATGCTGCCTATGACCTTTCCTCTCTAAGTAGACTGTTTTGCTTGGGTCAAGCTTAAAAGTAATTTCCCTTCTGTGAGCATAGGCTTGCTCTGTGGAGGAGGAGAGGCTGAGAATGTACTGGAAAGGAACGATACACCCATTCAGGGCTAACTCTGCTCAGTCAGCCCTCAGTCATCTGGACATATGAAGGTCAGTGATGTTTAGGGGCTGTTTGCACTCTTGCATGGGCTGAGATTCACATGCAGGTTTATCTTGAGGGAGACTAGAAATAGCTCGACAGGCCCGCCTTGGAGTTTCCAGCCAATCTGCTACTCTGGGCACCTTGGATTAGGGCTTTGCTGTAGCAGCGGCTGTCAGCGTGCTGTGGCTCCCATTGCCAAGCGATTATCAAAGCACATCCCTCTGCTGGCCTGCTTGCTGGTGTCTCAACCCACTGAGCTGAGCTCTCCGGGGCAACAGTGTCCAAGCGCTTTCTTCCCTCTAGCTTGCATCTGACTTTCCATCTGAGCTGAGTCCTTGGCCTTAGCTCTCTCCCGATGACGTGATCATGTGCACTTGGGGACTCGAGGAAGAAAAAGTCAAGAGCCTATGAGGAAGGACGGCTGCGCTAATACCTTCCAGATGGTGATATGAGACGGGAGATAAGATGCTGTCGCCCGTCTGGCCCGACAGGACGGGACGTGTTGGGCCTGGATCTGAGGGGTATTATCACCCTCCGTGACAGCCAGGTCACTCTCTTGTCTGTCCTTGGACGGGGGCTTAATTTGGCAACGCTGGCCGATCATCTCTGAAATGCAGCTCGCTATCAGGTCTGTGGGGGATCTGCTGGGAAGAACTCAAAACCCCCGAACAGGGAGTCAGCAGGCAACAGTGAGTGACAGCATCTCATCGGGACGGGACTCCCGGGCTGGCAGGCTGAATGCAAGCCCGGCCTTGAAAGGCGCTGTTTCTCAGCTTCTGTCTGGGTGGAAACTGCATCCAAATGGGACCCGTTGTTTTTGCGAGCGAGGTCCTGAGTCAGGGATGGCAAGCTCTGACCATGAGTCATGGCTCCCTAAGGATCCATGTCCTGACGGATTGTAAGGTCCCATCCAGCTAGACCTAGCAGGAAAGAAGGCCATGATCCCTAAGTTTCATCTGCCTGCTGGAAGTGTGGCGGCTTATGTGCCCTCTTGATATTAATGTTTTTTAACACAAAAGGCTTAAATCAAATCAACATTTCTGTCATCTTCCAAAAATACCAACATGCTGTCAATTTGAATTCAGCTTCTTTGTTATTCCACTAAGACTTGGAAAATATTGGCTAACTCTTTAATCTGGAAAAGGGGCCTGAGAATTCTGCTAGAAAGGCCTTCACATGCCCTACCCTCAGCCCATTTGACAGAAGAAATCAAGAGAATAGATGTGTGAGGCCCTTATGTCCAGGCCCTGGCTTCTCTGCACCCGTTCAGGGTCTGTCCAGGAGTCCTGCTGAGGGCAGCCAGGGGCACCCGGTATGGCCGAGGGCCCAGCTCCCTGAGAATGATATCTTGGTACGAGCCCCGGCGGGTCAGGGAGGCCTGGGTAGAGACAGGGGCTCAACTGTCCCCGCCTGCTTCTCATCGCTGCTGCGGCAGCACTGCCCCCCGGCAGCTCGGCGGGGTGGTACAGGGACCCCGGGAAGCTCCTCCTCGGGGTCTAGAACCAAGGCCCGCTTCCCAGGCATGCCACCTGGGCCAGCACCCAGGGCTTGTGCTTATTTCATTGCCATGCCGTCCTGAAATTCTGGGTCCTTCTGGAGTGTGGGGCTCTGCATTTTCACTTTGCTTGCGAATCAGGTTGCTGGTCCTGCCTCAGACTCAGATTCCCAGAAGGTGGCCCAGTTGTCCCAGCTGTCCACTGTCTGTGGCCTGCCCATGCTGGGAGGTCAGGGCAGCAGGGAAGGAGCTGCCCCGTGCTGAGCACTCTCCATAGGCTGGGCTCTGTGTGTGGGGGTGGGGGTGCGGGGGCGGGCAGAGAACCACAGGGGCAGAGACACTAGCAGGGGAGCAGGACACCCTAGCTGAAAACAGGATGCTCAGAGGTCAGGACCCAGGCTAGCCTAGCCTGGCCTTGCGGGGTGGGCACGGTTACCCTGATCTGGGCTGGGCCTCCGTGTTTGCGTGACACCCCGGGATGACGGTAGAGTGGGCTGGGAGGGGCCTGAGAGAGGTAGGCATGCAGCGGCTGCTTGAGCCCAGGACACAGGAAGCTGCCAGGAGCCTCAGAGGATTGGTTTGGTGGGGTTAGAGCAGGGAGAGGGAGAGGACAAGCCTGAGAAGGGACAGGGATGGGGCAGGGGAGCCAGTGTGGGAGGCCCAGAGTTTTCTTGCCTGGATTCCTAAGGCTGCAGAAAGTTTCAAACAAGACAAGACCCTTATTGGAACTGGAGCAGGATTATCCTGGTCTCTGGGTGGGGGAGGGTGACAATGTGGGGGATGGAGGAGGCAGACAGAGCAGGTGGTGTGGGAGTCCGCCCAGAGAGGCAGACGAGGCAGACGGAGCAGGTGGTGTGGGAGTCTGCCCAGAGAGGCAGCGGCCCTCACCAGCAGCTAGGGGTGGCCAGGATAGGGAGGTTCCAGAAGGAGGAGGGGGGTGACTCAGCAGGAAGGGGCGATGGAGGAGCAAGACAGTCCTAATTTCTGGTGCTGGTCTGAGTCACCGGGCGCTTCCCTGCCCCGACCTGACCTCCCTGACCCCCGGGGCTGGGCTAGCAGGACGCTGGAAGCCTGGAAACTGGGAGGGAGTGGGGGCTCCACCCCCCCTTTTTTAAAAAAGATTTTATTTATTTATTTGACAGAAACACAGCTAGAGAGGGTACGCAAGGGGCAGTGAGAGAGGGAGAAGCAGGCCTCCTGTGGAGCAGGGAGCCCGATGCGGGGCTCGAATCCAGGACTCCAGGATCATGACCCGAGCCGAAGGCAGACACCCAACGACTGAGCCACCTGGGCACCCTGGGCGCTCCATTCCTAACAGAGCGCTTGAGTCACTTGTTTGGTCCTTGGGCTCCTGAGAGCCCAGTGCAGGAAGGATGTGGCCCCGTGGTAGGACAAGCAGGAGGGAGAGTGGAAGGAGCAGATGCCATGATTTCCAGGCCGGCAGGGGCTGCAGAGCCGAGGGGACACCCCCACCCCCGCACACACACACCGTGTTCTCAGGGGACAGCAAATCTGTCCCCTGTGGGCACCCCTGTCAGTGGAGTGGGACTGTCGCTGGACTTCACCCTTTGGGTTCGGCTTTGCTCTGAGGCCACAGGTCCGAGGCAGCATCTCCCCGCCCCTCTGCCAGGATTTTCAAAGACAGAACTCTCTCCTTGCACTCGGTTGGTCGAGTGCCCTTAAAGTAGCAGAACCACTGCACTGTCACCTTTCTTCGTTTGCATTACATCAAATAGAATGTTCAGGAGGCAGGCACAGAGGGAGCTCGGCCAGCAGACTCTCTTTAGGAAACCAAGTTTCAGATGAGTAGTTTGAGTTTGTCAGTGGCCTCTTCACTGCTCAGGAAAGAATGGAAGCTTTCAAAGTGTGAAAATGGCTCAGGAGCTTAAAAGCCCCCAATAGTTTGCATTCTTCTTTTTGAGTCATTTTTTGTAAAATAGAATCTTCCAGCCTGTCCCAGTTGTTACAGATCAGCGTGAACAGGCGAAGTGTCACTCCGCCTGGAACCCCCTTTGTGCCTTTGCTGCGTCCTGTCCAGGCTCGTGCCGTCATTCTTGTTGACCTGTGGATCAGCCTCGCTCCGGGCTTACCCCTGATTCTTACTCTTTGGTCTCTGTGTCCTCATTTCTGCGGGGTTCAGGGAAGAAGGCAAGGTGAATTCCAGCTGTGCCTCTCTGCTCTTGACCTCTGGCTTGGTCACAGTCAGCTGGACACCCCACTTCTCCCCCTGCCTGATTATTGAGGTCTCACTGTTGGGGAGTACGAGGGGGGCTGGCCAGATGCTGGGACACTGGCTCCTTGACCTTGCCGAAATGACCTCTGCTCTCTGAGCCTCAGTGTCCTCTGTAAAGGGGGGATGGTGATGGTTGCCTCAGGATTGTCATGAGGGTTATTTGAGGTCCTATATATAAAGTGCTTGGCACTGGGCGTGCTGGACTGGGCACCCAACACGAGCCGCCCAGGACAGTGCACACAGCCCCAAACTCTCCAGTGGAGCTGAGCTCCTCCTCTTTTCGGGGCTGTTGATGAGTGAGGCCCAAGCCAAGTTGCGGAGGCTGAGGAATTGCTGGCTTGGCGAGGCGAAGGGGCTACAAGTCCAGGAGGCTGTGTGGACAGCTCGTGTTGTGGGCACTGAGGGAGGCCCGCCTGGTGGGAGCAGAGCAGGTGAGGGCCAGGGCGTCGGAACTGGGGAGCGGAGGGGAGGCCGAGGCTGGGCCCTGCAGCACCTGCTAAGCAGCAACAAGATTTGGGGTGAGAGTATGAATTCTTCCAGCGTGTTGAGCGTGGGGGCCCATGGCAGCTGTCCTCCAGGCCAGGAAGCCAGCTTTGCGGAGGGAGTCGAGGAGCTGGAATTTCTGCCGCCTGGGGCTTCCTGCAGGTGCTTCCACCCAGAGCGAAGAAATGAGTCCTCTCTCAGAGGCTGGGAAACCTCAGAGCCTGGCTTCGACCTCAGGCCTGGATTCAGCTCTTGCTGCTGAGTCACGTCACACCATCTGAGCCACCTTGGGCCTTGCCAGCTCCCCTGTTGCCAAGCGGTAGCCTGTGGACGACATCGATAGCTTTTTGCCAAAGGAGAAAATCAAACCTATTTTGAGCTCTTTTCATTCTTTCTTTCCTTTTTAATTTTTATTTATTTTTAAAGATTTTATTTATTTATTTGACAGATCACGAATAGGCAGAGAAGCATGCAAAGAAAGAGAGGGAAGCAGGCTCCCTGCTGAGCAAAGAGCCCAATGCAGGGCTCAAGCTGAAGGCAAAGCTTAACCCTCTGAGCCACCCAGGCACCCCCTTGAGCTCTTTTCTTGATAGTGTGTTTGCGGTTGGCTGTCCTTCCTACCCAAGTCCCCCTCGCCCAGGGGGACTCTCTGCACTTCAGGCATTTCCCAGAATGTCCGGCAGGGGGCGCTCACCCACTGAATGTGGGCCCTCTCTCTCCTGAAGCTCTCTGGGCAACCCCTGCCTCCCCCCAGCCAAGGGGCCCCTACTTGTCGCTGGTGCAGGTTCCTTGGTTACCCGTCAGCCTCTTGCCCTTGGCTTTTCTCAACCTTGCATTTTGAGGGTGTATCCCAGGAAGTTTGCAAAGCTGTACTGTAGTTCTCAATTCACAGAGTTCATTGCTTATAAAAAAAATATTAGAAGTGATCATACAAAAGTATGCTCCCCCAAATTAAATGACAATTCCCAGAGTGTCCCGAGCACCCACACTGCCTCCATCAAAGACACACCACGTTCTGCTGGAGCCTAACACAGGAGGCATTCTGGCCCTGGCAGGGTTGGGGCCCACTGCCGCATTGGAGGGTGCCTCCTCTGTGTCTAAGCAAAAGCCCCAGGGAGCAGGGCGGGGACAGAGGGAAGCAGCATGCTGGGTCTTTAAATAGCCCCTTCCACGTGTCTGGGGTGGATTGGGTGGGGTGAGGGGGCCTGATGAATGTGCCATTAAAGTTCCACTGGGAATAATTTTCTCTTTGTGTCCCCAGCACCTCCGCAGCTGCTGCCCATGCGGATCTTGCTCCCCAAGCCTCGGAACTTGTGTCTTTGCCTCCTGCTCCAGCTGGTGATGGAGTAGAAGCTTCTGCTCTCTCCCACCAGGGTCTGGCCAAGGACTTAAGCAGGTATGGTATCAAGCTTTCCCTCCATGCTCGCTGCCGCTGGAGAGGAGGGGCCTGGTGCTCTCTGCCCCCCAGACCCTGGTGTGCGCTGCATTGGAAATAGGCCCAGCAAGGCCTTGACAGTTTGGATCTGTGATGCCATGAATGGTCACTTGGGCTGTAGCTGGTTTGAGGTTTATCCTTGCAACCAAGTGTCCAGGTAACAGTGGGGATGCCCAACGGGAATGAACAGATTGTCGGGGCTCTCCAGAGATACAGAACCCGTGGGATCGACATAGAGAAGTTTATGTTAAGGACTTGGCTCATGTGCCGATGGAGACTGGCAGGTCTCGAGGCTGCAGGGGCGGCCGGCTGGAGACCCAGGGACCAGCTGAAGCTTCTGCTCCAGTCTGAAGGGCGCCTGCTGCCAGAATCCCTCTTAATTGGGGGGATCGTGGTCCCCACCTATTCCCTCATTTATGCCTATCAAGATGGATTTGTGGTTATCTATTTTATACATTAGGTCCTAATATAATACCACTTCATTTTTTTTACTTCTTGAGTTTTTGCCCACCTCATTTTAGCATTGGCCATCGGGCCCCTCGGCTTTACTTTGAGAGGGCCCAGAAGGCCCAAGGTCTGATAAAGGTATAATCAGATTTGCATTTTTAAGGCTCTCCCCCCACCCCTGACCTGAGGCCCTGTGTCCCACCTGTGGGCCCAGGTGGGCCCGGGTGTGGCTGTGGTTCAGCTGCCTGAGGTCTACCCGCCCCTGCCCGGTTGCTCACTCTCTCTGGCTGCTTTTAGTCACAGGGCTGTGGCCTAGATCCATGGATCCAAATAAAACTTGTCTTTTCCCCCCTCTGGTGGGTCCCTGGAGGTTTTCAAATTAATTTCAAAAATGCATCAGTGAAAATTTCATTTTGCTGAAATGGAAGTTGTTGTGAGCATGGGCCAGAGTCTGAGTTCCTTACTAGTCTCAGGGGCTGGAGGCACAACCCTGCACCCGTTCCTGTTTCTGGCTGGGCTTCTCTTGTGGAGAGAGAAGGCACGCCCTAGGTGTGTTTTTTCCACGCACAGGTGTGGCCTGCCCGCGGCCCCCCGTGCCTCCGTGGTGGGTTTGTCTTCCTCTCTTTGGGCTTGGAGAGGAGTGGCAGAGCAGCGAGACCTGGGGCACATCTTATTACGGAATCGACAGATGTTCTGTTCTTGCAAGCGTGCTGGGCGACTTCCTGCTGCCTCCTTCTGCCTCTAATGGTGGCTGTGGAAATGATGACACAACCCCACATTTCCAGTGCAAATGGCTTTTCTCTGGGAGTTTTCACACTCCTCCCCATCGCCTCCCCCATACCCGCTGGTAGTCATTAGGACACAAGCCTTTGGGAGAACAGATG
Organism: Spilogale gracilis; assembly: GCA_004023965.1. Taxonomy (NCBI): domain Eukaryota; kingdom Metazoa; phylum Chordata; class Mammalia; order Carnivora; family Mephitidae; genus Spilogale; species Spilogale gracilis. Next base: position 90,459 of record PITA01000376.1, on the reverse strand, counting down.
TGACTTTGGGGGAGGCCACAGGGAGGAGAGATTGCTTCATGTCCCGCCCTGCCTAAAGCAAAGAGCTTGTCCTGGGAGGGACACTGTCGGCTGCGGTGGCCAGGCTTCCGACCTTCTCTTCGCCTCCAGCCCCGCCCTTCTTCAGTGTCCACGCTCAGCAGGCTCCCTGGCCTAGGAAGGTGGTCATGAGAGCATCAGGTAGTGAGGCAGTGAGCTCCAGAAGGCTGATGCCAGGCAGGGAGTCATGATAAGGAGTTTTCTAGTGATGCACGTCCAAAGCCCTCACTCATGCCAAGACTGTCACAGCTGACCATGCATTTTTGGACCCTCTGGAGGCTTGCGGCAAAGAGCCTGGTGTGCTGGCCTATGGGCCAGGTGGATGTGAACCTGAGCAAACAGTGTCTCTGTTCGGAGCTGACCTGCCAGTCGGCCTGCTGGAGGAATGGGTAACTTGGAGGTCTCGCCAAGAGCTGCTTGGATAGACCTGGAAAAAATGAGATGGAAGAAGCAGCTTCTTGCAAGGAGGAAGTGGCTCCATGCTGAGGCAGGAGGCCCAGGGCGCAACACCCCTGAGCAAGGCTGCTCGGAACCGCAGCCTGGGGTGAGGGCAGGCAGGTGGTGTTGGCGCCCCAGGGCTTCGGGTGAGCTCCCCCCGGCCCCTGCTTGGATAGGGCAGTCCTACACTGCTCCCGTCTCTCTCTCCGCACTTGTCCCGGACTTGAGAAGTTGCCCTGGTCGGAGAGGCAGTCAGTGCGTGTCTCCCTAGCCCCACCCTGGCTGGTCCCCTCCTCCCCTCAGGTTAGACATGTGACCCCGTTGGACAGTGCTGCCCGTCCTTGCCCTCAGCGCCCGTGCGTCTGCCAGCTGCCAGCGCTGTGGTGACTTTTGTAGGGGGGTCAGGACCCTCCTCTTGAAAGATGTCGATGTTAGTGGCAAGGTACTGTGCTGGGCAGACTCACATCTGAGCCAGCTCGTTCCTTGTTCGTGAAGCCACATGGCAGTACATGCCTTCTCGTGCCTACATGACCACTTCTTCCAGGGCAGACTGGGCGCAGGTGCGGTAGTGTCACCCTCCTGGTGGGCCAGGCACAGACCACCCGACCTGCGGCTTCCGGCTGCTGGTTGGCCTTGTGAGTGGGGGCTGGTGTTCGGGCAGCTGGGCAGACGTGTCCGGAACCCTCCCTCCGTCAGCAGAGGGGCACGGGGGAGGGAGGCTGTTACTTCACCAGTGGAGTCAGTAGAAGGTGGCGCCCTCGGTCTGGGCAGAGCCACAACCCAGGCCCCCGGCCATGTCCTTCTTCTCCTTCTTGTGGGAGGGAGAGTGGGTGGCCAGGTGGAGGGGCTCTGGAGCACAGCTGGGAGAAATCAGATCTTCAGCTTTGCGACCCCAGCTGGATAGCAGTCCCAGGACCCCTGGAGCAGCCTGACACGGGCAGCACATGGTCCAGGGGAGCTGGGAGGGGCCAGTGAGGGTGTGGCTGGGGGTGCCCAGCTCAGCCGCTGGAGGGTGGAAGGTTTCAGGGCGGCGGGAAGTCTGAGAGCTCCCCCTCCGTCCCTGGTAATGCCCTTGGCCCTGCATTCTGTTGGCTGCCATGTGATAATTTTTAGATTTTTGCCCTCAAGGAGGCTGCTTTGCTTCCAAGCCAAGTGTGTGCCTTGGAGCCCCCAGACCAGCTGGAGGTAGGAAGAGAACGGTGTTGCCAGCAGTAGGCCTGGACATAGACTGCCCAAGGGGAGGTGGGGAAATGGACCCACAGACCAAGATAGGGCCCCAGGGAGGGCGGGGAGGAGAAGGGCTTCTCACCAGAACACGCCTGCCTCAGGGCCCGTCCCTGCTTAAGGTTCCGTTGCCTTTTTGGTAAGTTAGTTTCTCTTATACTCAGGCTCATGAGATGAAGACACGGGCCTGATGCAGCAGCTGTAGGAAGGTGACAGGTGCTCTCAGTCTAAGCACATCATGTAATATGGTCATCTGTTTTGTTTCTGTCTGTCTGTCCATTCATCCATCTTCCCCCTCAGCATACAAGTCCTGGGTTGATTCTGTGCCCTATCCCAGGTGGTACAGGGGGAGGAGTGTCAAGGTGGAGAGACTTGCCTCTGGCCCACTAAAGAGCTGTGTGACATTAGACAAGTTACTTGACCTCTCTGAGCCTTCGTTTACCAAAATCTTTAAAATGAGGCTAGAAATAGTACATCCCAGAGGTACCTGTGAGGAGTAAACGAAGTGTGTGGAGACTGTTGCTCAGTGGTTAACAAATAGGAGGCATTTCGTCAATGTCGGCTCTCCGCTGACATCCAGCAGTGCTCGGAGTGCTGGGGAAAGGGGACACAGCACCAATAGATCATGCAGAGTCTCCCACAGAGTCCAGAACAGAAGAGCCAGAAGAGAGCACCTACTTGGCCTGGAGAAGCCAGGAAGGCTCCGAGGGGAACTGGTGTTTTCACTGGGTTTTCCAGCAGAGCAGATGTTTGGTGAGGGTGAAGAAGGCAGGGGTCATTCAGAGGGGGAAGCACAGGGCCCAGCAGATTCAGGCAGCAGATCAGGACAGGCCTGGACCCAGGGGTGGGGGAAATGCAGGTGATCTGGGGCAGAGCAGTGAGGTTAGCTGCAAAGAGTGGCAGACGGGGCAGGTGGTGGTCAGATTTGGAGGGACCTGCAGCCAGGGTCCCGGAAGTTTGCTGGGACCCACAATGTGCAAGGAGGATCGTCTCCCCTTTAAAGCAGGGGAGAGTCAGGACCCAGCTGAGTTGTAGGGAAAATCTCCAAAGGCCAAGGGGAGGATGGTTGGCAAAGAGAGGCCAGAGGTCATGGGCCACTAGACGTTGTCACTGTGGTCCAGCTGGGAGGCGATGGTGGCACGGACGTGGGCCATGGCGGTGGGGATGGAGAGGATCTGAATCCTCGTGGCTTGCATTCCTTCCTTCCTTCAGTCACTCGTGAATGCCTGTTGAGCTTCTGCTCTCTGCAGGCCTTTGGGGACACGGTAGTGACTCGCACAGCGGGGCCACACTTTTCTGAGGGGACCTTGCAGGGGCAGGGATTCCTGGGCTAGCCTGTGATTCTGAGGTGGGGGGGCTCCCAGGAGAAGTCACCCAGGACCCTGGGCTCGGCACTAGCATTTCCTCCCCATGCTGCCCAAAGCTGGGACTCAGGAGGGGAGGAGTCTAATCCCCTATGGGGTTCCACCCAGCATGCAGTCCCAGCTCTTTATTTCCTGGCTAAAAGGATGACTTGCCTATTTTGTATCCCCAATAAGTACCCCTGCTCCTGACTTTAAAAATCCACCCCATTGAGCATCATTGCCGGGTTACACCTTCCTCAAGTTTAGATAATGGGGCTCCCCTCCCTCCCCATTTTTTATTGGCCCCATTTTAAAGACTGGTAGACTGAGGCCTACTGCCAACTGAATGAGGAGCTCCGGACTTGATGTCCTGGGGCTGCTGTGAGAGTCAGCGGGGACAGAGTGCCTTCTTGCTTTTCCATGCAACAGCTACAGCAGCAGTTTCAACTGACGTGTATTGAGCGCTTGCTGTGTGCTTGAGCATGAAGAACCGCTCATCTCCTGTTTCACTTAAACTTCACAATATCCATGTTGGTGGGAAGGCCCTCTTTATTTTTATTGCACAAATGAGGACACTGAGGGCCAGAGGGGCTTGGTAACTTCTTTGGTTCAGTTTAAGAATTCAGGTAAATGAGCTATTTTTCCATTATACTTTCTGAACTAGGTGAATGAGGAAGAGAGTTTAATTCGAACCTCGTTCCTGGGCTCCCAGCCTTCCTCTCCCCCTGCCCCTGCGGCCCACACACAAAAAGCAAGACATGTCAGAGAAGCTGGAGGGCACGGCTCTGGGCTTTGCAAGTAACGACGGTGGGAAAACCTGGGCTTGCTTCAGTGATTCTCCTTAAGCTCTGGCCTCAACTGGAAAGAATTTCAGTTTTGGCCTCTCTCCTGTGTGTCCCCACCCATTCCACGAATGTCCCCCCAGCCCCATGTCCGCATAGCAGTCATGAGCCTCCCATGTGCCTGGCTCGGGGCTAAGCACCGGGCATTCCATGGGGCAGATGGGGAGCATAGTCTGAGCCCCCCACGAGCCCACCTTGCCCAGACTTGTTTCTTAAGGAGGCACTGGAGGCTGGGCATGCTAGGGGGATGCTACCCTAGGATGAGGGGGTCAGGGCAGGCCCTTCTGGGGAGAGATGTTGACCTCCCAGAAACAAAGGAGCCCCCCCATGTTAGGGATCGGAGGCATGTTCCCAGGCTGGGCCATCACAAAGCAGAAGCCCTTCGTCTCTTCCTGGAGTCTTAATGAGATGCAAAACCATGTAAATGTACCATGCGCTTATTCTGCGTCAAAATTGGATAAGTAATCAGCCTCCGAAAGCTGCTGGGATACCTGGTGGTGCTTCTCCCTCACTTACTTAAAGTCAGCGGGATGAGGCAGGAATTGGGTCAGTCTGTTGTCACGGCAAGACTGTGACCACGTGGACAAGTCAATTCCTCAAAATCCGAGTCTTTAGGAAAAGTAATCCCTTATCTTCAGACAGCGTTACGGGCTAATTGCATCCAGCAAGACTAGACAGGGTGCAGGGGGAATTACACAGATGGGCCCGCTGGGAGGGTTAAGAAAAGGGAAACATTTTTAGGGCTCGATAATGTGCACATGAACACATGCACATCTGTGCACACGCACACACACACACACGCACACACGCACACACACTAGTTCGGTCTCTCCTCAGACGTTATGCTAATTATGCTATCAGTAGGTGCTCATGAATGCTATTTCTGGCCCAGCCGTTCTGGATTTCTGTTCTATCCCAGAGCCTTGAGTCAGCAGTTCTGATCCTCAGCTCCTGGCTTGCAGTGCGCAGCTCACAATTAGAGCAGCCCCAGGTCAGGCTCTGTGTTCCTGCTATTGAGGCGTGGAAAGTGATGCGCGCCCCCCCCCCCCCCCAGCTGACTGCCTGCCTCGTGAGGGCACTGCTGCTTGGCCTGGACTTCATGAGGACCCGCCCTCTGTTACAGTGAGGGAAGGAGCGAGACACCCAGAGCTTCTGAATGTGCTTGTCTGTGTTTGCATCTTGGAAGCACTGCCCCCTGAGCGGCCGCTTTGGAGCCACGGGGAGAACCCTCTCGCCCTGCGGACAGTGGGACCTGAAGTTCTCAACCCGTTTCTCCAGTCTGCTTTTGGAAACCACGCTCCGGGTGATTTTTGGCGGCTGGGAGAGCCCCTCTCTGTTTACACCTGAAGGTTCTGAAAATTCTCCTTTCCTGGTTTCCTGGTACCAAGTAGCCTCTAAAACCAGTCAGCTTAAGCTCTAGAGGAACTCCGTGGACTAACACATTGGCATTCAAACTAAGTCTTGAGCTCTCTTAACGGGCACTTGGAAAGTGCTTATGGAATTTTCTGTTTTTGGAACTATTTCCCTGAGAGGAAAGGGGGATAACGCTGGTTATGTTCTTGATCTGAACAAGAGGCGTCTGGTGCAGAGACATCACTTGTTTCTCTCTTCCCAGGTTTGAGGGGAAACTTGACTTTATTTCTAAGTTTGAGATTGAACGTTGGAGGTCAGAGCTGGATTCGGCTGGTGTCCACCTTGGGCCACCTGGTTTTTGCCTAGGACCTTCAACCTAGTTTATAAAAGTCATTAGAGGAACAGGTCTGGAAGAAAGACAATTAGTACCTGAGAAAGGCCACTTAAAAATGAATCCACTTAATAAGTCCAAGTTTTATGGTAACAGCCCAGAAAGGGTTTAACTGCAACTTTACCTTGAAAAAAGAAATGAAGAATTATGAAAATGGTGCGTTTTATATTGAACAAGTGGTAGGCTTCCACGATAACCACCTGGTAATATTTGGAATGAACAAAGAAGTCTGGCCTGATTTTTCTGCCCAATTTTCAGGGTTGTAGGCTTCTCACCTCACATTTGAGTCCCTTCACCATAGATCCATGGAGGCCTCAACGGTCCATTGAAGGTCTTCTCTCTGCAACTTGATCTTGACATTTCCTCTTCAAAGCCACCGCCTTCTCCATGCTCCCCAGCTTCTCCTCTTCAGTGGCTCACGGTCGGCCACCTGTCGCGGCTTTGGGCTTTACACCTTCCACAGAATCTGATTCACTAACCTCTTGGGGTCCAGCCTGTTCTGCCAGGTGTTAGCTTCCTTTGCTGTCAGTGGCATTGTGTATTTGCCCCGGCAGTCGTTGAGAGACTGCCAGTTGAACTGGCGGCGACTTTGGAAGCCAGGAGGGGCTCCCTTCCCTGTTTGAGGGGAAGACCCAGTCTGTAAGTGGTGGCTTCCGTGCTGAACACCCTCCTCCACAGGCTGACCTTTGCTTCCTCTCCCAGAACCTTGTGGCCATGGCACCATGCATGCTTGGAGACGCTCTCCACAGGATGGGACATCTCAAAATACATCGTGGGGGACTTCTTCGCTTCCTCATGTTTCTGATTGCTGGAGGGGGCTGAGCAGCTGTGGCTTTGCTCACAGAGGCAGCCCCATGACACCGAACATTATGTGGGTGGCAGGGTGTTGTTGAAGGCGTGGTCCACCATAGTCAAGGTCTCTTGGCAGAGGACCCACAGAAGAGACTATGTTGGGAATGTCAGCCATGACACACCTGCTTATCCGGGGAGTGATCTTTTTTTTTTTCTTTCTTTTCAGACCTGCTGGGTTTTATGAATTATGTAACTGATTGTGATTGTTTCCCTTTTTGCTTTGGCTGTTGGGAAACTTAGGGCCAGGTTTACAGCTTATTCCAACAAAGGGTTCCATAAATATTTCTGAAATAACCTTACCCCTCTGACTTTTCTACACCTTTTCTAGCCCAGTTTCTTTTGTGTTCTCTTTAATTGCAAGCTTAAATATTTTCTAAATTTAGGTATATTTTCTAAAAAATGATCTCAGGAGTTCTACCATTTCCATCTCAAAAGAGCTGAGTGAGTTTGGTAAAGACAGAAAGATTTTGAGGTTCTTATTTTGTCTTCTTAGATGTGGTGTTTGTGTTACCGACTCTTAAGTTTTGCGTAGACCTAGCATTTTCCGCACCAGCCCGCCTGCCTTTCTTCTTGTGGGCATCAAAGATTAACATTGTAACTTGCATTTGTAATTTTGAAATAAAAGTGAGTCTCATCTCTCTTTAGTGATTTTTTTTTCCAACTCATTTTGCGGTGCCTTTCTGGGCATGGCAATAAAACCCTCAACTTCCATTCTTGATTGTGACAGAATTGAAAGGATTTACCCCATGAAGGGTAGTCTTTGGAGCTGTCTGCTTGGAAGGAACTCTGGAAGGTCTTACATGTAAGATATGGTGAAGGTGGCAAGGAAAACCTATAGTAGATCAGCCCTTTCCAGGAACAAAGAAGAAAGGAAAAGAACTTTCTAGAAGAAGTGGGGTTTTACCTGAGCTTGTGCTTCTGCCCAAGAAAACCACCCAGGCTCCTAAGGGCAAGCATGTGAAGTTAATGTTGGAGTTTAGATGAATAGATACCTGTGGCCTGGAAAATGAAAAGAACCTATCAATCTTCTCCCCTTTGATTGAAGACTTTTGCCAGGACCTCTTCCCACGCGCTCTGAGGTGTCACCTGCATGTGTTTATGGAGCCCTGGCTGTGCATAGGGCACACTGCAGGGCTGGGGAGTGGGGTGCAGATGCAGACACATGAATAAAGTGGGATGCGTGGGATGAGCAAATGTCTAGGCTCTGACCTGTGTGTGGTTGAGAGAAGTCTGAGGGCCGCCCAGGACCCCATCTCCCAGGCACTGCTCCAGAGCTGGGGCCGATACCCAGGAGGCATTGAGAGAGCCGGGGAAGGTGGGTAGGGGCGCCTCCTTGGCAGTGAAGTCACAGGGAGGACCCTGGCCGTGCTCAAGTCCAGGGTGGAGCGGGTCACAGGATCAAGGCCAGGATACGGAATTGGGACTCTTCCCGAAGGCAGTGCTCAGCTTTTGGAGTGAGGTTGTGTGACATAAAAGCTGTGTCTCCATTGCCCAGGGAATAGGATCCCAGATCTGTAAATCCTGGTGGAGAAAGTGCCAGCAGTGTGCCGTTCCTGCCCTCCCCGCAACTACCCCCCCCCCGCCCCCATCCTGTTTGCTGGCTCATCCTGCTGGTCTCAGGCTCAAATTCACATGTGGATGCGGAACTTGGGCCACACGGGAGGACCGAGATGAAAGAGCTCCCAGCAGCTGGAACCTTAGGCGGAGGGCAGTGAGCACAGAGTCTTGGGACAGGGCGTGGACTTTGGGGTTCCCCGATGGAGGAGCACTTTGTCAGCAGGCAGCGGTGGCCCTGTCAGGTGGGAGCCTGGCCGAGGCTCCCTAAAGAGACGGTGCACCTGCTTTCCTGCAGCCGTCCCCTACAGCCCCCACCACGGATGGTGGACGGTGGGGAAGGCCAGCGACTAGAAGAAACGGGACCCGGCCGTTCTCCATCTGTGTTTACATTCTTCGTGCTCTCCAGATGGGTTTTTTCTGTGATCTGACCTACTTTTCCTTCAGCGTGTGTGCTTGGGCTAATTAGCAGTGCAGGGGTCCATGGGTCCTGTTTGGAGAGCATGGCTGCTATGGCAACTGGAGACTTCGCCGAGGCCGCAGGCCAAAAAAGAGCCGCTCAGGTTTGTTTTCCTTGGGCTATCAGAGGTGCTTCAAAGGGCTCACCCATCCGGACTGTGGCTCCGTGCCTTGGACCTCACTGGGATTCAAGTCTCTGCTACAGACTTTATTTCTCAATTACAGAGGTTTGGCAGGTTTGCTGATCTCTCTGGTATGTGTCAGTAACTTGAGGATAGGCTCATCTTATCCAACATTTATAGGCTAGGTACATGGCCGGTGTGTTAATATGTGTTGAATTGCTAAAGTTTTAGAAATGATGGGTGCATCCCTTGATTTATCCAGGTTTCTCGGGTATCTGGGAGATATCACTAGGAGGTTTGGTAGGCTTAGCCTGCACATCAGGGTCCCAGAGTATGTGTGTGATGGTCCAGAGGCCCTAAGAGGGGCTGTCTGAGTTCAGGGTCTCATTGCTGCCACAGTTAGAAGATCCAGGGATCACCGGTTTGTTCTGGAGGGGAAACGCTCTGCTTGGGGCGGCCAGAGTAAAGTCTGGAGCACGGGCTGGGAATGCAGAGGTGGTAAGGAAGGACGGGGCATCTGGGCCGCATGAAGGCAGTGCCTCCCGGAAGAAAGGTCCAGAGTCAGCAGGGGGGCCACGGACCTGACATTTTTAGCCTCAGCCCCAGGTGATGGCGCGAGTGGGTGCTCAGTGCGGGTGCGCGTACCTGCGGGGCAAGGGGCTGGATCGCTATAACTGCTCGCGTTTTAGTGATTCCGGATGGAACCTGCGCTTTCTCACTGTACAGACACATGATTTAACTTTTATGGGATGATCCGGGGTGGGGCAGGGTGAGGCAGGGAGGGGAGGCAGCGGACAGGCAGGAGTGGGGGGATGGCAGTGGGGTCTGTGTTGTGTGCAGTTCTTATGGATGACCGTACCCCATAGCTGGGTCCACAGAGCATCGACGTTGGGGTCAGTGGCCCCAGACTGCTGTTTTGAGTTTCCCTCTTCTGATTTCAATGGTTTGTCTATCGCTTTGCTTTTCCTTAGCTGTTCTTGGGTCCCATCAATGTATCCCAAGCAGCCTGTCGTGGGGCGGCTTGGGCTGCTGCGGCAAACCAGCATGGTCTGGGGGCGCACAAATAGAAACACATACGGCTCACAGTTCTGGGAGCTGCAAGGGTGACGGCGTGGCCAGGTTCTCAGCTAGAGCCATCTCCCTCGTTTGCAGGGCAGCCTTCTTGTTGGGTCCTCACCTGGCAGAGAGGGAGCAGGAAGGAGGGGGCAGAGAGAGGAGAGCCTGTAAGAACTCAGGGCACACCTGCAGCCCACAGCAAGCCCTTGTCCTTCCAGAATAGCTCTCCCACCCCCCTATCCCCCTTTTTTCATTTTACATTTTCTGTCCGCTGAATTACTAGATGATCAAATTTGTTTCAATTATGTGTCAACTGAGCATCAAGAGGTCATCAGGGAGCGAGAAGCTCTTCTGCGAGCCCACCGTGCAAACTTGCCCTGTGAATTTGTGTGGCGTCACCGGTCCCCACGTTGCATTTGTCTCTCCTCTGGTTCTTGGGGGTGTTTTTGTCATCACTGAGTTGGTGGCAGCCTGCCAAGTGTCAGTGCGTCATGATATTTGTCGTTGGGACTTGAAATAAAAGCAACCCATTCTACTGCTTCCTTATTTCCTTTATGGCACCAACTTAGGGGAAAATGCTTCTCGTAAAGAAGGAAAGCAAATTAGCACTGCTCAGCCCCAGGTAAAGTCCTGCTCCTGGGACCCTGTGGGCGTGCGTGTGTGTGTGTATTACTGGATTTAATTTTCCAATACCCTGCAAAATAGATGCTTTCTCTGTTTTGCCAGCTGGGGAAGTAGAGGCTCAGGATAGTTAAATGGTTGACTCCAGGCTACCCCACAAATGAGGGAGAAGCAGGATTTGAATCCAAGTCTCATTTCAAAGCCCTCTCTTGTTTTTGCAGTGAACCCCTACCTGCGGCAGGCAAGGGGGACCCTTGGATGGTTCTGTGCTTTGGTCTGTCATGAGCAAAAAAGGAGATGGGTTCTGATTGTGGTTCTTCACTGCTTAGTGCCAAGTTTGGCTCAAGGCCATACTCTCCGTGCCCAAGGAAGGGGTCGCTTTCCTCAAAAAACTAAGTCTAGGTTAGGGCTTATGGAATTTTCAGCTCTGTGTGAAAAGGTTGCTGGAACTCTCAGTTGCCCGTGGGGCCGAAGAGACGTGCTGTTTAACAGGTAACCAAGCCTCAGGGCGCTAGAGGTGAACATAGCACAGGGTCCTCACCACCAAATGACACCGCGCCCTGGCAGTGACCACTGTCCAGGAGGTGCTCTCCAGAGCAAGCCTCCTCAGGTCACCCTGACAGTGACCTTCCCTGCAAGATAGACATATTAGCCATTTTCATGGAAATGCAAAAGTAAACCTCAGTGTTTCCTGGAAATTTCATGTTGTTGCATCCTGGGAACAGGTTTGATTTTCTGGCTTTTGGTTTGACACTAATCTTAAACAGGAGTGGAGGAAAGGTAGCTCACCATGAAGTCTAGAACCCTCCTGACGTTATGAACTGCAGCCTCAAGAGGTCCTGTCCAAACATCCTTGCCACAGTTTCGGAAAACACTCAGGGCATTGGAGGAAATTGTCAAATGCTTTGAGCAGTTCTGTTTTCATTTTATTTTTCTTTTAGCCCCAGTTAGATGCATTTTATTTATTTATTTTTTTTTTATTTTTTTTTTTTTTTTAAGATTTTATTTGACAGAGCGAAACACAGCCAGAGAGGGAGCACAAGCAGGGGGAGTGAGAGAGGGAGAAGCAGGCTTCCTAGAGCCCGATGTGGGACTCGATCCCAGGTCTCCGGGACCATGACCCGAGCCGAAGGCAGTTGCTCAACCAACTGAGCCACCCAGGCGCCCCAGTTAGATGTATTTTAAACTCACTATGCCGCCGTGGGGCGAAGACATGCCGGGAAAGTCTAGAAGGGTTTTCAGCTTACCCTCAGGGGCTCACTTTATTTATTTATTTATTTTAAAGATTTTATTTATTTATTTGACAGGTCACAGGTGGGCAGAAAGGCAGGCAGAGAGAGGGGGAAGCAGGCTCCCTGCTGAGCAGAGAGCCTGATTTGGGGCTCGATTCCAGGACTCTTAGATCATGACCTAAGCCGAAGGCAGAGGCTTAACCCACTGAGCCCCCCAGGCGCCTCTGAAAGCAGAGCAGGGGCTAATGGTCAGGCTCCCAGGTGTGCCCCGAACATCCAAACCTGCCACACGAATCCTGCTCTAGTAGCTTTTGGTGAGGAGGCCCAGGAGCTGCAGCCTTGAACCTTTCTGAGGTAGCTGGAGACAGGTGAGGGACCAGGCTAGGTGGGCATTGTTGCCCTAGCCAGGCTGTGGGGGTGGGTGCTGAGGGCACCATCATGGGGTGTGTTTAGAATCCAGAGATGGGCCACTTGGTTGCAGGTCATGGCAGGCTGCCTTTTCTCTGAACCCCTGGTGGCTGTAGGGGCCTGGCCAAGGCTCATCAGCTTGCCTGGCCTGTGGTTAGGATGAGCACTTGCTCATCAGGGCTTCTCCAAGCTGACTATACCTGGTGGACAAAGGTGGGGCTGCCCACCCCGCGACCGGCCCTGTGCTTCTTTCTCTCTACTTTGCCCACCACCCTCATTGTGTGAGCGAATTGGAGGGCAGGCCTGGGCTCTCTGTGAACAGGGAGCCAGGCCCTGGAATCTTTTTGGTACACAAACAAGCCTCATCCGGCTCAGGTCTGGCATCGCTGCCACCGCCCCCCCATACCCTCAAATGAAGGAGGCGGATGTGGGCCGTAGGAAACCCGCACACATCTTGTCCATTTCCCACTGTAGCCTGTTTACCTTCCCTCCTCTCCCCCTACACACACACACACACACACACACACACACACACACACACACACACACACCGGTGCTGGGGGTGGGGCGAGGGGCCTCCATTCCCTTCCTCCTGGAGGGATGAACCCGCGGGGATGAGATTACTGCCCCCCCCCCTCTCTGCAGTCAGCCTGGGGGAGACCACCTCGCTCTTCGCCCGCGCCCTCCCCTGCGCGCAGTACATTTGCATTTCAAAGCCACACAATGCGGCGGGTCCCAGCGAGGCTGGGGGAGGCGGCTGGGTGCCGAGGGTCTTCGCCCTCCCTCCCAGGGCCGGGTTTCCGGAGGCTGCGACGGAGCTTTGTGAAGAGGTAGGCGTCGTCGGGCTGCTCAGCGGTGATGACATCACCGTGTCACACACAGAAGCCGGGCTGCCGGGGGGCTTTAGGAGCAGCTCCACTTGGACCACACCGGCGCTCACGCTCACACTCGCGCGCCCCGGGCAGAGCCATGCGCGCCGGCCACACTCGCGCACACTCTTAGGCGCGCGCCGGCCACACTCGCGCGCACACTTCCGCGGCGCTCGCTCCCCGGGCTCCGGCTCGGGCCCTCAGCCGCAGCTCCCCGCCGCCGCCACGGATGCCAGCAGCTGCTCCCATCTGCAGTGCAGCAGCCCCGGCCGCCGGCCGGTCCGCCCCGGCTCCCGGCTGCAGGAATCGCGCCAGGACGCTGGCCCCGCTCGCGGCTAGTCTGCTCGCCAGGGCGCAGCGAGGATGGGAGGGTCGCAGTCCCTGCAGCCAGTCCCAGCCATCGACCCGAACCTGGAGGCTTCCGAGGCAATGTAAGTGCTCCGCCGGGCCAGCCCGGAACCACCCCCTCCCCCACCTCCTCCCCGGGAGGAGGAGAGGCTGCCTGGGCTTTGTTAGTGTCGCCTCTCCTGCTGCCGGTGCAGCCTGGAGCCGCGGCCGGCCCAGGATTCTCAGCAGTCTGGCGCGGCTTTGCCTTGTGGCTGCTCCTTCTAGCATTTGGTACTCCCTCTGGAATGAGCATCTGGCAGCCCCAGGATACTGCTTCCCACCCCCATAGAAGGGGGGTGCGAAATGACCCTATGGCATTCTATTTGAGTTTGCAGCCCAGTGCATGTTCCGGGGCGCCTACAATGAGCATCTTAACTCTGAATGCCCCGCACAGTTGTATTTCCTGCAGCGGAACAGCCGGGCACCAACCAAGGCCTCTTGGGAAGAAACCTTGAGGATGGCAGCTCGGTGCCCATGGAAACAGACCAGTTCAGGGGCAGAGAGCTAGTCGCTTGGCTGAGCAGATGGTGTGGATCATGGCTGGTAGACACTCAGTCCTCTGAGCCTGGGCATCCATACTACTTCCGTGAACACTGTTGAGGACAGGGCCACTTGGAATGGTTAGTGAAGCCCGCCGAAGTCTTGTCATTGGTCCACTGGCCGAAGCAGGCTTTGACCGTGCATTGACTCAGGAATCCGATCTTTTCTGTAAACCACAGAGCTGATTTGCCCAGAAATGGCCTTTATCCTGGATGAGTGTTAGATAGAATTGCCATTTCTGTACGGGTTTCTCCATTTCCTTCCCAGGCGTGTCTGGAGGATGGGGCTTACCGAGCAGCTCTGGCTGCTGGGGGCATCTTTCGGCAGCCGGGCCTTCCCATCCCAGCCTTACCTACTCTGCTTTCCCCAAGCGAAGAATGTGTTTCAGAAAAGATATTTAGGGGGAATTCGGGGGTGGGGCAGTAGGTAAAGTGGTTGGTTGGTGAGAGCCATTGATGTGTATGTTAAAAGATAATCAGGGCTTGGTCTGTGTGTTGTAGTAGGGACCGGTGCCATGTGGGGCTTACTCGCTGGTCCCCACTCCTGGGCTTCAATGAGGAGCTGTCTCAGTGTGGTGATGTAATGCTAGGCTGAGCCTCATGGTTTTCTAGGCTCTGTCTCTTTAGCAGCGAACCATAGTTAGGAGCAGGTATGCCCTGATCATTTGTCTTCATAGCTTGGGAAAGCATCTTACAACGGGAAGCCCATCAAGGTGGAGACTTTTTTTTTTTTAATGGTGTAGCCCTGGACTACACCTACCTTGTTTTTCATCCATGTGTAGTATTGTTAGATGTATGGAAATACATACCACAATGAAAGGTCCAGCCTGGGCAGAAGAGAACAGTTTCAACCTATTTTTTAAAAGTCTCTAAACTGGAAATCAGAGAATCGGGGAGTCACCAGCTAGCTGGTATCAGATCAGATGCCTCTAAAAGAGGACAGGAGACTTGGAAAAGACAATGTGATCGCATGTTTGGGAAAATCCGCTCCTCAGCCATTGGAAATTCAGCTCACCAGCCTCCAGTAGCCCCGCCCTCTTTCCCCATTGAGTTAACAAACGACCAGTATTCTGTTGGCTGAGGGTTGAGTTTGGGGGATATTCTGCTTTAGGCAGAAGTTGCCTTTTGGTAAGGCCCCTAAGGTTCTGCTCTGTAGGGATAGTGGTGTTGTAAAGAACTCCAAGCTGATGGGCCACATTGTGCTGGGAGTGCTTATCAATATTGCATGGTTGAGTTGTCCCAGCGCACTAGCCCGAGGCATCTCTCCCCAGAACTGCTACTTGGGCAATGTCTCTAAATAGTGGCTTTTAGGATAGTCCATTTACTCATTCACAGATCCCACCCTCCACCCCCCTAACCCTTTTGTTTTCAGAAACGGAGAGGGAATGTTTGGGGCTGGTGCCATTCCTAGCACCTGTTCTTCTCTAAAATCCCATCTCTGACGTCTCAATGAGGACTTGTTTTTCTAGTATGGCGTTAAGAGAGGACCCCTTTTCTGCACAGGCACAAGCCTTTCATGATAGTCTGTATTTCCATGCGCCTAAAAATGCGTGTGTGTGAGCAACACACAGCCCAGGGAAGCACATGGTCCATGGAAGAAAAAGGAGGTTCTGCTATGGTTGCGGGTGCGGTGATGGAGACGGACTTGGGGTGCACACCTGCGGATACACCATCCCTGACACCTGGAATCTATGGGGACCATTTCTTCTTTTTCTCTGTGGAAAGGTGAGCCTGAGTTGGGCCCAGGCCGAACAGTGAAACCCAAGGACAGAGGGAGGCAAGATGATTTGGAAGTGCCTGCAGGAATTTTGTTAGTTCCAGGATGTTTGTCCTTCTGATTTCAGGTTTGGGGTGTCTTTGGGCAGCTTTTGTAACCCCGGCTGGTAGGTGGGTGGGGGTGGGGCAGTTAAAACAGAGTTCTGGGTCTCCTGCATGGCCTGGAGCAGCAGGAAGGCCTGTGGTGCTGGGAGGTGGGGCAGGGGGATGGAAGCTTTAGCATTGACCCTGCCCTTGCTTCTCCCAGGTGGTCCCCATACTGCTTCATCAGCTTCCCCTAGGGGTTTGTTAAAAATGCACAACCAGAACCTTGCCCCTGCCCCCCATCAGACTGCCTGAATCCAAATCTCTGGGTACGTTTACCCAGAGATTTGTAAAGATGCGGGGTGAGCTATGGAGAAGAGAGTTGGAGAAGCCCTGAGCTACCTAGGTGTCTCTGTCCTGGTCCCTGAGGAACTCTGACCACTTCGGGCTGCTTCTTTCCTGTTTGGGAAAGAAGTTCAGGTAGCAACAGTAGCCTCTATTTCTAAACAGAACAGGGGTAGCTGGGAGAGAAGAAACCCTCTCCATAAAGCACTCCCTCCCTGGCATGGACAGCTGGGCAGTGTGGGGAGAGGGCAGGAGGTGCTCCAGTGAGCGTAGTCTGTGCTGTGAGTCTGACTTGTGGCTCCTGCCTGTGCCTTCCTTCCGCAGCAGCCCCCTGTGGCTCAGCCTCTGCTAAGTGCTGCAGCAGGAAGTATTTTACCCTTTGTGTAGTTGGAGTCCCCCCATTTCCCGCCCCCCCCCCCATCAGCTAGGGGAACCATGCCACCATATTCCTGTAGGTGAGAGTAGAAGGGCCAGGCCCGGTGGAGAGAGGTGAGGAAGCCAGGAGCAGCTGGCCTTGGTGGGCGGTGGGGGTGTGGGGAAGGTAAGCAGTGAAGGTTTTATGCTCTGCTCCCCTGGGACTAAGAGAAGCATGTGGCATTTGCCAGGACGGGCAGACTGGATTGGGAGCCCTCTAGGGGAAAGTTGATGAGTTTGGGCTGCGGTTTGACAAGCAGGTGGGATGAGAACAGTAATTGAGAGTGGCCAAGGCCAGGGAGAACTCGTGGGCACCATCTCACCGGGGTGGGGGTGGGGGACAGACCTCGGCACCCGAGAAAGCAGAGACTTGGCCCCTTCCTTTTCCTGTGTCTCAGATCCTCCGTCTTCTCTCTCTGGGTGGGAGGCTCTTGGTTCAGCCCCAGCTGCCTCCAAGGTTTCTCAGAGGGGAGGGGCCTTGTCTGTGAAGACTCAGAAGATAAGAGCACCAGACCTCAACAAAAGTGGGGACACAGTGTGCCTGGAAATTGCTGTCATTCAGTAGCTGGGAAGGGGCGGGAGAGGACTGCTGGAGCGCCTCATAAGAATCTTTCTTTAGGCTTCGCTGGATCTCTTTCAAAGCCTTGTTTCTTGAGGTGACCCTTGACTAAGCCATTTTGCGTAAATGACAGCATCCCTAAGGTGGGCTGCTGGTGGTTGTCCAGCTCCGAGCAGTGCATTTCACGTTGGAGATGAGCGCTGGACAAAATTAGTAGAGTTTTGTTCCCCTTCACACTGACTAAGCTGCAGAGTTCTGGAAGGGTGGGGGTTGCGAGTCCTGGAGGAACCTGCGGGGAGGTGGGGTAGGGGGGTTGTCCGAGTTCAGGTTGCTGTGACTAAGTACCACACATGGGGGCGCTTCAGCAGCGGCCACTGACGGCTCACGGTTCTGGGAGCTCCGAGGAGGTCAGCTGATGGATTTGGGGTCTGGTGAGGACCCTCTTCCGGGTTTACAGACGGCTGTGCTCTCCGGCTTCCCTGGCCACAGCAAAGGAAGCAGAGATTTGGCCCTTTTGTGGTGGGGGGAGGGGAGGAGGATGGTGGAGGAGGGAAAGGGACTGCAGTGGGGAGAGGGAGAGAGGGATACAGATCTGTTACTTAAGGGCTCTGACACCACTCACGAGGACTCCACCCTCATGATCTAATTATTTCCCATAGGCCCCACGTCCAGATACCATCACACTGGGGATTAGAGTTTCAACGTATGCATTATTGGGGGGGGGTGGAGACAAAAACACTGAGTCCGTAGCAGGTGCTTTTCCTCAGCTGTCATTCCTAGATCTCTCCAGGATGGCCCCTGTGGCCCTTTATTACTTTCTCCGTGGGGCTCAGCTGTAGGCTTTCTCTGAGGTGCACTGAAGGCCAAGGATATCCCAAGGCCCTCCAGGTAGCTGCCAGTTCTCCGGGGAGTCACGCCGTCCCTTTCTGATGGGGCGCTGGCATGGGGCCTCCACTGATGGTGGGGTGAGCAGCCAGGACGGGTGAGCGTTACCTCTGGGACAGTGGAGTCTGGGCCACTCTCCTCGCATTGACCCTCAGCCCCCATCCCCACGTTTCTTTCCACCCTCTATGGCTTCCTTCTGTGGCTCTGGCTTTGGTTGCCTAGCAACCACTTTAGCCTGAAATATGATTGGCTGTTCTTGTCAGATGGATTGCTGGAGCCAGGGCCGAGTTCCTGGGTAGGGAAAGGATGTTGAATAATTCCATCCTTTCCCCTTAAGATTGATGGTGAGGATTTAGGCATTGTAAACAGTGGCTCCGTGAAAACCAGTTGTTCGAGGACTGATGCTTGTGTTTCAGGCTGGACAGGAGTCCCGGGGGGTGGGGCTGATCGGCCAAGAAGAGCGGACTTAGAATTGCTCACACACCCCCACCCTGCGTCGGAAGCAGTCACTCAGAGGACACCGATTCTGTTTATATTTACAGACGCATGTTAGCAGTTGTTTCTGGGGAGCAGGTGTGTGCTGTTTGCATCGCCAAAAACACAAGCACAGCTGGGTGCTACAGTGTCAAAGCCAAGAGTGAGGAGTTCTGCAGCCGTCTGCTGAGTGCACGAGCTTCAGCAGAAACTTGTGTGTGCTGAGTGTTTCCCATTATAGAGATATCATACCCAGGAATTCTATGAGACGGATTTTTATAGGGGAGGAAACCGAGGCCTCTGCATGGCTTCAGTCAGGGGCCCAGCAAACATTATCTATAAAGGGCTGGAGAGCAAGTACTTTAGACTTTGCAGGCCATATGGTCTTTGTTGCAAGACCTCAGCTCTGCTGTTCAAGTGTGAAAGCAGTCATTGACAATCAGTAAACCAGTGTTCTAGCCAACCTTATTTACAGAAGCAGGCAGTGGGTCGTAGTTTGCTGACCCCCCCGCTCCGGTCACACAGCTGGTTAGGGTGGTGCTGGGCTCCGTGTCCCCTACCCTCACGTCTGTATATGAGCACAGGGATCCTCAAGTCTTCGGCCTGAGCCAAGCTTCTTTGTCTCTCTCTGCTCTCCCCAAGATGTTTCATGGACTTGAGTACTATTACGTACCGAGAACGCCCTGGTTATTACCCTTCCCCTCTCCTCTTAGCACCGCACTTACCCAGCAGCTCACTTTGTATCTCCTCTTGGGTTTCTGACTGAGAGCTTGGACTTCATGCGTCTAAAGCTGAACTGATGACCTTCCTTCTCCCAAACACAAATAACGTATATACCAACCCAGTCCCAGGCACCTCCCTATCTCCACCAGCCAGTCAGCTGCTGCACCCAGAAATCTGGTAGTGAAGTCTGGTCTTCTCTTCCATTTCCTTCCTTATTTCTTAAACAGACTGGATCATGGCCCTTCCCTGTGTCTGCTTCCCATTGCTTTCCATCTGAAGTCCCAGCTTCCCTGTGGGGGGCCTGCAGGGCTGGCCTCCTACCTCCTCTTACCAGCTGTTATCCGCCCATACTGATCACCTGTCAGCTCTTTGAACATGCAGTGCTCAACTACCTCAGGGCCTTTGCACATGCTGTAACTTGTCCAGAAAGCTTTCTGTGCTGCACTGGCCAGGCTGGCTCCTTCTCCAGCTTCAGTCCTCGATAGCTGTTTCTGCCGTTACTCCCCAGGGCTGTCTAACAGAACCTCTGGGATGATGAAAAGTTCTATAATCTCCATGGCCCAGTATGACAGCCACCTAGCCACGTGTGGCTATTGAGCCCTTGAAATGTGGGCAGCACCTCTAAGAAACTGGATTTTAAATTTTAATTAAAATTGCCACGTCTGACAAGAGGCACTTGTGTTGGACACCATGCCTCTATAGCCTTCTCCTGTGTGAGTTCTTTGTAATATTCTGCCCATTTGTAATTTGCTTTGTCTCTTTCACGCTTCCCATCAGAATGGAAGCATCCTGAGAGCATCCTGATTATCATTCTTGTCCCCAGTGTCCTGCGCAGCACTGAGCAGGTAGCATGAACTTGGTAAATGTCTTGTTGAGCGAATACAGGGACGAAGAAGTGAATGAGTCTTAGCAGCACAAACGATCATAGGCACCTCTGCTCTGCACTGAGCCGTGCAGAGGGGGCCCCGCAGCCGGGGCCTTGGAGGGGCAGCGAGAGCTTGGCTGGACCTTGGGTGTTAAGGTTCTATGGGCCCCACGTGAGGGCTGGCCCCACGGCTTCAGGGACAGCCAGTTCGGGTCTGCCTGCCCGTCACCACCATGTGCTCTCAGAAGAGCCTGCCAGTGCCCCACTGGTTGAAGGACGCATGACCCTGCCTAGAGGCTCTTGCCCAGGGTGTACCAAGAAAGTGCATAGCAGGCTCAGCTGCTGGGTCAGTCGGGGACAGCTGGAGCCTCTCTCACTCCTGCATACCACTGCCCTACTGTCTCCCCTTGTCTCCTCCTTCCTCTCCCCTCCTGCGTGGTTTGCTCTTCTTAGAGGACCGTGGTGCACTCAGCTGCACGCTCTCTCTGGCCGTCCCTCAGCTGGTGTCTCTTGCCTGCTTTCATCTCCTTCCACCCGAGGAAGCTGCTCCTCTTGGGTGGACGGGGCAGCTTCTGCCTGAGTTCGAGGGCTTAGGAGGAGGCTGGGGATGCCGGGGGCAGGGGGCGAACAGCAGTGGAGTACTTTTGTTTCTGCATTCTTAGCCCTTGCAAAGGAGAGCAGCTCCCGGGGCCAGGAGGGTGGGTCTTCTGCGAAGGGCCTCCCACGGCTGTGCAGGAAAGTAAATGTGGGGCTGGTGGGCATCCCAGAGCATGTTTTGCACCTGCCAGCCCTCCTGATCTGGAGAGGTTATTTCTGGGTTGGCCCCTTCCACGGCTTCCTCCGCTTTGTTCTTCAGCCGAGCAGCGGCCTCTGGCTCTGGGCAGGGGTGGGGGCTGCCCTGCCCTCAGTTTTCTCAATGTCCTTGTGCCACTGACAGTGCAGACCAGCTGTTGGGCCCAGTCTGCTGTCAGCCTCCAGGCTTCACTTACTCCAAGGTGTTTGTGGAGACCCGGAGTCAGAGAAGTTTAGAGTTGAAACGTCAGGATCTTAGAAGGCATGGGGAGCCTATTTTTGACAGAACGTCGTTTTAGATCCCACAAGCCCATCATTTGTGAAGCACCACTGAGGCTTTTCCTGCTGCCCTTCATTCAGAGAGAGTCTGGTAGTCATTTTAGTCTCTTCCCATTAACTTCCGATTTGCTGAAAAATATATTTTTAGATGGACTGTATCATTTCATAAGCATGGATCGGGGCATTCTCCCAGGGCAGCAAAGTAACTTAGGTTGCAGATTCTCTCTCCCCAGTGGGGAGATAGTTAGTTTGGGATAAAAATGATGGACTGTGGGCCCGTGAGCATGACCTACCTTTGCGTACTTAGCTTGTGTCTTTGCTCTAAAGTGTCATTTTTTTCCTGATTCCTTCCATCTCCTTAGGGATGCTCGAAAGATCAGTTTCCAAAATAGGCGGCTGTTTACCGTGTTCATCCTGAGCGGGAATTGGCTAAAGATAGACCATTTGTTGAACTTGAAGCTTGGCATCTGTTAGAGCTCAGGCTGCTCTTTGTCTGGGCTGGGCAAGAAAACTCAGGGGAGCAGAATGTCACAGGGAGCATTGCCAACCAAGCCGAGTGTGGCTGGCTCGCTGTGGGAGGAGTGGGGTTTCCCGTGGCTCTCCCGGGTAAGCACCATCTCTAATGGGCATCACATCTGGGTCTCTGGAACTTCAGGAACTGTCTGGATCAAAGGGGCTCAGCTTCTGAGAGTTGTTCCTCTTTGCCATTCATCAGGGCCCTGGTGGAAGTAGCTGATTGCTAATTGTTGGACTTGGGGAGGCATGGATGCCTGGGAGTGTGACTCTTTTCCCGGAAGAAGGCTGGAGGGGCTGGCTTTACTTTAGGGAAAACATCTGTACACATGTAGGTAATGCATGGAATTTCCTGGCCCAGCCTCGTTCGGAAGAGGATCCTGGGACTGTGTTCCTTTCCTTTGATGCTCAGGGGAGAGAGAATGGCCTGGAGGGCAGGGCTTCAGGGAAGAGAAGGTCCTCACAGCATCGGTGTCCAAGGGACTCTGCTCTTGGGGAAGAAGGTAGTGGGGCCTGAGCACAGTGTGTGTGAGGCTGCGGGGCAGGTGCACAGCGCCATTCCGGCCCCTGTGGGGTGACAGCCCCAGTCTGTTGGGCATTTCGACGCCTCCTGAACCAGTGATTGGCAAAGTTTGTAAGGACTGAATGGGAAGTTTTGTGACCAGGAGCCTAGGGTCTGCTAGGGTATCCCCTGGGCAGGGGTGCAGCTAGAGTGTTCCTTCCTCAGAAGGGCTTTCTGTGGACTTAGGGACCTTTGGTTGAAGGTGTGGTAACAAACCATTCAGAGTAACTTAAAGACAAAACGGTGTATGTCTCCTCTGACCAACCGGTAGGATTCTTCCAGGGATAATTACCAGTACGGCTTTGGAAAAAACGACCCTGCTCCCCCATCCCCCCCACAAAACACCTGGGAAAAAACCTTCGATCCACCTAAAGTGGTAGAGTTGGTGGCTTTTAGGATCATTCTTTGATGTACAACAGGGGACCTGCCCCTGGGGCTGCCTGGGGCGACCGCTCTGACCTGGCGCCCTAGCTGCTGGGGGAGCTGGGCACCGCTGCCCCTGGTAGGCACCGCCTGCACGGACCTGTGGCCACATCGAAGGGGCGAGGAAGCCGGGGAACACTGGAGTCAGTGGCCGGTCTGTGAACGGATCTTGAGCAGCTCTGCTTACTTCTCCTGCCCTAACTGGGATGTCACGGGAGGCAGCCCTGTTCGGGGACAACTCCGGTGTTTTGACCCTTGTAGTGAATATCATCAGTGTCCAGGGCAAGGCTTGAGAGACATGACCTGAAGCCCAAGGAAGAAGAAGGGGCAGGAGGAGGAGGACAGTGATGCCCGGCGGGAAGCTTCTGGCAGTGTTTTCCTGGGAGTTTTGCTGCTGTGTCTGATGCCACGGAGAGGAGGGGTCCGAGGGAAGGGACTCCAGGTAAGAAAGGACAGGCTGTGCTGTGGTGGAAGGTGGTGCCTGAAGGTGCATCCGTGGGAAAGCAGAGCTTCAGAAATGGAGAGGCGTTCGTGCCTGACGTCTGCCCGTACCATTGTTCTAGTAACAGATGGGGGAAGAGCATGTCGGAGCCAGCCCCTCTGGGATGTCGCTCTTAGCACCCAGCCTGACTGCACAGCCCGGGGGCTGCCTCCAGACTCCTGTCCCACCTCCAGGTTGAGCTGGGGCCCTGTGGTCACCAGCCACCTGCTCCCAGGCACAGGACCGGGGGCGGGGCCTGAGCAGGGGCTGTAGCCAGCAGAGCTCTTCTGGTCTCTCCGTCCCTCCCTCATGGAGGCCCTGAGCCCTGTCCCTTCACATGACCTCAGTGCACTAGGGCAGGGTCCTGTCTCCTCCCTGGATGACCGTGTGACTCTGGGTCCATGTCTGTGACCTGTGTGTTTTAGATGGGCCAGAGAGCCGGGTGGCATTGGGATGGATGGGGTGCCTGATGATCTGGCCCACTGCTCCCAGGAAAAAGCAGGGAGGGCGTGCTCAGGTCACCACTAAGCAGCCCAACTCCCCTGTTAGGATCAGCACAGAGTTTGACAGGGACCACCGTGAAAAGGTAGCGCAGTGTGGCGCTGGCTCAGGGCAAAGCTGTCCTAGGCTCCTGGGCGCGTGCCCTGCCAGCTGGCTCGGCCCATGGAGCCTCAGTCATGACGTCCGAGCAATGGGGTTCACACCCCATGCCCCTCCTTGTGGCTGAGAGATTCTGCAGCTAGGACAGAGGCGGCTTGTTCATGTTCGGGATGCTGGAGAGGATATGATAAATGTTTGTGACTATTCTGCTCATGGGTTTTTGTTTTTTTAATAATTCCTGGTGAAGGCTGGTGAAAAAAAAAACCCAAAATGCTGGCGGGTGGTGCCAAAGCCTGCATTCGTCTCACTCCCCGAGGACACCCCATAGTGCCTGTCAGGTGGAAGAGAAGGTCCTAAACGTCTGACTCTAGCCCGCTCCGATGGGCTTTCTCGAGCAGTGCACTTAAGTCCCTTGTGTTTGCTTTCCTGGCTTCCCATGGTGCATTTCCCAATTTAGGCTCAAGATATGTTATGTTATGTTGTATTACATTATATCATGTATATTATGTTGTTGTATTATGTTATACTACACTATTGTATGTTGTGTTATATTTGTAATTTCCTGGATACTGTCTTTCTCCCCCCTTCCAAATGTGACTGTCTCTTCTAAAACTCAGGGCTTAAATTCGTGGCATGGTGTATGAAAGGGAACCAGAGATGTGGGGGTGATGGGTACAGGCTTTCCTGCAGACACTATAAATATCCCAAGTCTCAGGGGCCCTGGGAAGTATTGCCCTCATACTCCACTGTAACATTTGATTGGTTAAAAATATATATATTAGATGGACTTGGACCAGTCAGGTTGTAACATAGAAGAGGCCAAAGAAGCAGACTTTGTACCCTGGAGGCCACTGTCACGCACAAAGGACCTGACCTGCAGGGAGCTCCCAATCTCCCGGGGGAGACTGATGTTGTACCCCCCAAACATGCACATGTTAGGCCCTGGGATGGACACTTTAGCGTTCAGTGGAGATAAAGTAAGGGAGGGCTGCTTGGAGGAGGAGCCATCTTGCTGAACCTCTCTGAGCAGGTATCTGCTGGGCAGGAGGGCAGCCAGGTGGAAGGAACAACAAGAGCCAGTGCAGAGGGGCCAGGAAGGGTCTGGAGGGCCAGCGGAGGGCAGGCTGGGGGGTTTGGCTTGTGTACACTGAGTGAGAACAGGGACCAGGGTGGGGCCAGAGGGAAACTGCAGGGACCGGATCTTGGAAGGCCTCATGAGTGGTGCTAAGGAGTCGGGGCAGCAGTGGGCAGCCTTTGATGGAGTTAAGAGAGGACTCATGTGACCAGATTTGGGTTTCTGTCAAGGGACGAGGGAGAAAACAGCCCACCTTTGCTTCTTTATCTTGCTCGGTGTCACACAAGCTGTAATTCTGAGTTTCCAGATTTGTCATGGAGGATACTGGGTGATCTCTCTTGTTTTATAGGGGTCCTTAGTCATAGAATTAAGAGCCTACCCTCCTCTTTCGGATTGTTTGGAAATTGGCTTTCCTGAAGTTCTCCTCTGAGGTCCTCCCTAGTTAATAAAGAGCCTTCTAGTCTTGTGCCCACAGACCGATAACGGTTTGGTGCCTTAGAGGCTGCCCAGCAGGGGGCTGTTTGGAAAGGGCGGGGCCCTTCTTCAGGGGAGAGAGGACATCTGTTCAGTGCCCCTACCTCATCCCGACTGCGTGGCATGTATAGCCTCGTTTTACTTGCATCTCATTGTACGTGTAGACAGAAACAGTATTTTTTTTGTTTTTATTTTTGCTTTTGTTTTTGTCTTTTTCCTGAAAAAAATATATGGCCTCGTAGCTAGTCTTGCAGATTAGAGCTGCCAAAACGGCTGGTCAGCCCCTAGGAAGGCAGAATGTATGCGCGATTGGCTGGAGGAGGGTCAGCACACAAGGGAGGAATTTGGAAGGAGCCCTGATGGCTGGAGGCTTAGAGGGAGAGAGAGAAAGGCGGCTGGCTGCCTGGGGGAGAAGCAGCCGTAGCAGGGTGGGGGGCCTGTGCAGAGGGCCTTTTGAAAGTGATTGGCCTTTTGGAAGGGAGGGGAGGCTCCCAGGTGAGGTTTTTGAAGCAGGAAGGACAATACAACGGGGAAGGGAGAAGGCCCAGGCCTGGTGCTGTGAGGAAGCCTATGGCATTCTTCCGCAGCAGGAAGAAGGGATTTGGGGGATGGAGTGGAGGAGGGGCTGTCCAGGCACCAGGTTCCTGCTGGAACGCGACTCTGGCTGGGCACTTGGCATTCTCTGAGGAAATGAAGGAGTAGCTTCTCAGGCTTTGAGAGGCGCCCTAGCCCGGAGTTCACCCCGGGCACACGTGTCATTAAGCAGTATGTGTTTTCTCTTGTCTGGGACCCGGAAAGAGCTAAGCTGGAAAGCATTTCATGCTTGGGGATTGGAGGGTCTGGCTCACCTCTGGTTGCCCTGCAGATGAGCACCCATAATCTACTTGAGCATCAAGTGTCTGGGCCCATGGAGTCCCTTGCTCTGAGTGATGCTGGCTCTCTCCTCCTCTTTCTTCTTCTTCCATTTCTTTCTGAGGCATTGCTCCCACATCCTGGGGTGAAAGTCATGTCTAAGGGGGAAATTGAGGATTTGTGGGCCTCTGTCTTGAAATAGCACCTAGGGGAGTATCTGCTTATTTTTCTGTATCAGATTATTTCTACATATTCTTTGCTGGAAATGCTAGTTTTCCATCACTGATGTCTTTGTTGTAGGTTTTCTGTTTACTTGTTTAATAACTATGGAGTGATCTTTTTTTTTAAGGTGTTACTTATTTGAGAGAAAGAGGAAAGAGCGGGAGCACAGACAGAAGGATGGACAGAGGGAGAAGCAGACCCCCCGCTGAACAGGGAGCCTGACGTGGGGCTTGATCCCGGGAGTCTGAGAACATGACCTGGGCCAAAGGTAGACGCCTAACTGATTGAGCCACCCAGGCGCCCCTGGAATGATTTGGTCGACAGATTTCCATCAAGTTTGATCTTGAACAAGCCAATCTGTTCAGTCCTTTGTTCATCTTGACCACCTAAGCCAAGCCAATGAACCCCCTCTGGCGTTGACTTTTGAAAGGAGTGCAGTATGGAAATATCAAGAGTCAGAGCTTTTCTATCTTAATTTTGGGCAAAGTTTGTCAGATTCTCCATTCATACCAGAGCACGCGTGCTCCCTAGTATCACTGCCTTACAGTTGTGTGAGCCACAATCCTTCCTTCTTTCCTTTTCTTACTTCTAATGCTTGACCTGTCAGCATGTCCGTGACAAATAAAGAAGAGATAGGCCCCTAATTGTTTAATTCAACTTTCATTAAGATTCCAGCTGAAACCAGAGGCATGACTTTAAAATAAGAGGACCCTTGAGATAATGGAAAACTTGGAGCCTTTGATGCAAGAGATTTGAGAAAACAAAGCACAAAGCTGCCCTTGTCCAAAAAATAAGAGAGAAGGCTGGAAACCCGTTCGTAAGTCAGAGGGCTTGAAGGCATGAGGACTGGAAGTAGTCAGGTGGCTGTTGTCAGATTTATACCTTACTCTGTTCCTTTTATCATCCAGTTGAGTAGTATTGGGGCAGGAAGGTCAGCTCTGAGAGTCTATTTTAACTCAATTGGGTTATTGTCACAAAACCCTTAACCTTGAGACAGTCTGCCCCTTTGCCGTGGGAAGTTGTATCTTTCCTTGGAGCTCCCTTATGTGTAATTGAAATCGGGGTTGCTTCTCAGCCTTGTCATATTCAAACCACTGGTTATGGCTTTGATACTTTTGTTATTAAATCAACCGGTGTTAAGAGATGATCCAGGGTCTCTTGGCGGCAAGAAAAACTATCCTTTTTTCTTTCTTTCTTTTTTTAAAGATTTTATTTATTTGAGAGAGAGAGAGAGAGAGAGAGAGAGAGAGAGCAAGCTCGAGCAAGGGAGTACACAAGAAAGGAGGGACAGAGGGAGAAGCAGACTCCCTGCTGAGCAGGGAGCCCAGTGTGGGGACTCAGTCCCAGGACCCTGAGATCATGACCTGAGCCAAAAGCAGACACTTAACTGACTGAGCCCCCCAAGCGCCCCTAAGAAAAGCTGTCTTCTTTCTTGTATCACTTATAGTGACAGTAGAAGTAAATGCTTATTTTAGCCAAAGGTTTTTGAAAGCACACTTGGGATCTCAGCTTTTCCTTAACCTTCCATGGGACTCTTGAGTCTGACTACTCTTCATCTTCCAACACTGCTTCTCCCTCTGCCCCTCCCGCTTGCTTGCCTAGTGCACAGCCCCACCTTCTGTCTCTGGACTCCTGTCTCCTCGCTGATGTGATGGGCTCTGCCCCACTCCCTACTGCTGCCTTGCTGCCCTTATCAGACCACACATCAGGGGGATCCTTTCCCTTGTGAAGCCCTTCTTAGGCTTTCCAGCTCCTCAGGGCAGACTTTTTCCTCCTGGCCCTCTTCTTTCCTGGGGAGGGGGGAGGGTTTCCATTACTCAGCCTGCCCTTTGCACCTGGAAAGTTCCTTCCCACCTCAGGGCCCTTCACCTTGTGGTTTTCTTTGCCTGGAGCCTTCTTTCCCCAGCCTTGTGATGACTGGCTCCTCCTTCCTGTCTGTCTGCATGGCTGTCTGCCTTGCAGGGAACAGAAGAGAGAAACAAACTCCCAAGTGCACCCCAGAGCCCGGAACACCCCTTCTACTTTGCTGATTTCAATCTCTGTCACAATGGCTGTGAATTAATTCAGTAAACATTCAAGTGAAAATTATTGCTTGATTTTACAATTCCTCGCCCACAGCCATTCTAGCAGCCTCTGTGTGTTTGTTTGTGTGTGTGTGTGTGTGTGTGTGTGTGTGTGTGTGTGTGAGAGAGAGAGAGAGAGAGAGAGAGAGAGAGAGGGAGAGAGAGAGAGAGAGAACGCGCGCTGGTGAGGGCAGAGCAAGAAAAAGAAAGAGCAAGAAAATCACATTCTTTTACATTGCGCTGTAAATTCACGAATCATTGGTGTAGCTGTCCCCAGACTACAGGGGGCTTTAAAGACAATAGGACTGTGCTCTGTGTTTCTTTGATTACCTTCAGATGGAGGATACAGTACTCTTGGCTGTAGAATTCTGACTTGTTAAGGACTGCAGAGCCGAAACGCCTTCTGTATGCCTGGCTTGGTGGGGGTAGACTCACGTCTCACAGTGACCTCTTGCGTCGGTGGTGATGAGGAAGTGGGCCCAACTTAGGTGTTAAGGAACCTGTTGGCAATCATTCACGTCCCAGGTGGAGGAGCATGAATTTTGGAGCCAGATCTGTAAACACTCATTTTTATATTTTGTGAATGTGATGCTGATTTTCTTCTACAAAATTATCACATAGTATACACGAAGAACATGATTTAATTCAGACATTATCTGTTCCGAGTGTTTTTTAAAAAGATTTTATTTATTTACTTTGAGTGGGTGGGGAGGGGCAGAGGGAGAAGGAAAGAGAGAAGCTCAAGCAGACTTCCCCGCTGAGCACGAAGCCTGACCTGGGGCTCCATCCCACCACCCTGAGATCATGACCTGAGCTGAAATCAAGAGTCCAATGCTTAACCAACGGCACCACCCAGGCGCCCCTCTGCTCTGTATTTTTTTAATAAGTGGGTCAAAGACTGAGTGATGTTGCTGCATTATGTATGAGAGAACAGTGTGAAAATACCGTGAAGCAGGCAGTGCCTTGGGGGAAACGCACATTTTCAAGGCATTGAGCAATACTTATTCTCTGCAGCTGGCTATTTACAAGGCGTTCTTCTCCTTGTGGTCCCGTGTAGAGATTGGAAGGAAAGGGACAGAAGATTTAAGCACTCTTCTTTCTTGTACAAAAGCACTATTTGTGGACACTGGTAGAAAAATGAGCTTTTAAAACTTTCTAAACGCCAGGCGCTTTACTCAAGTATTCTAGCCATCCCTTCCCACATCCAGGTTTGTTCCATTTTGTTTCTGGGCGCAACGTCATGGTTGAGACATCCAGTGGATCCCCCATTGCCATTACTTAGCAGAACTGGGAAGGAGCTTTTCCGAAGAGTTTGTCTTTGTGCTTTGCAGAGAGCGGCTGGGGGAGGTGTTGGCCTAGCGTCCCCTCTGGGAGAATTACTGATTTGCAGATTAAATGAAATAGAACAATGATCGTTGGTCCACAAAGCTTGGGGGGTCTCAGTCAAGGTCCCAGCAGGAGGGCGTGACGCTGAGATTTGTAATCCCAGCTGCTCAGATTGCACAGGGAGGGAGCTCACCGTGCTCTCTGGGCCGCTGAGGTTTTAGCAAACTGGGTGAGATCTACCTGGGAGGTTGCACAGTTGACCCTCGAACCCCACGGGTTTGTGTCACACAGCTCCACTTTTGTGTGGGTTTCTTTTGAGTTCAGTGCTATAAACATACTTTCTCTTTCTTACAGTTTTCTCAATATTTTCTTGTTTCTGGCTTTCTTGTACGAATATGTTGTAGAATACATGTAACATAAATAGGTGATGATCAACTCTTTATGTTACCCCTAAGGCTCCTGGTCAACAGTAGGCTCTTAGTCAGGTTTTTGGAGAGTTGAAAGTCATACTTGGATTTTGATGGCTCGTCGGGGGTTGGTGCCCCTCAGGCCCGTGTGGCTCATGGGGCAGCTGTGTATGTTGGAAGCAGTGACCTCAGTGTGACTCAGTGATGTATCGCTGAAACATTAGGAAGAGGTCAGTGTAGGGGGCTTAACACCCGATGCAGTAAAAGCCCTCAAGTCCTTTCACCGTTGCTGTTACTAATAATAATTTGCAAGTCTTTGAAGGACCACTCTAAAGGCAAAATTATAAGTGGTGAACTATAAAGTCAAAACACATGAGCTTTAATTATTGGAAGAAAGGGCAGAATTCAGATTAGCAGGGCAGTCCCCAAATGTGCTTTTCCTCCTTTTGACCAAAGATTAGTGGCGGGGATGGGGGGGTTCTCTCTACACACACATACACATACACACATACACACACACTCACTCACTGGGGGAAGGGAGGGCAGAGGAGAGGGAGGCAAGTACTGAGCCGGACACTCTAGGATAGATGGAAACAGAACCCAATTCAGAGCCTCAGACAGAGAAGCACAGAGACAGACAGAGACTTAGGTGAGGGTGCTTTGGACATAAAGAACCAGGGAGCCCAGAATGCTAAGGCCGGACCACCGTTGCTCTGCTGAGCAGAAGGAATCTGCTCTGAGCTTAGTTAGCGCTTGAGTCTTCCTTGGCCCCATGATGATGTCGCCCTTTGTCCAAGATATGAATCAGTGAGGGTAACAGGATTCAGGGGCTGTGTTGACCCCCCCTGCAGAAGGCACTGGGCTAACCCCAGGGGTGTGGGTAGCCCACCACCTCCCCTGTCACCCAAGGTGGGTTCCAGGAACCTCAAGTGGTTATAGTCAGGAGGGCAGGGCTGGGGCCCCTTGGGCGTCCACTGGGTGGTTGAGTGAGGGGACAGGTTATGGCGTGGCGGAGGGACAGGGGAGCAGGAGTGAGAAGGGCAGAGGGCAAGGGACCTAGGCTGGCCTGGCCGGCTGCCCCCATGGGGTGGCCATGGGTCTAGATATGGAAACCCCATTGTTTGGTCCATTGCCCTGGAGCTGAGGATGTTCTGGAAACCGACGGCGCCCCAATGTGCTGGAGACTGATTCACACACTCCAGCCTGCCACTGCGGGGAGCCCCAGGGATGCAGAGGAAACCAGCCGGTTTGGGACAGGGGGCGCAAGACACGTGCTCTTGTCTTGGTTCTGCCCCTGCAGGGCTCTGAGCCCCTCGGTGAGTCACAGTGCCCCTCGGCTCCAATTGTCATCCTCAGCCCCCAGGGGGACTCGAGCTTCTTGAAAGCAGGGAGCTTGTATGTCTGACGTGGCCGCCCATGGGCCTGGCTCCGAACAGGTGACCAGTCCGACTGAAACTGGAATCGTGTCCATGTGCCTTCCCTGTTTGAGGGTCAGGTGGGAAGGGAAGTGAAGAAACTGAGGAACCAATTGTAAAGTGGGCTGAGGTTGGCAGTCCCTGGTTGAGGCGTGCCCCCATCCTGGTCCCCAGGCACTGCCTGGGAAGGCACCCTGAAATCAGAGGGCTGCTTGGGGCGTGTGCACGGTGAGCCCAAGAAGCAGGATGGGTGCTTCCTGCTGGCTTCGGGAGCACCTGAAGGGGCAGGTCCCGGCCACATGTGTCTGTCCTGGGCTGTGCCTGGGGGGAAGGCTGGATTCCAGTAGTCGCCCTTTCCCCAGACTCGTGGTCAGCTCCTTCCCTTACACCACGTCGCCCTGGACATAATCTAGCAAATCAGACCCAGCCAAGTTCCATTCCTTGCATCCTGGACAAGTGTGTGTTTTTGAGAGCGTGCTGAGCGGATCTGGGAAGGCCCCTGGCGTGTCCCCAGCAGCATGACTGGGCTCTGCCCCCTTCAGGCCAGCATCTCGTATCTGAGCAAGCGTGTACTCACGCTGAGATACTGTTTTCAGATTGCAAAACCCACACATATGCTGCCTGTGTGTGCTTCTATTTCTGTCTCCACACGGTATATGTGTTATGTAAATACGCATGGGTGTTTATGTATACTTTTTATGTATACATCTAATTGTTGTTCCCAAATAAGCTCATCCTATGTGTAATTTCTTAATTTGCTCTCTTTTCCTACTTACTACTCAACTTGGAGCTCTCCTGTCTACACCTGTGACCCCGCCACACCCGTGCTAATAGTGCCAGACCTAACAGCTGGGGGAGGGTCTGGCACTTACAGGCGCTGGGGAAACCTTATGGGTTGACCAGACAGCACTGCTCTTTCCGAGTTCTTGCATCGTCTTTTATGGTCCTTCTGTCTCACGGATGACTCAGGCTTCACTGATGCTACCTACACGTCTATCTTCCCTAACCCCTTCTGATCTGTTTTGGTTTTGGAAACAAGGTACCAGACTGTCTCGGTCTGTTGAGGCTGGGATGACAAAAGTGCCCTAGATGGGGCGGCTTCGACAACTGACATTTATTCTGGAGGCTGGGGAATCTGCGGTCAAGGTACTTACAGATTATGTCCGGTGCGAGCCTGATTCTGTTCATCGATGGTCATGTTCTCACTGTGTCCTCACGTGGCAGAGGGGGCAAGGCTCTATCCTGGGGTTTCTTTAGTAAGGGACACTCTTCCTTTCATGGGGGCCCAAGCAGCTTCGAATCACCTTCATCACATTGGGAATGAGATTTCAGTGTGAATGTGGGGAACACACACACACACACACACACACACACACACACACACGTTCGGTCCATAGCACAAACCTATTAGAACACCATATAAAAGGAGGGTAAGTATGTTTTCAGACAAGACCAGAAGAGGTTTTCATTGAAAAATGTGCAGGATCTTCAGCACACGTTTCTGAACAGAGACATTTTTGTGCCTTCTTGATTGCTGGTGGGGTCTTAGCTGGGCGGGAGACTGTTTGCTTGTTAGCGATCTGACCTTAAAGGGTGCTCTGGGGGTCTCCCTAGAGAAAAGAGAAGGACTCTTAACGACAATGTGTCAGAAGCTTCTTCTTAGGTCTTTCTCAGTTCCATTCTTTTCTTGCTAGCATCTATAAATATCTTAATTCCAGTTAGATTTTTTGGAATCTGAGTTTAAAGATTCCAGCTTAAGTTACCCAAGCAAGGAGTTCAGCTACAAAGATGAGATTTCGGCGACATCCTTTCTTTCCTTTCTTTCCTTTTCTTTCCTTTCTTTCCTTTTCTTTTCTTTCTTTTCTTTCTCCTGAGACTTGATTGGCATTCTGGCATTTCTCCAGGACCCAGGTACAGGCAGGTGAATCAGGAGCCGGGGGCTGCCGGCTCGGCCTTCACTCGATGCTGCCTGCACTGAGGAACTCAGCCGCTGGAGAGTCTCCTCTGCTAAGTGGCTGGTGTTGTTGCAGAGAAGTCAGTTTCACAACAAAGTGTGTGTAGGGATGTTTCGCTGGGCACATGTGTGTGCACCCGTGCAACCCGCACCGAGCCTCCTCCATTCTGGAAACCCTCCCTGACCTTGGGGCGTATGGGTGATGTGCACCTGGAAGGAAGGATGAAGTCAATGTCAGTGTGGCCCTGAGAGTCCCTTTGTCCTCCAGGACATACTGTGTTGACAGGTGGCCCGGCAGGACAGCCATCCCACATAGTGCGTGGGCTCCAGATCCTCCTTCATGCCCATATCAGTAGCTGTGACTAAATAAAAAAGAAGTCTTAGCTTGCTAGGAAATTCCTCCAAATTTCTAAGGGCTGGAGGCCAGGGGCAGAATCAGAGCTTATCCTTGCAGTCATTCTTCCGGCTTAGATTGGACAAACAGTCAGGGCCCAGTGGGTCAGGTGACTTGCCTGTGTTCACCCAGGTGTAGTGAGTGACGGAGGTAGAAGGAATTCCATGGTAGGCATTCATTGCTTTGAGGGGGTGGGATTCTGTCTCCCCTATTCCGTTGGATCTGGTTGCTTATTCATGTGTGCTCTTATGCCTTCCCCACCCCACTTCCCTCCCTGGGGGTGCCCCTACCCTACAAGTGGTCAGTTGCCTGTGCCCCCGAGGCCTGATGGTGTCTCAGAGTAGCCACCAAGTGCTAGCTGTTTGAGTCTGAAAATGGGACCTGCCCCAGCAACCCAACAGACGCTAGGTGCTGGGAATCTTGGGATGGGGTGCTGTCACCTGCTTTGATTTCCCCACCCCCCCGCAGAGGGCCAGCCTGGAAAACTCTAGCAACCTGGCTTGCCAGTCTGTGTGCATGGAAGGCAGCACCTGACCGTGGCCTCCTCGGTCACCTCGCAGTCCAAGAAGGGTCTTAGCACCTGGTCGTATTGAAATAATGTTCCTCCCTGACCTGAACATCAAGAAGGGGTCCTGCAGAGCAAATTCCTTTTTTCTCTGCACGACAGGCACGTGACAGTGAAGGACTCTTTTCAGTCAGCCCCAAAAATTTACCAGTCTGGTCAAGATGTTTCCGGCGGGAGGGAAGCGTGTGTGGGTGTGCGCGTGAGAGTGTGCACGTGTGTGTTGACAGAGACAGCATTTCTTGACAAGGCTGTCTGATGAATCGAATTTAGTGCAGGGCAGTTTCGGGAATACCCTGTCACGTACAGATCCATCGGATCCTTAGATGGGAGATGAAGGAGTCAGTCTGATCTGCCCAGAGCTCCATTTTGTTTCTGGAAGGTTTCCTTCTCTTCAGGGATATGGTGGTCATTTGGCCTGGAGACTATGAGCCTCCTCCAGACACAGGGCTCTGGGTCAGCACTATGACCTCCCCCTGGGTTTGGTCTCAAAGGGAGGGAGGCCAGGGGGACACTTGCACCCCTTGCTTGGGTGGGCCCTTCAGGAGGACCCAGCGGGTGGGGCCTACGTCCCGGGAAGTGGGTCTCCTGAGCACCTGCCCTGTGGCCTTTGGCCCTTGGTGGAGGGTGGTTGCAAAACCTCTATCCCTGGGCTCCCTTTCACCAGAATTCTGAGAAATTGCTGTAGAAATAGGCAACTTTCTAGATACATAACTTCCCTTTATCCGGGCTTCAGAACGATCTATTTCTTGGGGTGCCTGGGTGCCTCAGTCAGTTGAGCGTCCAACTCTTGGTTTTGGCTCAGGTCATGATCTAGGGGTCGTGGGATCGGGCCCCACATTCCACGCTCAGCACTGAGTCTTACCTCTCCATTCTCCTCTACCCCTCCTCCAGCTCCTGCTCTCTGTCTCTCTCTTTCTCCCTGGCTCTAAAATAAATAAATAGATAAAATCTTTAAAAAAGAAAAAAGAAGAACGAACTCTTTCTTGGTAATCAGATAGCACTTTGCTACCTTTAGGTAACTAGGTAACTTTAGGTTTCCAGGTGGTGGGGCACTGCAGTTAATGGTAGGGGGGTTCTTATTTGGAGGCAGTGTTTAATGAAAGCAGGCTGGTTCTCTGGAAGGCCCACTGAGGCTCTGCCAGAGCGGGCTGCTTACCTTGGGAAGTCACCACAGCTCTCCTGGCCTCAGTTTCCTTGCCTGTTTAAGAGGACGTGATAAGCGTGTTGGAAGAGGACATTTTCTTCATCTTCAGAGTCGGAAGATTCATTCTGGAAGATTCATTTGGAGATTTCTTTTACTAGGCCCTGGAGTTACCGCCCATAAAACTTGAGCAAAATGTAACTGTTTAATTAGTAAGAGATACCCATGTTTGGGGGCACCTGGCTGGCCCAGTCGGTAGAGCGTGTGACTCTTTATTTTGGGGTTGTGAGTTTGCACCCCATGTTGAACCCCACATTGGGTAAAGGGATTGTAAATAGACCTTAAAAAGAGAGAGACAGGGGCTCCTGGGTGGCTAGTCATTAAGTGTCTGCCTTTGGCTCAGGTCATGATCCCAGGATCTCAGTGGGAAGCCTGCTTCTCCCTTTCCCACTCTCCTTGCTTGTATTCCCTCTCTTGCTGTGTCTCTATCGAATAAATAAATAAAATCTTAAAAAAAAAGAGATACCCATATTTTATTTATACACGTACACATACACAAAAGTATGTGTGATTTTATGATACTAACGTCATATATTATGCTAACATATTACATTAATGTATTTGTGTATGGGTGCTGATCTTAAACACTATTTTGTTGTTATAGTTCACAGAAGGAAAACCTGAAAATATTGAAAGTAAAGCGAAAAGATGGGGCAGCAGGCCCTACAGGGTTCTACGTTTTGCCAGCTGGCTCACTCTGGGGACAGTTTCCATAAAGTACTCTTTTTAAACAGTGTGTCATCTTGGAGAGACGGATTTCTTCACTGTGTGCTCGGTGGGAGCTCAGAACTATCTGGAGATTCTCTGAAATCGGAGAAAATATTTGAAAAGACACCTTAAAACTTTGCTAACACACACTTGGGGAGCCTTGATGTTTGGTTTTGGTTGCTAGCACAGTGTCTCTGTCCTTGTCTATCTTTTCTTCCTGTCCGTGGGTCCAATGTGTGGAACTGGGTACCGTCAGCGCATTGCCTTGTGATGGATGAATTTGGTTTTGTACTGCTGGGTAGCTCTTTGGCTCTGTCTGCCTTATTCAGGACGATCCCATGATCACAGGACAAGTTGTTAAAAAATGGGTGCTGTCTGCATTCTGCCTCAGGACTGCCCGCTCACGGGCAACGGGGAGCAGTTAGCAGATCTGATGCTGTGATTGGCAGGCCGACCCCCGGTGTCGGAGTTTCAGGTTTGTCCAGACAGCGTTACTATTCCCAGTGTTAGACTTTATCATAAGAATGTCTTATGAATTGAGCTTATAAATGAAATACTGCTTTTCTTTGCACGGGGGATTCATTTGGAAGAAGAGTTCTGCTGTCGAGAATATTTGGAAACCACACCCATCTTATAGGCAGTCAGCTCTAGATTTGAGCCCATCTTCCATTTCTTGCTAACTAGATGGCCAAGGGTAAAGGAATTTGCTTCCCTTGGCCTTAGCCCTCCAGCAGGCGGGCTATTTTTGAAGATAAGAGAGAAATGTACAAATGGGCCTCGCCCACTGCCTGACAGGTAACAGAAAGTTCAGCATATGATAACTATTATAGCTTTCCATGCTGGGAATTAAAGTCCCCATATTTCATGCATGGCCATTACGAGCTGTCTTTCGACACTAGGGAAAGACATATATCTCATTTTATTTGCATGCATTTGCATATTTACTTATCTGGTGAACATAGCGTACACCTATCCCGGTAAACACATTTTTTTCTAATTTAGAGATGTTTTAGCAGTCTGGAGTGGCACCTTTCTGATGCACCTTTGCAGCACATTAATTTCCTTTTGTTTCATTTAGAAAGGATGTGAAGCCTTAACAGAATCATTTATTGTACTTTGATTTCTCCTAGTAGAAAAAACAAAATCAAACAGCCAAGAGGGGACTGCTTTTATGCACTGGGGCTCCAAAGTGCTTTATTTTTATGTACAGGCTCTTTGTGGGTGGACTGCAAGAAATCCCTGCTCTTGGAAATGTTTTTGAGCCCTCTGGGAAACTGAACAGGGGAAAAAGAGCTAATTAAAAAAGCTGCCATCCGCCTCCTCTAATTAACTTGCTCTCTGCTCCTGGGAGAGGGAGCGGAAATGTGAACACAACGCAGGCATCACCGGAAGTGAATGCCATTCTTGTGGTCCACGGTCGCCCGTAGTGTTTTGATGCAGGACCAGTCCGTGGTAAACAGACAAGGAACACAAAGGGGCTTGATGGGCCCTCTCCCTTCCACACGGCGCTGGTGAAGGGTGGCCCCTTCTGAGCAGGTGCACAGGGCCGGGCAGCTGCAGCCGGGCAGACCTCATTGGAATTCAGCAGCTCGGACCCAAGAGCATCCGGCCCTCCCTGATGCTTGCTCATGTTGTAGGGAGAGAGCAGGGGTCTTTTGTGCTCTCAAGCTGCACATCACTGGGGCCCAGGGCTGCAGAAGCCACGGCAGGAGCATGCAGCCTCTCAGTCCAAGTCTTTGCTGCACGCTGGAGAAGCTCACGGTGTGGCCAGCAGTGTGGCTGACTCCTTCCTGACATCTTAGACAGATTTAGATCCCAGGGATACGGCAGGGGAATCAGGAGTGGGGCTTTAGGAGACAGAGGCTATCCTTTGGCAGAGATGGCTTTTGCCTCCTGGCGGATTTGGCCCCTGGCGGAGTGGGCCCAGTGGATGTGGACAGCGGTGACCAGCAGTGGAGACTCCGGTCCGATGGCCCTTCAAGGAAGCTTGGGAAAGAGGCAAGTTGGCTCAGTGCGTGGCCCCTGATGTGTGCAGTGGGGGGGGGGGGGGGAAGAGCAGGGTGACAGGTGGGGTCCACCAGGGTGATCCAAACCCTTATTTCTCTTTGCTGCTCTGTTGTGTAACTTCCTCATGGTTTTCATGCCCGTAAACCGGCCCTGCAAAACTCAGGTCCCTTTATCTGGGGTCCCCGTGTGTATCTTCACTTCACCCGGGGCAAAAGTTAAGGCCTTTGATATTAATGTGAGTTTGTACAAAGTCAGCACAGGCCCTGTTCGGTGCTTGGAGGTTAAGTCTTTCCTCATGAAAGTGATGTGAAATTTGATTAGCGAAATTTGATAGTGTGCAAGCTTCAGCTCCTTGGATCCCATCGAAAACAGCTCTGGTGTTTCTGTTCATCTCTTTGGGTCCAGGGAGGGGTTTTGGGGCTGGTTGCAGGGCCAGGATTCTTGGGGGGGTGGTCTTTGGCACTGATAAAATGAGTCACTAACAAGTTGTAAAAACATCAATGTGTAGATTTTTCTGAAGGAGAACTCACCAAATGGTTCTCTTTTCCTGTGCTGGCTGACAGCGGAGGGGTTGGCTGGGTTCCTGGTTCTCTCTCCCAGCTGGGCTGGCACAGTCTTTAGAAGAGGCTCCCCTCGGCCGAGGTCATGAGTCCTCTGACCCTTGCCGGAGCTCAGCAGCGGGAGCGTTTCATGCTCCTTACTCTCCTGGCTTGTCCGTCTCTGATTACATGTCTTCACCCAGATTTGCCTCCTGGGTCTCTCATGCCAGCGTCAGTCCTGAGTATCCACTCTCTTGATAATGACCAGACTTGTTGCAAATGAGTAAGTGGCATTTTAGTCTCTGCACGATGGCTTGAGTGGGAACTCAGCCCCAGCGATGCCGCTCTGGCATCCTCAGAGTGAGGCTGGTCCAGGACCATGCACCACTGGGCATCTTAAGCAAGGGAGGAGCTGCCCCATGGCCCGAGGACGCAGGTCTGGCTCCGTGATTTGGGGAGGTCTTGTTCTTTCTGGTTTGAAATCGAACCTCCAGTAGAAGCAGGGTGATGGAGAAGGGCTGTCCACTCTGGGTTTTCTGGAGCCCAGGAAAAGGCTTTAGTTGCTTGAGCAGCCTCCCCCTTATTTCTGGGGTGTCGTCTGGGTGGAGTTTCTCTGGCTGAAGAATCTTCCTTGAGAGCAGACCTTCCTGCAGGGGAGCAGTGCTTCGTATCGTATCGTTGAGATCAGTAGGCTGTGTTTTATGTCTTGGTCTGACATATCCTCCAGAGAGCTGGCTTGCCGGCTTGCCTTCATTCACTCATTCATTCATTCATTCACTCATTCACTCATTCATTCAACAGGTGTTTATTCACTGCCTCCTGGCTTAGGCTCAGAGATGCTGTAGTAAATAAGGCCGGCTGCCCTCAGGGCCTTGAAGATCAGTAGATGAGAAAGATAACATAATTCAGAGGTGACAATTCCACAATAAGTTATGAGAAGCTCCCGGAAGGAAGGGCAGTGGGAGAGAAAGATGGATGGGGAGAGGCCACATGCGGTTTGGTTTCACAGCGTGGGGACCGGACCCTGTGATGTGTTGGCACCGTGGCATCGAAATGTGTTCCTGGGACTCTTAAGCAACTTGGTGCCAGAGTGATCAAAAGATTCCCCTGTGTTTGTATTTGTCACCGAGGCCAGAAATATGTATTTCTCATAGGGCTCAGTTCAAAGCGTATGTCATTTGAGAACGAAGCTGGTGATAATGAGATTCACTCTTGGGAGTCATGCTGGGAAATGACTTTCCTCACATCTGTCCTCAAACAGCTTAATTAGGCAACAAGCCTGGTTCTCGTGGTCCCCGACAGGGGTCAGAAGCCACCGGGCCTCAGCAGCATGGACCCTTGGCCCCTCGGAGCCGACTCGGCCCGGACCTCTGTCTAACCCTGTGTGTCTCTCCTCCTCTCTCCATCAGGAGTTCTGACTCTGAAGAAGCATTCGAGACCCCCGAGTCGACAACTCCTGTCAAAGCTCCGCCGGCCCCACCCCCGCCGCCCCCCGAAGTCACTCCAGAGCCTGAGGTCAGCGTGCAGCCCCCCCTGGAAGAACCAGGTAACCAAGGTCAGGTGCTCCCCTGGAGAAGCTGCCCTGGGAGCTGCCCTGGGCTGGGGCAGCTGGAGGGGGGCACCCATTCCAGGGGGTTGTCGCTGGAGCTCCTTAGACACTCCCCAGCCGCTGGGGCCTCTCTGCTTGGAGCTCGTTTTGTGAGTGAAAACTAAGAGTGAACAGATACAGTGGATTTTTCTGTCTGCTTTGAAGGTGTTTAGGGGAGGCCTGTGGGGAAACCCCTCACTCAGCTGTGGGTACCTTTCACTTGGATCCAGAATTGGGTTTAAGGGGACAAGTGGGTCTGGAGGTTTTTATTTGGGATTCTGTCTTAGGTTCTAAGATGTGGCCCTTGGCTCCCTTAAGAACACTGGT
Organism: Spilogale gracilis; assembly: GCA_004023965.1. NCBI lineage: Eukaryota > Metazoa > Chordata > Mammalia > Carnivora > Mephitidae > Spilogale > Spilogale gracilis. The sequence continues at coordinate 49,880 of PITA01000376.1, read as the reverse complement.
GCTAGGCAGCCCACATGAATCTGCGTTTTTATGAAAGACCATAGTCCCCCTGGGCTTGGGAATGGAGAGGTGCAGTAAATGGGAAAGAAGAGAAAGCCACGGATAGCCAAACCCACGCATGGACGGTTCATTTATTCTTCATTAACCTCAAGTTACCTGATTTCATATCACTCTCCTGTCTCCTTTCTGCTCTAGTGTGACTTAAAACACAGATCTTTGCATACCTTTCAGATGTGATTGCTGGAGTTGGGAGAGGATGGGACAGATCTTGTTCCCCAGCCCGGCCCCCCCACCTGGCTAGGGTTTTGTGCCTGCATCCTCCAGATACATCAGCAGGGGTGGGACCACCTCCGGTGGGAAGGTTTGACATGAGACCCGGAAGGAGATGGGGACTGCCAGAAATGGCCCAGCAGACTGGTCAGGGGGCCAGGTGGTACCATTCTTTGACCTAGACTACCTTCCTACGTTGGGCAATTTATTTTTGAGGTCCCCGCTGTGGCTTTCCTCCAGGCGCAGTCTTCTCTCTGTCATGAGGCTGTAGGGCCCATCTCCTCTTAGACCACACTATGGATACTCTGGAGACCCACTTCCTGGACCCACCTGGTCCCTTTCTCATGGCCCATCTTCCTAGGGCTAACTATGTCCATGTTTATACCTCTTAGCCAAGGAGGACCGAAGGATGGGGTTGGGACCTATAGGTGCGGTGTCCACAGAGCTGTGCTCAAGGCCACCCCAGGTAAGGGATGGAGCTGGGGTGGGAGGAGAAGGAATAGGCTGACAGCTGGGCCTCCATTCATACTCTTGCCCTGGCCAGAAGCCTCGTGAACTGTAAAGTCCAAGATATTTTGACGTCGATCTTGGTTTTACAAAGAAATGAGTACAATTCTTTCTACCTGTCCTGGCTTCAGACAGCCTCTTATTTTTGAAAGGGTAGACACTCAGGGGCAAATTCCTAAGCAGATACACTCCCTGGTCCTGGGGAAAGAGTTAGGGCCATTTTGGAGGGAGGGCAGATGTCTTTGCTGGTGTCTGACAAATGCAGTTTTAATATTCTCCCATCTCCCCGAACCCAGCTAGTGGTGTCTGATTCTGCATGGCTAGTCTAGGGGCTGGGCCCGGAGAGAGGAATTGTTGCAATTTATTGGATTTTTAAGGTAGAGAAGGAGCCAGAAGGAGTGCTGAGGGATTTTTAGCATTCCATTTTTTTCTTTCATATTATAAGCATATCAAAATTCATTTCCTATAATAGTGTAAAAAAAAATCACCCCAGTTTAATGGAAAGTGAATGACAAATAAATCGTAATCCCTAGATCAAACACGTGATTGGAAATAAAACATCCTTTTTTAATGGGTTCAAGTTCATGCCCACAGATATGTGGGTTGCTTTGGGAAAGAACTGAGATGAAAATGATGGTATATGACAGCATACGGTCCGTCCTCCGCAGCAAGGAGCAAACGGGGAAGGGCCATTGCTGTGAGCCTATTTCCAGCCATGCATCCTGACGACATCTGGGGATGGTTTGCTGCTTCTGTTCTTTTCTGTGGCCTGTCCTTGTTCCTTCTGCCTGACTTGCTTCTCAACAAAGCAAAGAACAGTCTCCATTCTTAAAAACAAACAGACGAGTAGCTCTGGCCTCTTTCTAGGACGACAGCTGCAGAAGGAGTGAGCGTTGGCAGGGGGTTAGGAGGTAAGCCCTGCCTGGAAGGGTTGGGGCTCTGATCGCGACAAGTCACAGCCCCACAGAACTTTTGATTGCATCAGTTGGAATCTTTGAACAGAGACTTTGTGCTTCTCCTTCATGGAAAACTCCAGTGAAGCTAGATATACGTGGCCGCTACAATGAGGACTCTTACAGTTGGGATGAGGATTGCTAAAAGCCCCCTGGGCTTGGACTGTACAAAGATCCATCTGATTCAGGGCTCTTGTTAGAAAAGTCTGGCTGCCCATTCTGCAGACAGCACGGGGCGCAGCAGAGGCGTGCCTGCTTTCAGAGGTGGCTGGAGGGGAAGAAAGGTTCTTTCCGAGAACCACAGGGAAGAAAGGGCTCGGAGGATGTCTGTTGTTTGGTTCCCTTCTGCAGAGCACCCGGGATATTGCTAAAGGTGCCGAAAGAACCACATGATATAACAAACTAGACCCTTGGCTGTGAATAAAGACATGGTTTGCTCCCCTGGAAACCCACATTGTTGGAAACAACCAGCAGGTCGCCTCGCCGTGGGTCCTGCCAGCGTGGTTGTGCCCCTGGGACAGGAGGATGGGTCACGGGGGCAGGGGATGCTTCGTGTTTGCCTGAATCTGCCTGTCTGGGCTGGACCGGGTCAGGATGCAGCTTGTCTGAGCCAGGTTTTCTCTTATCCATAATGTGAGGAGGGCAGCCTGCCAGCCCTCCGAGATCCTCCTTCCCTTTCTGACCTTCCCCAGTTCTGAGATGGCAGTGTGCGGCTGCGGCCGGTGGCTGTGTTCCTAGAGCGCAGAACTGGCCGGTGAGGGACAGAAGGGAATGTCCCATCATTAAATCGTAGCTCCCATGGAAGTGTCCACTGTGTGTCAGGCCTGCGCTGGGTTCTTTGGGGGTGTCGTCTCCGGCTCAGCGTGAGTCCTCCCCCGTGCTTCCAGCATCCCTACATGTCGGATGGGATCTCCTGCTTCCCCAGTGAGATGTGCAGCTTCGGGACCTCTCCCTCCATCCTGCAGCACATGAGAGGCTCTGGGATCGGAGTCCAGGCCTCTTGACTCCCTTCCATTGGGAATCACGCTCTCTGCAGGGGGAGCAAGCTGTTGCATGTAAGGGCCCCGAGGCAGAGGACGGACCCAGCAGTTGTCAGGTGCAGACCTGTGCTCAGTGGACCTGTGAACCTGGTTTCGTGGTACAGACGTGGCTCCTGTGATGGTGGCCCTCTCTGCAGGGCCACTGCTTCCCCCTGGGGTGACGCCAGTTTTCTTCGCCCTGCTGGGAGACTGCCCAGGAAGACCCATATCGGAGCTGGAGACACTGTGCCCTGTGTGCGCTAGACCTTTCCTTTCTGCCCCATGGGAAGTGTGGGCTTTGGGGAGGCCCTCGTTGGGTTCCACGTGGTAGTTGGTGGCCCATGTCTTCAGGCTGACTCAGGCCCTCCCGGTCCTGTAATGGGCCCTGTGAAACAACTTGCTTAACGACCGCACGATGAGACAGCCGTTCTCCCCCAGCGATGATGGTGCCCATCAAGGAGACATTTGGCAAGTTTTAGAAACATTATTTGTTTAAAGATTTTATTTCTTTGGGAGGGAGAGCATGCACATAAGAAGGGGGGAGGGGTAGAGGACAAGAGAGGAGACACGTTGCTGGGCAGCGAGCCCGATGTGGGGTGTGATCCCAGGACTCTGAGATCATGAGCCAAAGGCAGATGCTTTACCAACTAAGCCACCTAGGTGCCCCTAAAACATGGTCACAACTGGGATTGGGGTACCAGTGGCTTCTCATAGGGGTGAGAGGCTGAAGATGCTGCCTAACACCCTACAGTGAAGAGCACAGCCACCCCCAAACAAGTAGCCACCCGATATGGCCCCCGTGCCAAGGCCAAGACACACTGCAGCAAGGCTAGGTTTCCTCGTCCGTGATGAGTTAATCCGGGAATGTCAGTGCTGAAGAGGAAAGGGTGCTAAGCAGGTAGGAGCTTTTCTTCTGGGTCGGATGGTGAGCTGGTGGTGGCATGTTGCAGGATTCTGGGGAACTACCAACAGTCTGAAGGGTCTCGGGAGGCCCAGGGCAGCCTGAGAGAGAGGAGGCTGACGGGTGTGGGCCTTGCTTTGGAAACAGTGGGATGGGCTGAGGCTTTTCCTCCGGCAAGACCCTCTCCTGCAAGGCCCCTGTGCCCCTAGGTCCCCTGGTCCTTCTGGGTTCTCCAGGAGGATGCGGATGCGGTGCTTGAGGGGGTCAGGCCCTGGAGGAAGTAGAAAGCAGCAGGGCGGAGACTTCTTTTGAGATGGGAAGGAGTGTTTCTGAGGTGAGGAGGAATCGCTTGATGGGAAGAGCTGTGAGGCTTTAAGGACCGCCCCCCAACCCAGGACATTGGCGGCAAATAGGCCAGGGGGCACTGAGTGCAGAAGAGACCGGGACGTTTAGAACCGGGAATAGACGGGCTTCCAGAAGGGGTCTTCAATTCTGGAAGTGCTTACTGAGCCTGCAAGAGAAAGTGTGACCAGTCCGGGGAGAGCAAAGATGAGTCCAGAGTCTTGGACTTCCCTGTGTCATCCTCTCTTGGGCCGGGGGTTCTCTGCCAGGTGCTCCAAGAGAAATCCCTGCTCACGAGCAATGTCGGGAGCAACGCACGAGTACTCCCAACCCTCGCGTTTGCAGTCATGAGCACGAATTGCTCAGAGAAGATGTCCAGCGAAAGGCCAGTTCAGGTTTAGGTGAGCGTTTCCCAAACTGTGTCCGCTTGTTGGGGTGAGGGGTAAGGCTGCCAGATTCAGCAAATGAAAATATAGGGCGTCCTGGGCGCCTGGGTGGCTCAGTGGGTTAAAGCCTCTGCCTTCGGCTCAGGTCATGATCTCAGGGTCCTGGGATCGAGGCCCGCATCGGGCTCTCTGCTCGGCAGGGAGCCTGCTTCCTCCTCGCTCTCTGCCTACTTGTGATCGCTCTCTCTGTCAAATAAATAAATAAAATCTTTAAAAAAAAAAAGAAAATATAGGGCGTTCAGTTAAATCTGAATCCCAGATAAACAAGGAATTACCAAGATAGTTGTACTAAAACCCTTTTGCAGTGATCTGAAATTCAAAGTTAACTGGACACCTGTGTTTTACCCGGCCTCTGTTGCAGCTGGGCCCAGGGTGCGTGTTAGAGACCTAACTCACGTTAGTGAAACACAACTGTGGGAGTCCTGTCCCGGGCCATACCTGTGCCAACTCTCCAGTCCCTTCTTCAGACCTCTTTGCAACATTTGCCCTTCTTTGTCCAGTAACATATTGTTAGTTTTCTCGCCCATCGTTTTCCGATGTGCTGACTGCCCCGGACAGCTGTGAACCCACAAATGCATGAAAGGCACCAGCTGGTGCAGGCAGAGCCCAGGGTGGCTGAGCCAAGGCCAGGCTGGCCAGGTCCCCGTGGAGCGATGGGGTCACAAGGTGACGGAGCATCTCGTGGCCAACATGTAGAGCATGCACAGTGTGTTTTAAAATAAGGAGCAGCCTCTGTGGCCGGCAGTGGCTGTGGAGGTGGGGAGGCTGGGAAAAAGAGGAGCAAAGAGAGGAGAGGGAATGGACCGGAGGAAAGGCCAGGAAGAGGAGCATGGCAGGCAGAGCTGGAGGGAGAGATTGCATGGACAGGTGGTGTAGGGACAGGTGGCAGTCAAGACATGCCGCAGTGGCCCCGGGGGCCTCCATAGAAAGTCTTCCTGTTGTTCCTCACAACAAGCTCCAAGTAGTCAAGGACAGGCTTCATGATGGTGATGGCTGTCTTCCTCTCCCTTGCTTTAGTCACTCTGGCCTCTGTTATTTCTTCGACACACCAGAAGTGCTTCTACCCCAGGGCCTTTGCACTTGCTCTTCATGGTGCCTGTGATGCTCCTTCCTCCCCAAGGGGGGTGGATAGCCTTCTGGTTCATGCCTCTACCTTGTTTCTCATCTTTGCTTAAGTGTTTCCTCCTTGTAGGGCTTTGCCAACTACTTTATTTTAAAATTGCAGTGCCCCTACCCTGGCTTTATTTTCCTTAGTAGTGCTTATCACCATCTGTACGTTTTTCTTACTTGTTTCTGAACTGTTGTCTCCCTGAAGAATGTAACTTCCAGGAGGGCAAGGATTTGGTCTGTTTTGTTCATTGTTGAATCCCAAACTCCCAGAATGGTGCCTGGTCCTGATTGGGAATTTGGTAAAGGTTTTTTGGAATGACTGAATGATTTGAGCTCTTCCTTAAACAGCCCTCGTCACTCCCATTTTACAGATGAGGAACTGGAGGGTAAGCCTACCCGGGGTCTGGAGCCAGTGGTGGGGGAGAACAGGCTTTGTACCCCAGCACTGTGCCCGCCCAGTGGGGCCCTGGGGGAGGGGGCTGGGGCCTCTGCTTAGAGGGTGGCAGTCTGGCATGAGATGAGAAATGCTCCAGGGTCCTATGTCCTTCAGTCATTGCTTTGCCTCCTCTTCCTCAGGTTGTGGTTCTGAGCCAGCCTCCATCCCCGATGGCCCACGCAGCAGCTCGGTGGAAGGGAGCCCCTTTCGCCCGCCATCACACTCCTTCTCTGCCGTCTTCGATGAAGACAAGCCTATAGCCAGCAGCGGGACTTACAACTTAGACTTTGACAGCATCGAGCTGGTGGGTGACTTCCAGACCTTGGAGCCCCACTGCTCAGACTCTAAGAGTCAGGAATGCAAAGTGAACACGCGGAGGAAATCCACGGACTCGGTGCCCGTCTCCAAGTCCACGCTGTCCCGCTCTCTCAGCCTGCAAGCTGGTGACTTTGATGGTGCTTCTTGCTCAGGCAACCCCGAGGCCGCGGCCCCGGCCCCAGATGCGTATAGCACGGGCTCAAGCAGTGCTTCCAGCACCCTTAAGCGAACTAAAAAACCAAGGCCACCTTCCTTAAAAAAGAAGCAGGCCACTAAGAAACCCACCGAAACCCCCCCAGTGAAAGAGACACAACAAGAGCCAGTGGAAGAGAGTCCTGCCCCCAGCGAGGAGAATCGAGCATTCGAGACAAAAGCAGAATTGGCCCGGACGGAAGGTTCTGTACCAGCTGTCTCGGAGGAGACGCCCCTGGAACCCACGACTGTGCCCAAGGGCACCTGCCCTCTGGACCCCGAGGGTGCCGAGAGCGCCCTCCCCCCAGCTTCCGGAAGTGGCAGAGTGCAGAACTCACCTCCGGTTGGAAGGAAAACGTTGCCTCTTGCCACGGCTCCGGAGGCGGTGGAGGTGACCCCATCTGATAGTGGGGGGCAGGAGGACTCCCCAGTCAAAGGGCTCCCGGTGAGGCTGGAGTTTGACTATTCTGAGGACAAGGGTAGTTGGGACACCCAGCAGGAAAACCCCCCTCCTACCAAAAAGCTAGGCAAAAAGCCGGTTGCCAAAATGCCCCCAAGGAGGCCAAAGATGAAAAAAACCCCCGAGAAACTCGACAACACTCCTGCCTCGCCTACCAGATCCCCCGATGAACCCAATGACATCCCTATCGCTAAAGGTACCTACACCTTTGATATTGACAAGTGGGATGACCCCAATTTTAACCCTTTTTCTTCCACCTCAAAAATGCAAGAGTCTCCCACACTACCCCAACAGTCCTACAACTTTGACCCAGACGCCTGTGATGAATCCATTGATCCTTTTAAGACGTCCTCTAAAACCCCCAGCTCGCCTTCTAAATCCCCAGCATCCTTTGAGATCCCATCCAGTGCCATCGAAGCCAATGGAGTGGACGGGGATGGGCTGAACAAGCCCGCCAAGAAGAAGAAGACCCCCCTGAAGACGTAAGTTCAGGGGTGCAAGATGCTAAGATCAGAGGCGGGCCTGTGCATTGGCTGTGATGCTGGGTCATGTGTCTGGATGGACGTGGCTGCCCTAGCCCATCCCCCCGGCTGCCGTAAAGCTGCCAGGTTTGCAACATGGTACCTGTTTCCCTTCCTCTCTGCAGCCACCATGGTGGCATTCCCTACCACATATCCCTTTGGGTCTAGAGTCCTTGATCCTTTGTTTTACGATGACAGTGGTTTAAAGCATTATTTTTAGCTGAACACCTGACATTTGATTCCAGGGAGTGGGGGAAAGCCCACAGAGAAGGAACCATCCAGTAGAGACCTGGCCAACCTCCCTTTGGTGACTCAGCCTTTTCCCTGGTTAGCACAGGAATTGCTTTTTGGGGTGGCCTACAAGCTAGGGGATCTACCTTAAAAATGCTGTTAGAATTTATAGGATTTACGTCTGCCCTTTAATGGTCCAGGAGCAAGAGATCTGACCTGGGCCCCTCCAGGTAGCCCATGCGAAGAAGCACCCTGTTTGTCTTCATTCCTTTTTCTATCCATCTTCTGCAGACAAGACTCCAAGGCCTTGGAGGTCCAGAAGAGATCAGTGAGGCAGTCCCCGGGAGGTCATTCATAGTCGATTCTGCTGTCTAGACACTTGCCGAGTAGAGTACCCTTCAGTACTCCTTGTCAGTGCCTCTGGACGTTGTCCCCCAGACCCTGCTGTCATCTGGATAGCCGTGGGTCCCTGCTCAGGATGTGGTCCCAGCGTGGCAGGGACGGTGCTCAGAGCCTTTCTCCTGCCCTCCTGGGAGTATGGCCAGTAGTGGAACAAGGCCGAGAGACCAGGCTTCTGGCCCCAGCTCGGCAGACGAGACCACAGCCGCTGGTCTCTCTGACTCTGCCCGGGGTGGATCGAGACAGGGTGACCTTTTCGCCTCCTATTCGGGACTTCCTGAGAGTAGGTTCTCCAAGCAGACATTAGCCATGGATCCCAGGACTTTCCTGAGATCTGCTCCCCAGCCAGGCCCTTCCCAGACTCTCCATCAAAGCTGTGTCAGAAGCTTTTTCTAAAGCCTCCAACAGAAGTGTGAATGTGCAGACCACAAAGCCACGGTCGCTCATTTTTGAAACGAGAGCTAACCTGTAGCCATCACGCACCCCCTCCTTCCCCACAGGTAGCCTCAGTGCAGTCGGCCCTGTCCTCAGAGCTAGCTAACAGGTCAGGGGAGCCAGCCCATCAGGGGCCTCACTTCTGGTGCCGTTGGCTGGGACTGCCACAGCGGTGTGACAAGCCATCTGGGCAGTGGCACCCGCGGGGTAGTAGGAATCAAGAGAGGAAGGTGCTCTCCCACAGCCCCTCTCGAGAGAGGTGGGATGTGGGGCACGCTTGCCACGTGGATGGCTCCTGGATCCCAACCCACTGATAACAAGTCACCTGCAGATTTACCTTTTTTGTCAGTTCCTTTTGTCTGTCTCTTTTTTCTTGTCTCTTGTCTTAGGATGGTTGAAGATGTGATGTCTGTGTGTTCTCTGTTGTAAGTAAATTTAATGGAATCTGCCTCTCACCCTACCTGTGCTATTTTTCTGCTTTTTGTTTCTGCTTTCAAGCTCTCTCCCTTTCCTCTCCATGGCTGCTGCCCCTGTCGTGTCTGTGTCGGGCCTGGGGACGGTGGGGGGCATGGGGCTCCCCAGCGGCAGGGCTTCCATTCCTGTTTCAGAGCGACTAGCATAAGTGAAACTGCGTGGCTATGATAATGTGGTCATCCACATCTGTCTGCTCGTCAGGAATGGAACTCTGTCTTCCCCCTTGCTTATTGGATGTCTTCATCTGAAACCCGTACATTTTATTTTTTTTAAGCTCTCATTCCATTCTTTCATTTCCAATGGGACTAGCGAGTGATTGCTTTCAAAGCACTGTGGCTTCACGACAATATAGCCACCCGGCTGACCACAGGCAGTGGCCTGAGGTCACGTGTTCATGCTACCTTGTGAAGCGGAAGTCATGGGGCTGGTTCGAATTGAGACCCCCTAATATGCCAGGTCAGCTTGGGGTGGGGCACACGGCTGTGAGATCCCTTGCCGCCCAGTTCTTGGCCTGTGTCCTTGGCCTCCCAGGACCAGGCCCGGTTTCGATCGGCGTGCCGTCTGCGGGCCACCCTGCTGGGCATCCGTGGAGCCCAAGCCAGCCCCCTCTGGGCCTGTCCTGCTTTGCCACCGTGGGAGGGATGTTGTGGGCAGCTCCCAGGGGCCTCAGGACAGGGACCCTCCCTGTCTCCCTGTCCTTACAAGGGAAGCTAGCCTGTTTCCAGGCGTCCAGTGGCCCCCGGGATGGGGTCGAGTCTCTCAGGCTTGCTTCTGCCCAAGGGATTTTTAGAGCTGTTGAGCAACTCTCCAGTACAGCGTTCTATATTTATATGCATGGATACATATATGGTTCAGGTGGGACCGCACTGCTCCTTTGACAAATACTGTCAGTGCTGAAATAACCGTTTCTAGTAGTTTTTCATGACGGAATGCCACTGTTGGAGCATTTTATTGAAGAGGACACCAGGAAGGAGTTTGAGTGCCAGACTGCTCTGTCCATCCAGTTAATGTTTAGAGCAGGGAGAAGTAGTGGGGTCTAAGGTTAGGGGACAGCCTCTACCCCAAAAAGCCGTTACTTTGCTGGGGGCAGGACCGTACCGCCCAGGGGTCTGAGATCAGGGGCCAAGTTGCAGGTGGGGAAGCCGCCATTCTTCCTAGGAGGTGACCCCCTGACCACTCAGTGACTCGGCAGAAGCGTCGATGGTAAAAGTGCTTTCCTTCGTTGACCCCTTTGCAAGTCTGATCTAATGTTTCCTACGCCTCAAGTGACCTGCCTCTGCCCCTAATTATTTACATGAAGGAGAAAGGAAGGGAGAAAAGAGTCATTTACTGTGGTTAGGAATAGACAGAGAAATCCTCTCATCCGGGAAGGAGTGCTGGAGATACAATGTGAAAATACTTGACAATACCGGGGTTGGGGTATTGAAGACGGTAAATTACAAGTTGCGTGTATTCCACTACAATTGAAAAAGAATCCTCTCCCCCTGACCCCGCCTTTGGTTAGAATCTCTCCCACAAGTGCCGAGTCCCAGTGAGTGGGAAGGGATGCTCTCCACAGACCCAGAACGTTCCTTCCTGTTTCTGCACGGCTTGGTTCATGACGTGCTGTGTCGGCAGGCCAGTCTGTCAGTGGGGTCCCGCTCATCGGGGTCCGGAACCGAGGTCCCTCCCCGGCACCTCACTTGGTTCACACATTCTGGGATGAATCTGGATACGTTAATCTCACCAAAATCTTTTTAAAATAAGAACATCTGGTTAAATTTAGCTACATTTTCTGGGCCAGCTCTCCAAATGGCATCTCTCTAAAGGCTCTCCGGCTTGAGGACTCTTTCCCTCGGGGGCAGCAATAGTATCTGGCGTTAAGTTGGGATGGGTCGGGGGTGCGGTGTGGTGGAGGCTGGAGGGCGGGGCTTCGGTCCACCTAGTTTTGCTCTGGACTGTTCTGTACCCCTATTTGTTGTGTTCACATTCTCCATTTTATTTCCAGTGACACATTTAGGGTGAAAAGGTCGCCAAAACGGTCTCCTCTCTCTGATCCACCTTCTCAGGTACAGTGTTCCCTTGTTACGTGTGATTTTGTCACTTACCCAGCCTGCTGAAGCCCAGGTGTTTTGAGTCCCTGTTACTCAACAGGGCTTTCTTTTCTGCTCATCATGGGCACGTTTCCAGCGTCCTCTCTGCCTCCGATCTGGGGGCTCCCGTGCCATTTGTATGTAAGACATCGTTTTGATCCCCTCCCCTTGGAACAGATCAGAGTGTGTCCTGAGAGTAGAAAGATAGATGTTCAGCGGAAGTGTTAGGTGGGTTCTGTAGGAATCACGCTGGTCCATTCTGGCCAGTTCATCTGCTGAGAACTGTGAATACCAAATTGAGGAAGTCCTTGGGGGTGAATGAATATACAATGAGAGAGAACGGAGTGTCAGGAGCACTGGATTATGTAACCAAAATCCAAGTAGAGAGATAAAGGAAATCTCACCCTAAAGAAATGGGGTTTGGACCCTTTCCCCTCTAACTAGTCTGGGGTCCCAGTCCCAGCGGGGCTCTTAACCCTTCTGGGCTCCCCTCCTCCCTGCTCAGCCGCTCCCCCTCTGTGGACATGCATGAAGAATGCCAGACACTGTTGATGAGATCAGTTCACAGGCCCTGAGCACTGTGAGGACATAACACAGCAGTGGCAGTAATAAAAATGCCAATAAGTTAATTTCCTTATGTTTTTTTCCAAAGTGAATGAGCAGGAATGTCGGTGATAACACAGACAGAAAATCTTGATTTTTTTTTTTTTTTTTTAAACCCATGGTTCCCCTTCCCCTGTAACAAGCCATCAGGAAAGGAAATTCACAGAGGAAAGAATTTGCCTCCTTGGGACTAATTTGAGCTGAGTCCGAGGACATGTTGACTTTGATAGGGACCTGACCTGGTTGGAGGGGTCCCAGACTTGGGTGGGCGGGCACTGTTGGGGACACAGAGACCCTGTGAGAGGAGAGACTGCTGCTCTTTTGCTCCCAGGACTCCACGCCAGCAGTGACGCCAGAAACGCCGGTCATCTCCGCCGTGGTCCACGCCACCGATGAGGAGAAGCTGGCCGTCACCAACCAGAAGTGGACGTGTGTGACGGTGGACCTGGAGGCTGACAAGCAGGACTACCCGCAGCCCTCGGACCTGTCCACCTTCGTCAATGACACCAAATTCAACTCGCCCACGGAGGGTAAGACCCTTGGTGGCCAGCCCGACCCCCACCCTGCCTGGAGACCCCAGTGCCCCTGGGGAGCACAAGGCCAGGAAAGAAACTTCCAAGGCAGGTCACCCTGCCATCTGGGCACTCCAGGCTAAGGCTGCATTTTAAGACAGCCTAAGGCTTGACTCCTGCTGTGCCCCAACCCCGAGATGTCAGCTCAGGTACCATCCCCCTCCTCAATTCCATTCTGAGCTTACTTGAGCTTTGCTCACTCTCTGTCGCTTATGTGCCTGGGTGATTTTGAATCACAAACCCAGTTGTAGGCAACACCATTAAGCCAAATGCTTATGTGGGTCAACCCCTGCCCAGGCCTGGGGTCTCCCAGGGCCACTGCTATGCATCAGCCCCATGGGACATGCCACGGTGGGGGCCGCACCCTCCACTCAAGCCCCTAAACCAGACGGCTCACTCCAGACTTGCCAGTGAGAGGCCCGTTTTCCTGATCAGGCCCCCAACCATGTTGCTTTGCTCATCAATATCTTTCTTTCTCCTACACATATTTTTACTTCCAGCTTTCTGCCTAATTGCCTTGAAAAATTCATCTCTCTTAAGTCAGCACAGCACGACTGGGTGAATCAAGTTTGGTTTTTTGTGGGTTTTTTTTGTAAACTGCTTATTCCACTAACACTGATTTTCCTGAATCTCTGTATTGGCACCCATACTTCCCCTTCTCATCAGGAAAGCTGCTGAGGCCTAAAACCATCTTATGGTCTGATGCATGTGATGGTGCTCTTCCCTGCTCCTGCCCTTCTAGGGGCTTCCCTCCAGCATTCGGCACTGTTGGGATGGTTCTCAGTCTCCCTTTCCAAGATATTGGTATCCAGCCATTCATAAAAAAATGAGTAAAAATCAATATCAGGGCCATTGCACCTGAAAATCTTATCTGCACTTGGCTGCTGCTAGGGACCCACTTTGTCCATTAAGCGCCGTAGCCACACCCCCTCCTCCGCCACTGGATAGCTTCCTCGGCACGTTCTTCCACGACCTGGCCACTCAGCAGCTTGGTTTTTGCCTATTAGGTCTCTGAACGACACGGGTGAGGTCCATTTCATTTTGGGGGGGGGTGTTGGATGTGTACCTTCTCACCACACTGCTTCTGTACGGTTTGAAGATGAAAAGACCACCTGAATTGGTTTCGGCATCGTGTGTTTTGTGGAGCAGAGCCTTTTGGTTGGCTGTCTGGGCGGCCGTCAGGTTGGGGTTTGGGAGGCTTGCTCATGACCATCTCACTGCAGCATGATCCTGGGAGCCCCGGAACCTGGCCTCCGGCCTCTTCAGGCCTTTCCTCTGCACACTCACACCTGGGCCACAACCCCACTGGATGGAACCACTTGGCCCCATGTGTGCCCCGCCCTTGGCTGCCTCTGCGGTGCCCCAAGCCCTGTCTCCTGTGCTTGGCCCGGGCCGCGCTGGGGTCACTTAATGCGGTAATGATGATGATGTGCATTTTTTAAAAGACTTTCTGTATTTGTCAGAGAGTGCATAAGCAGGGGGAGCAGCTGGCGGAGGCAGAGAGAGATAGGCAGGCTCCCCACTGAGCAGTGAACCCAACGTGGGGCTCCATCCCTGAACCCTGGGAACATGACCTGAGCCAAAGGCAGGCGCCTAACCGACTGAGCCACCCAGGTGCCCCAATACGTGCATTTTTAAATATAAATTTACATATATATTTACATATTTAATTTATATATTTATAATTTATACAAACATTAAATATGTAATAAATATATTAAATATAAATTTAATATAAAGACCCTAGTAGTACCCGTTCGGCTAATGGGTGTCCCAGTCCGTGATAACATGTTTGTCTTCGACACGGAGCCAAAGCAGACAACTCACTAGCTCAGTGACATATTTGATCGTTATTTTCTGCAAAAATTCAACCCATAGGTAAACCTGTACATTTGAAACAAAGCTCTACTAAACCTGCCTCCTTAGAAAATGATCAGGCAGATTCGGGAAGTCCCCGACGGCCTACAGCTGGTGGGCAGTCGGCAGTCTGTCCTCTGTACATACAAGGGACAGTTAGGGTTTCTGGAGGCACCTGCGTTCACCTTTCTAATACAGCCTGCTTCCCGCCGGTGGCTGGGTTTAGGACTGGATACCCAGCCCCCACTACGGATCGTTCTTCCTGTTAACTTATGGAGGTCAAGTCCAGACATGCCCCTGGGGTACCGATGTCATCACCAGAAAGAACGTGGCCAGGGCTGTAGCCGTGACTGAGGCTTTGTTCCTCGGAAGTCACAAATCACAGGAAAGCGAGATTTGGGGTTAGAAATCATGACCCCCCTGAACAGGTGTTTGCTGCAAGGCCGAGGCTCTAAGTGACACTGGTACAGGCAGGAGCTGTCGCCGGTGCAACGCTCTGAGCCCGCGGAGCCTCTTGTACACGTGATTTCATTTCGTTCTCTCAGTTCTAGAGAGTGGATTTCTGCTCCTCCCCACCTAGGAGCGAGGAAGCACAGACTTTGAGCCGGGATGACTTGCTCAGCGAGGTGGGGCTAGTCCCCATAGATTGGGGCAGCCAGACTCCTCGGCGTCCCGCTCTTCTCCGCCACACCCCTGCATGGGAGCACCCTGCAGACGTCCTCTAATTGTCTCTAGAAAGAGGGTGTTGAACCCAGCGGTGCTTTACTACCTAGGTCCCCAAGAGCTTCATGCTGTCTGAATAGTTAGAGAAACCTGGATAGAACTGGTTTAGAAAGACAGCCAGCTAATTAACATGATGTATTTGGATGGTGATTACATCAGTTCATGGTGGCAACACTGATCATCTCCCACTGATTAAAAACTCAGATTGGCAATTACAAACGTTTTTCTTCAAATGCTTGATTAACAAATGGCCTCTTCTGGTGCAATCTTTGAAACATGGTGGGAAAAATTCCTAGTCCATCTGGTCCATAGGGATGCAAAGATTAGGATCCTTCAAAGCCTCTCCCAGCTCTGGTCCAAGAGACCCAAGGAGAGCAGTGTTTAAGATTCATGAGAGACTGGGTGGGCCTTTGAGGGTCACCCAGCATCCGTGTCTCCCTAACTAGCGGTGACATCTGCCCCCACCTTCCTGCTTCCAACAGAGGGGAAGGTGCCCCCCCTCAGGAGCCTAACTGTTCCGTGGTGGGCACCATCGCTGTCACACTACAGACCTCTAGAAGAGTGACGAGGTTGGGAGCAGCATCCTTGTCCCCTAACAAAGGGTCCCTTCTCTCATCACTTAGGTTAAAAGTTCCAGAAATACCTAGCCACAAGCCATTATAACATACCTGGTCAGAATCCCTTATGTGTGTGTGGCCCGCGGTGGGGCTTTAACCTGACATTGTTAACTTTTTTGCAATGTGGAGGCCCTTAGAGCTCCATTTATAGGTAAGTCAGGGAGTTGGTTGCCCAACTCGGGGAGTGACGATCTGGACACAACCACATCCTCTAGCCCACTCCCCAGCCAAGCCCTGGCAGCCCGAATCTAGGAGAACAGCCATCAGGCCCCTTCATGGTGCGCTGACCAGCATGAAATGATTACCGGAAGCAGCCCTCAGAGATGACGGGACCCATTAAAAATACCTTTGGGCCTCTGAGTCAGGAGGCCGCACATGCCTCAGTGAGCAGCCTCTTCTCTTAGACGTGAAGGTGTTGGGCCACTTGGTGTAACTGGTGTCACCCTTCCCAGGGTGTCAGCTGCATGTGGCCACAGCTGAAGCCGGACGTGGCTCCCCTCCAAGCCCGCCCGTAGAGGCTGTAGCACTGAAGGACTGAAAGCAGATGAGTGAGATTTTGAAAACAAGTTCAGGAAGATGTTCCTTCAAAGCATGGGAGATGATATCAATGACAAGAAAGGGGTATGTTTTTCTTCACATCTTTTCCAGGCCTCTTTTTTTTTTTTTGAAAAAAGATTTTATTTATTTGAGAGAGAGAGAGCATGAGTGGGTGGGAGGGGCACAGGGAGAGGCAGACTCCCCACTGAGCAGGGAGCCCAATGTAGGGCTTGATCCCGGGACCCTGGGATCATGACCTGAGCCAAAGGCAGACGCTTAACTGACTAAGCCACCCAGGTGCCATTTTGTAAATTATAAATGAGAACCCCAGATGGCTGTGATTGGAAATTTCAGGCCAGGTGCTGAAGGAACATCTCCAGGTATCACCAGGGACTGAAGCTCCCATGCATGATGCAGACCTTTCTTGGGGTGGGGGGTCAGACAGTCCCCCACTGTTACACTGCCATCTGCTGCCTCTGAAGGGTGGAATGGGGGGCACTGGGCAGTGGTAAGGGAGACCCCATTGGCAGGTGGGAAAAAAGGTGGATAAGTGAGTGTGGTGATTTGAAACTCGCCCTGGTCAGCTGCCAGGGGACGAGCTAAGGTTCCAAGCGGGACGCTTGACTGAGCTGAACTGGTCACTAGAGCTGGGCACCGACCCAGGGCCTCAGTCCCTGGAAACATCTCTGTGGGGGCTCCCAGCCTGTTTGGGGCCTCCTGGGTGCCCTGTGCCGCTGCGGGGGTGCTGAAGGGTTTCTGCTAAATAATTTAGGGTTAAAGAATGCCTTGGCGCTAATAATGATACCTTGGTGAAAGAGGCAGCAGGTGCACTGTTATCTTCTCAACATAAAACAGTCTTTAATAGGACAATAAAATAATAGTCCTGAGGTCCTACATCTGCAATGTGAGACATCTGGAGGAGGCTCTAGAAATCACCTTGTGTTTCACCGTCCCTCGCTTACCTTGCCTTTCAAGATGAGGAAGACAGTAAGTGTTCATAAATATTTGTGCGTCCTAAGAACAGATGCCCACTCCAGTCCTGGCCACTGAACTGCAGCCCAGCCAGTCTCTGCTCTTCCCCCAGTGACACACAAATCAGGGCGGAGGCCTTCGGGCTGCATGAGGTCCTCTCTAATGCTAATCCACAAAACCATCTTCCTTTCCCTGGGGAGATCCAGAGACTCCAGAAGAGCCTTCCACGTGTTCTCAGTGCCTGAGCTCATACGGCACATCCCCATCCCCATCCCCAGACACTTGTGGGTTTGGGGACAGTCTTCCAGGGAATGTGCCCTCTTAGAGCTCATATTAAGGAATCATTGTTTAAGTGATGGCTTCAACCGTAGGGAGAAATAGAGGTGCTTTATAGCAGAACTGCTGTCCCCATGTTCTATTAAAAACAAGAATGCAGGCGTTAGGGATTGCCACAGATGCCCTGAATGACTGGCTTTCTGAGCGGGTTGCATGTGACCTCATGGTTTTCTTCTCAAGTAGGAGAGAGCCATCGATTAGCTGGGGATGTGGCTTCCATGTGGAGTAAGGTCCTTTCCGGTTCAGTTCATCGCCACGGAGCTACCGGGTGTGCTCAGAATCCATTCCCTGGTCAGGGATGAGCCCCCCCCACCTCCGCCGGTTCTCGGGGACCCTAGAGACCCAGAGCTTCTAGTCTCCGGTGAGAGCCTCTCAAGTTTCCCTTCCAGCCTAAGGTCTCCAGTCTGTTTGAAATTGGTCATTTGGGGGCGCCTGGCTGGCTCAGTTGGTTAAGCGACTGCCTTCAGCTCAGGTCATGATCCCGGAGACCTGGGATCGAGCCCCACATCGGGCTCCCTGCTCGGCAGGAAGCCTGCTTCTCCCTCTTTCACTCCCCCTGCTTGTGTTCCCTCTCTGGCTGTGTTTCTCTCTGTCAAATAAATAAAATCTTAAAAAAAAAAAAAAAAATCTAAAAAAAAAAAAAAAAAAAAAAAAAAAAAAAAAAAAAAAAAAAAAAAAGAAATTGGTCATTTGTCCATGTTACTGGACTTCCATAGTCTTCGCATCTGAAAATCTGATTTGACCCGCTCTTTGGGTGCTGGCAGGATTTCAGGAAATGTTCCATGTGACTTGCAAAGCTTCTCTTAATAAGCAGCATCGTGGGAACAACGTATGTTCTTCCCTTGCCTCGGAGTATGGCCAGGGCTATGTTCTCAGAGACTATGGTGGGAAATGTCAGGATGTGGGAACATTCTCCGCGGTGCATGGGAGACACAGAGAAAAGCAACACTCAAAGCAGACTGTTCTGAAAACTTGGTGCATAGTGCTCAGATCTTTTCCTGCTCAGACCTCTGCTACTCACACTTAATTCCCCCGGCCTGTCTCAGGCACCCAGAAGGCAGGAGCCCCTTTGCCGCAAGAGCTTTACGAGTAATCTGAAAATGGCTGAGCTGAGCCTCCCCTTCCAGCAGGATTGGAAACCTCGAGAGTTAGTGAACAAGCTCAGAGTTTAGAGTCTGGTTCCAGACCTCACCCTGCCTGGCCCAGACTTTCCTGCCCCCCAACTCCCCGAAACTAATTCTCCTTTTGTTTCTTTTGCAGAGTTGGATTACAGAAACTCCTATGAAATTGAATATATGGAGAAGATTGGCTCCTCCTTACCTGTAAGTCCTGCCTCAGGCCAGCGGGGCACTTGCTTTCGTCCCCTGTCCTTTGAAAACACAGGCACTGGCCTCCTCGAGAGCTCGGGTCTCAAATCCCAGGGGTCCTCTGTGCCCACAGCATCCTGAGTGCAGAGTAAGGGTGAGCTGGGACTGCTGGGGGCTGGAGGTTTAGATTCTCTCCACTTCACATGGCATTTTTAGGGAGCAAATGAGAATGCATTTAGGCTTCCTGTATCATCATTTCCCCAGACTGAGAAAGAACTAGTCGGAAATTTCTTTTAAAAGGTAGAGCAGTTGGTTGGTGGGTTTTTTTTTTTATTATTATTATTTTTTAATTTTTTTTAAAGATTTTATTTATTTGACAGAGAGAAACACAGCCAGAGAGGGAACACAAGCAGGGGGAGTGAGAGAGGGAGAAGCAGGCCTCTCGCCGAGCAGAGAGCCTGATGCGGGGCTCGATTCTGGGACTCCGGGATCATGACCTGAGCTGAAGGCAGTCGCTTAACCAACTGAGCCACCCAGGCACCCCGGTTGGTGGTTTTTTAAGATGTACGATTACCTGGTTTCTTCAAATTAGTTCCTTAATGTAACTTAAGAGTGGCTCTTCTGGCAACGTGTCTCTCTCCTTCACACCTGCCATCCCTTTCTCATTTAAGTGGCTGTGGCAGGTAACTGTCCCTGCTGGCTTCCTGTCTGCTGCCTCTCGGGCACTTGGTTCCGAGCAGGACCCCTGGTGCTGTGCGGCTGTCCAGTGATGCCATCGGGGGCTCGCAGGCGCCGGAACGGCTTGTCACGACACGAATGGGCCGGACACAGTGCTCGTATCTTTGTCTTTCTTTGCATCATTTGCAGACCCGCAGTCAGCAGACCATGACGGAGCTGCTTGGCACACTGGGCCACCACGCTCTTCCCCCCACCCCTCCGTCTAACTGTGGGCACCACCCAGGCTGGGGTCTTGCCTACTCCTGTATTTATCCCCAGTGGCCCCATGGTGGCCCATCCGGAGGGGGGCACCCCAACACCATTACGATCCCTCTCCCCTCGACGCTGTTCCCAGCAGCACAGACTCACTCTTCCCTCTACCTTCCTCTTGCCTCCCCTTTTCCTCGCCTCTCCCCTGGCCAGCACTGGCTCGATGCCCCCTTCTGGGAGGCTCAAGGAGCATGGAGGCTTTTCCCTGATGAGTTACTTGTTCTGTTGAAGAGAGCTCCAGTTTTCATCTCTGTGGCACGTTCAGGCCTCCTGCAGCCGAGCTGATTTGTGCCTTTGGTCCCTGCAGCAGGATGATGATACCCCGAAGAAGCAGGCCCTGTACCTTATGTTTGACACTTCTCAGGAGAGCCCGGTCAAGTCTCCCCCGGTCCGGACATCGGAGTCCCCAACGCCGTGTTCAGGGTATGGCTCCCACGAGGAGAGTGTTTTGGGTTGGGCCAGCCATCTACAAGCCTCTAAGCCCCGTGGCACTGCTTATCCTGGCGCGGTTTCATTTGTACTGATGTATTTAGGCAGCTCACCTCCGGGTCTCTGAGTGTCCCCACAGGGTGTGGGGGTCTAACCAGCTGTGCCCTTTGTCTTATTAACAGCTGAATGCATGAGCCCCTGTGATCGCCCCCTGGTGCCCATATAGTTTGGTCTTGTGACTTGTCCCATGGGGAGGCAGCATGTCACGGCATTCAGACCCGGAGTCCCGCCCCCCAACCCCTTACTGGCTGTATGACCTGATGGTTCCCTGACTCCCCTGTGCTGCCAGCTCCTCATGGGTAAATGAGGGTAGTCCTAAAGCCAACCCTGTAGGAATTTTATGAGGATTAAGTGAGGCTCTCCGTGTTCTAGGCACCCCCCCAACTGTACAGTGCGACTTGGGGTGCCTGTCCTCCAAAGCCATGGAGAGGATGAAACGGATGCTATAAGGAAAGTGAAGTGCCGGGAAGACGTTCACTGTTCCCGTGGCTGTGAATCAGCACGGGTTAGGGTCTCATTCTGAGCCATGTGGTGCTGGATGGGGTAAGGGTGGGGTACTGCTCTGGGGCTGCGACCCTCCCATCCCCTTAGCTGCCCCATTCTCTGAGCAGGAGTGAAAGTACTTGCTTTGACTTCCCAAACTGACTTCTGAATCCTCCCAGGGTATTGGAATGATGGTAGCGAGACCATCACATCCATAGTCATGGTGACGGGGACGTGTCAGGTGCGTCACATGAAGGCAGTGTCTCCCTTGACTTTCACCGAGCACGGGCTCATCTCCTGTGCTATAGAAAAAGAAATGAAATGCCGTACACAGCCACTTCCCCCAGGGTGCACCGCCAGGGACGGGCATTCGGCTTAACTCCTGGCTTGTGCCTTTAGCCAGTAGTGTCTATGCTCCGGACTGCCCCTTGTGTGCAGGGTCCTGAGGTGGGGCTGAACCACCCTCTCCCCGAGGCTGTCCAGCCCGCAGGATCCCTTGGGATGGTGATTGAGTCAGGGCATCCTTGTTAATTTCAGTGGGATTTCCAACGAGACAAGTAAAGACGCTCTTTACTTCCTCAGGTCAAGTTTTGAGGAAACGGAAGCCCTTGTAAACGCTGGGGCAAAGGTCCAGCATCCTGTCACACGAGGGCTGGCTCCCAACCAAGAGACACATTTGCAGGTGCCAGAGAAATCCTCCCAGAAGGAGCTGGAGGCCATGACCTTGGGCGCTGCTTCAGAGGCGATTGAAATTGTAAGTGGGGTCGGAAGGGCCTGAGATCCCTGCGGGTGAGGCCTGAGCCAGCTGGGTCCCATCACCACGGGATCCAATCCTTCAGAGCAGCACTTACCTGGCACCTGGCATAGAGTGCCCCCCACCCCCTGGACCAGCCTAGCAGACCCCATGCCCTAGCCGTGAGAGAAACGCTCTTCATTCTCACCAATGTGGTTTTGTAGTTCTTACCTCACTACTTTATTTGCCTTCAGAGTTCCTGATTTTCCACTTCAGCCTCTTGGGGCTGGCCTGTTGCTTTGGAGCTGACATCAGTCCATACTGTAGATCAGGGGTCAGAGAATGGTAGGGCAGAGTCACTCGTTTTGGGGAACACTTGGTTTTCCTGGGCCTTGGTGATGGGAAATCCCTCCTATTTATAGACCTATTCATATATCCCTCCCCTCCCAACCCTTCTGGAGCCTGCAGAGCAAATAGACCCCCTGAACATTTAAAGTGGGCCATCCTTCTAGGTAAATTTTATTTTTATCTCTTTTACCTCCTTCCTAGCAGTCCCCAAGAGGGTTTGAAACTATTGACTTAGTTACTTCTAGTGTTACTTTTGTTTTTCTGTATTAGTAGACCATTCATTTGCCTCATGCATCAAATATTTATTGAGCACCTGCTGTGTGGCAGTTAGATGCTGGGAAAATATTAGTAAATAAGAAGAAAGTAGATGTGACTCAGTCTCTCAAATAAACACTGTGGAAGGACTCATGCATGATTCAACTTCTACAAAGTTGGCTTCAAGTCAGAAGTCTTCCCAATAGACCCAGAGACAATTTTTCATTTGAAATTGTCTTTCTATTATTTAGAAAATGACCTTTCCCAAAACCTTTGACACATACTTGTAGGTATTTCCTTGATGAGTTATATTATGTTTGGAAAGCCCTTCAACTGCCTTGTCTCCCCCACCGAGATTTTTAAATTAATAAGTAAATGGTAACTCTCCTCTCACTGACTGGTTAGGGAGTGAGGGTGGCATGGGGGTGGGAGGGCACCTAACGCTCTGCCTGGAGGTGGGGGGGTGGGGAGCCTGTCAGTCTCAAGATGCCCATTGTCCTCAGGTGGGGATTAGTCCAGATGGAAAGGGAAGTAGTGGCATCTAACTAATACTTTCTTTAGCCTGAAGTCAGAAATGTCCAGCAAATAGGTGCATGGTCCTTGCACGGAATCGATGTCACTGTGTGTCTCCTCTATTTTTCCTCTGTGTCCTCCTCTGCCGGCCTTCAGACAGCTCCCGAGGGCTCCTTTGCCTCTGCTGACGCCCTCCTCAGCAGGCTAGCTCATCCGGCCTCTCTCTGTGGCGCGCTTGACTATCTGGAACCCGACTTAGCAGAAAAGAACCCCCCAGTATTTGCCCAGAAACTTCAGGTTTGTAGCCCACGTGTGACCTTTTGGGGAGTTTGTGAAAACCTCAGTAGAGAATGAACTCCGAGCCCCAAATGCAATGAGGCAGGATCTCACGAGGTATTGCTGGAAATGCTCCAAATGAAATCTCTTCTCCCCTAAAGACTGAGGTATGGGCGTTCTCGATCCAAGATGCCAAAATGATACAAATTGTGAGATTACATATGGGACAAACCATTTGTATTTCAAATGGGAAATTGGACCCAAATAGTCATTTTTCAGAAGTTTTGATAGTCCCAAAAGCAGTTTCTGTGATTTATTCACAGAACCTAGGGTATTAGATCACCAACGAGCCAAGCTGTTTGTATAAATGAGAGGGGAGGCTGGCTCAGACTCCCACTGAGATAACATCTGGACTCAGTCTCACATCTGGGACCAAAACAATTAGCTGCTCTGTGCCTTAAACGTGACAACTTAATTTGATACCCTCTAGACTAAGAGCCTCAGAGCAAACCTGGAGAGATTGTTAACAGTCATCTGAGAATGTGAAACCATTCATGGAAACTGTTGACCATCTTGACGTTAAACAAACAAAAAGGAAAGAAATAGAAGGAAACAGTGCAGTAAAAATTTTGAGCCCGTTTTAAGAAAATCATCTCCTATTCGACCATGTGAGCCTTCCCAACAGATATTCCAAAGGGCAATTAAAAAAAAAGAAAAGAAATTAAACACTTATTTCATGATCTGCTGAGGTGTTAATTGTGCAAGAAAGCCAGAGCGTGTGTTTTTCCCGGGTACCTGTCATGAAACATTCACGTGGCGCATTCGTTTCTTGGATGTGGGACACACTGACACCCTGTGTTGATGCGTTTCCCCTGCGATCTGCTCATCCCCACACCCCGTGGACAGGAGGAGTTAGAGTTTGCCGTCATGCGGATAGAAGCCCTGAAGCTAGCCAGGCAGATTGCCCTGGCCTCCCGTAGCCACCAGGCCACCAAGGTACGGGTTTGCTGCCACGGTGCACGGCCTCTTCACAGTGTGGTGTGCTCCAGAAGTTTCTTTGCTAACCATTGGCCAAGCAGGCAATGTCGGTGTTCTACAAAGTCGGCTAAATTTTTCGAAAAAGCTAAAAGCATAACTCTCACCTAAATAGATGCTGAGCACGTCTTAAGATCTGCTTAACTCGGTATGAAGGAACACGGTATAGTCAGTGGAACAAAGAAGGCCAGAATCTTATTGCAATCTCTCTGCTAAGTTCCATATAAAACAGGTTAATACTGGCTAAACAAGACAGTGGAATATATCCTTGGAGGTTTTTTGGTTTGTGTTCTGCGAAAATCATTTGCAACTTTTCTGTTTTCTGCAAGTTAATATCTAACATCTAACCGAACCGAGACGGGCCACTAATCAACAGTAAAGAGTGAAACTGAGACCTTCCTGAAACCTCGGATGGCCTCTTAGGCCAGAAACAATAGAATTAGAGCAAAGCAACCCTTTTCTCTGAAGGGCAGATGGTACATAGTTTAGGCTTTGTGGGCCATCTGGTCTTGCCACAGCTGCTCTGCTCTCCCCTGTCGCCCAGGGGCCCCCACAGACAATGCGCAGGTGAACGGGTGTGGCCATGTTCCAATCAATCAAACCCTCTTTACCAAAGAGGCATTGGTCCATTTGGGCCACACACCATCATTGGCCAAGCCCTGCTCTAGAGTGAGATAGTGACAGAGCATGCAGAAATCTTTTTGCCTGGCTTCCAAGTTTGGAGTAATTTTTCTTAACAATTTGAATGAGTTGCTAAAAGTGTGCAAAACCATGGCCGTCTGAGGTTCAGGCCGCCCCTCCTGGCTGACGGGGATCTGTGGTGTCTCAGGAGCCGCTTCATTCCCACCCGCACACCGCACCCTGCGTTGGGCAGCCCGGCACGCTCTGTGGCCTTGAACGTGTTGGCGAACCTCTCTGGGCCTCCATTTTTCCAGCTGTGAGATGTGGAGGATGGGTGTCGTGCCCGGCACACAGCAGGTGTGTGGTCAGTGACGGCCGCTCTTGGCGGCTCACCTTCGCCTTTGCCGCTGTTATCTCTGCCGTCGGGGGAAGGGGTCCAGGTTCCATTTTACAGATGGGGAAGTGGAGTCATGGAATAGATCTGTAGGCCCTGCAGTGATTCACTGACCCAGCGGGAACAAAGATTCCAGCCTCCAGATGGGAGCCCCTTGCCTATCTCATCTCAAGGACTAGCCCACTTGGTACAGAAGCATGGGCTGCTCCTGCCCTCGGCCTCCCACTGTGGTTGCCCTGGAAACTGTCCACTGTGTCGGGGGCTCCTCCCAGAGACATCTCTCAGTGAAAGAGGGTAGTCCCACTGAGGGTCCAGACTGGGAACACTGGAACACAGGGCATGGATGGGAACGTTAATACACGATGCTGATGTCCTTGTTCTCATTGTCAACCTATGAGGTTGGGTTTAGGTTCCATGAGAAAGACTTTTAGATCTTTCTCAAGCAGTGACGACTTGTTTCCCCATTAGATTTATTTCTTGGTACCTTTGTGGGAGTGGCTTAAGGACAGAACGAATGGCTTCCGGTCCGGCCACCGTAACTGCAGTGTAATCCTGTCCAGAAGCTTGAGGAAGGATTAAGCATGTTCGAATAAGAGTTCAGATTGAGTGTGGGATGTTCTGGAGTGCCTGGTGCCTCCCTGCCTCCTTTCTCCGGGGACACATCAGGGATGACAGTCGGCAAATATTGGCTTGGCCACTGACTTCCTATACATGACAGCCTGTTCTCAGACCCTGTGTCCTGCTTTAAATGTAGAAAATATTGTCACATGAATCTACTGCGTGTGGGTCGGAGGGACGGGCCCCAGCTACCTCCTTCTGTATTTCCGAAGGATCTAGGAGAAACGCTGGTGGGCGTGACCTGTCTGGGAGTTTATGGAGCTCTTGTCTCAGTGATGGTATTAGGTTCCTGTGGGTTTCTTGCTCACGTAGACGCTTGATTGCCCCTCACTGCCTTGGAAATCGCTGATGGAAAGAAACAGCAGCTGTGTATCCAATTTGCTCTTTTTTCTGCCCATAAATTTCAGCTGCAGGTGACATAGCCCAGTCTTTTTGGCAGCATGGTTTCAAACTGTCACTATCGCAAAAATGAAATCACTTGGAATGAAAAGAAATCACTTGGAGGGCCGAAAGCGGCATGAGGTATAGCTGCGGCGGTGATTCCTGGTGGCTCCTATGAGCCGCGTCGCTTGACGTTTCCCTGCCGACTGAAAGCCAGCTGAGCTGACCTTCCGAGGACCGCAGAGGGGTTTCCTGTCTCTCTCATTAGTCAGAAAATGTTAGGGATGAGGAAGACTCCTTGGGGCTGTGGTGTTGGGCGGGAGTGCCTTACTGTTTTTCTGGCACACACTTCTGGCTCAGGTGAATTCGCATGTTCCGTCCTGGGTTCATCTGACCAGGGTGGCCCCGGAGGTCACAAGGATGAGTGGGATGGCAGTGTCCTGCTCGGCTTTGTGAGGGGCACAAGGTGTGTGTGGGGGGTGGATTTAATTCGTGTATGTAACAGATACTGGTGGAGATCCTTAAAGCCATTGGCCTTTCTGGATGAGGGGACCCAAATACAAAGAATGAAGGGTATGTCTGGGTCATGTAGGAGCAAGGGTCATACAAAGGGCAAGCTTTAAGACCAGAGGAAGTTCCAGAAGCAGGCCCCTTTGGGAGGGGAAGGGTGCTCATCTTTTTCCTTCTCCAGGAGTCCTGGCCAATAAAGGCAGACCTGGAGTTTAGGGGGCCAGGGAAGGAGTTAGGTCTGGGACAACCTGAACTGGGGAGTGGCCCGATAGCAGGGGTTTCTTCTTTAGTGCTGTGTCCAGAAACCACCCAGCACCCCTGGTGTTTCTCAGCGTGATGCCTAAAAGCTGCCGGAAGTCTGAAGAGCAGGGCCAGAGCCCAGGCACCTGGGGTTCGGCTCCTGTTTGCCAGTTCGGGGAATTGGCGGTCATCGCCCGTGGCTTCTGTTGAGAAGGATGGAGGCCATGTCTTGACTCAGAGGGAAGGAATGGCCAGTCGGCTGGTGGTGCATCCTGTGGGCGTGCATAGGGCACATCCTGAGTGTCTTCCTCATGTTCGCCAGCCTGAGCTGCTGTGCCCCACCTGGCTTCAGGTAGTCTGGACACCCCCCCAAGGGCCCAGCCTGGTCCACGCTCCGTGATGTGGCCCAGCTTGCCGTGGTCTCCTGGCCTGATCTAGATTGCGGGTCCACACCGCGTGGGCACCCCTCCCGGCTGGGGCCAGCTCCCAGAGACTGGAGCTCCTCCTCAGTGCCCGTGTCAGCTTCCCCTGAGGCCTAGCGACAGGGAACGGGCATCGAGGACTGTGAGCCCGGGTGAGTGGCCGGACTGCTAGGCCAGGAGGGCCCCAGGCTCCTGGTCTGCAGATCTGAGGGTGACGGCACCCTGGGCGTCCCCTCAGGGACCCAGATGTGAGTGGATTGAGGGGTTGGAATTTGGTTCCAAAGGCTGATGCTCTTTCTGCTTTGTGGCTATTTCACATTTTAATCTGTGATTTCTGGGCTTTCGGGTTCCCCCAGGGCAGCTAGTGGGGCCTTATGTGAGAGAAACAAAGCTTAATCTAAGCCTGATGTTAAAATATCAGCGAGAAACAAATCTATCTCCCTTAGAAATGATTCTTGGTTGTGAGAGAAAACCAGAGAGTGTACCTTGAATTTCATTAACTTACAGACACTCCAGGCAGTAATTCAAATAGATTCTGAAGTCATCAGTTCCGTTATTGAAAACACCAGGTGGCAGGGGTGAAAGGTGATCCCGAGTCCCTGAATGTGGTGGCAAACCATTGTGTTTACTTAGAAAGCTCATTAATGTATTTATTTTTCATTCCCTTCCTTGTTGTACAAAGGACTCGGGCAGCTTTAAGATCCTCAGTTCCTGCGTTGGTCGGATTTCATTTCTAAGCAGCGTGATAAAATTATAGTTCATTTCCCGTCGCCCTTCAGAGAGCTGCCTTGTTTGGAGTCAGAATTGATCTCATTCTGGGAAAACTTTTGGCCAAATCCCTTAAATCTTCCATTTTTTTTTTTATCTTCAAAAGGCCCACAATGCCTTAGATGGTGTCTGGTGTTCTTTCCATTTTGAAATTTTATTCTAATTTTTTTTTCAAAGGACACATTACTTAAAAAGTGATAAGAAGTTTCTTTTTTCTCCCCCAGCCCTCTTCAGAATCTTGTGTTTATGAATTTCCTCCATAAATACAAATACAGTCTTATTGTCTGGGTATAATTTCTTTTTTTTTTCTTCTTTTTTTAAACATTTATGTATTTGAGAGCAAGAGTGATCAGGGGGAATGGCGGAGGGAGAGGGAGAGAGCCTCCCAAGCAGACTCCCTGCTGAGCAGGGGCCCCGCCCTCGCCCAGGAGGGTGGGGCTCGATCTCAGGATCCCAAGATCGTGACCTGAGCCAAAAACAAGACCCCTGGGTATAATTTTCTATTTATTCCTGACAAGTTTCCCTTATGACAAGTAGTGCCTTGAAAACATTTCAGACAGCAGAGATGAGCCAAGGCACGGGAGAGGTTCTGCACCTATGGTCTGGGAGCATGTCGTCTTCTGAGAGGCCGGCTTGCCTGCCCCTCTGCCCCGGCCAAGGGTCCTGTAGTGGAGGCTGCTTTAGGACCTGAGGATGGAAAGATCATGACATCCCACTGGACAGGAGAGTTTGTCTCCAGGGTCTGGGAGAACAGGGGTGGGGGGGTGGCCACATGCTCCCTCCCCTCTCTGATCGGAGTAATCATTCACGTCCTCCTGCACAAGCAGCCTAAATACTGAAGGCGTGGCAGGGTCAGTGAAAGCCAAGCCCGTTTTTAGGACAACCCAAACCATGTCATTCGCTGTGCATGTGTACAACTAACTGGGCCTAACTGTCATCTCCAGTCCTGTCCATTAAATTTCTGCCTGAGTTCTCTAAGTTATTTCAAGTTCAAAGTTCATTTTCTCTGATGCTGCAGTGGAAGAGAGGGTACCTTCAGGGGCACGCCCTCCCCTCATTGTTGAGTCTTTCATCGTATCTGCTTCCACTTCCAAGACCGGTCCTCAGTTCTTTCTCCACATCTCTCTTCCTCCTCCCCCTGGTGTTGTGTTCGCCGCTCAGTCCTCATCCATTGCCCAGGAAGCTGCAGTCACACTCCACCTGGCAGACCACCGGGATTCCACATCGAACTGGACTCTAGTAGTTTTCCTTGGCAGCCATGCCAGCACCAGGACGTTAATGCATAGGACTGAGAGTGCGCTTGGCTTGGAGTCTCTGTCCATAGAATTTAGATCGCCAGCCCCCTACTGTGCTAGTTCCTAGGTGCCCCTAATGTGGCATTTCAGGTGTGCTGGAAATGGTTTGAGCTTTCTGTGCAAAGGGAGGAGACTTGTGGTTTACCTGGACCATCAAACCAGTGTCGGGTGGGGGTAAGGGTGGGAAATCCCACCACTTGTTGAGGGTCTCATCAGCAAACGTGGATACTGTCACTGATCCACATTTTGCCATTGTCACAGCAGACTTAGGGCAACATAGCTCCTCCCTTGAGGCTAGAACGCTAGGTCCCTTGAGCTCCTCCCAGAAACTAGCATTTGAAGGTGACATTGGGTGATAGGTATGGTAGGCCTTAAGCTTCGTATGAGCATATCCTTTCAAAGGGAGCTCAGCCCCTGTCCCTACCCCCTCAAACTGAAACGCTGACAGTCTTACAAAAATGATCAGATCTACAGTTATTCAAAACTAGGCAGAAAAAAAAAACAAAAACTAGGCAGACATAAATAAGAAGTCAGCATCGCTCACTATCAGGCTTTTATTTTGGAAGTGGGGCCTGCTGGAGAATGGCCTTGGTTCTTAAGCACTGTGCCTGAATGCCTGTGTGTGTGATAAATGGTGGTGATAAGCAGGCAGCAGACATGCTTGCCTCTCAAAGTGGGGAGCTGGGGAGGCCTCTGCCATCAGCTCCTTTGTCTGCTGGTGCAAGTGCTAAATGATCGATTTCCATAGATCGCATCCGGCCTTTCCCCACACATCAGTCCAAGCATTTTCTCATACTTTGGATGTTCTCTGTTTCAAACCATACAACTGACCCATTCCTGAGGGTATGAATGCAAATCCTCTTTGTCGTAGGAGGGATATTAACTTTTTTTTTTAATTAAAAAAACCATTCCACAGAGAGAAGCTGCTCACCCAACAGATGTCTCCATCTCCAAAACAGCCTTGTACTCCCGCATCGGAACCACCGAGGTGGAGAAGCCCGCAGGCCTTCTGTTCCAGCAGCCCGACCTGGACTCGGCCCTCCGGATTGCCCGAGCGGAGGTATTGTGGCATGGGTGTGGCTCGGGAGGCCAGCTCTGTTGCCCTGGGAAAGCTCCGATTTCTGCCACATGTAAATAAATAAATACATACGTGTGTATGTATGTGCCCACAGCCCACAAGGCCAGCATCTTTGGACACAGTCTTTCTCCTGCAGCCCCTGCAGGCAGTGGCGGGTAGCAAACTGTCTTTGATCTTCCTAGACACCATTGTTTAACGAGCCTCCGTGGCCTTGCTTGATTTATAACAGAAAACGTATGCTTATTGCTGTTCCCCGGTGGGGCATTGTGAGGGTCTGCTCTCTGGTTGATTTCTGTCTCACGCTCCAGGAAATTCTCTCAATACAGTTATTGTTTGGTGTAGGAAGTTTTAATTCAATGTCTCCTTATCTTGGGTCCGTGAATTGCTCAGATCTGAATTCACGCCTCTGGGGCTCACCTTTCTCTTCTCCCTGATGCCAGATCATAACCAAGGAGAGAGAGGTCTCAGAGTGGAAGGACAAATATGAAGAAAGCAGGCGGGAAGTGATGGAAATGAGGTCAGTTGTGATGCTTCCTGGGACCCGGGGGTTGCCTACCCGGGGTCTGGTGTGGTCTTTGAGCAGTGTCTTCCCAAGACTTACCTGTTCTTCATGAGACAAGGTTTACATTTTTGCAGAAGTCTTTTTAGTAATGTTACTGTTATTAAAATATCATGAACCTGAGCTAAATATTGCAAAACAAATAAAGACATTTGCAATGAAAAACAGATCTTCTCACTGAGCCTCCAATTCCATTGCCCTCAGATAGCTGCTGTCCTCCATTGCTGGGGTATCCTTCCAAGAATTTTCCATTTGATTGCAAATGTGCGATTGTGTCCCTGTACAGACTCCTTTTTTTCTTCCAAAGGGGAAATGTACATTATTCTTTTTTTTAACTTAACAAAACTTTCTTTTTTTTTCAAGATTTATTTATTTATTTATTTATTTATGAGAGAGAGAGAGAGAGAGAGAGAGAGAGAGAGAACACAGTTGGGAGGGGCCAAGGGAGAGGAAGAGAATCTCTAGCAGACTCCTTACTGAGCTTGGAGCCCCATGTGGGGTTCGATCTCATGACTCTGAGATCACCACCTAAACCAAAACCAAGAGCCAAAAGCTCAGGCAAGCTTCTAGTTAGAAGACCGTGAATTTGAATTTACGTTTCAGATTCCAAAACCCAAATTCTTCACATGGTGCCCAAGGGCCTCCCTCCCCTCTGACTCATCTGATGCACCTCTAGGGCCTTTAATTTCCTTCATGATTCATCATCATCTTAGAAGCAAAAACCATCTCTGGGGCTAGAACTTAGCCTTGGGATGTGATCTTAAAAACTGTATTCCAGGTGGCGTGGGTTTTTTGGTTTTTGCTTTTTTAAAAGATTTTATTTATTTATTGGACAGAGAGAAACACAGCTAGAGAGGAAACACAAGTAGGGGGAGTGAGAGAGGGAGAAGCAGGCTTCCTGCTGACCAGGGAGCCTGATGCGGGGCTCGATCCCAGGACTTCGGGATCATGACCTGAGCCGAAGGCAGCTGCTTGAGGACTGAGCCACCCAGTGCCCCTCCCCCCCCAAGTGGCGTTTTTAAGGAAACTTTGGCCCAAACCTTTGCTCTGGCCATCCTGGGTTTAGGCTGCTGCTGCCACCAGGTCTAAGAATGGCTTCTGGGGATGCAGTTCATTTTTTCCACACACCTGCCTCTACTCAGCAAAAGCTGAGTGGACACATGAATTTTCCAGTTGCAAGGAAAGATGGGAGTTAGAGCACAGTCATTTCCACAAGACAGAAGATCTGGCATGATGCTGAAAATCTCTGATAGGCTTGTTTCAACTGCAAGGCGGCTGCTGGTTGGTTATCAGAATCAGCTGTCTTCCTGGCTGCTGCTTTGAGTAGCAAACAGATGATTTAGGTAATCCTGTCCCATTTTCTAGGTCAGATAGTATCTTCCTGAAAATTCTCCTATTAATTCCTTCTTCTCCTGATGTTTTTTGTGACCACTTCTGGAGGTGAGTCTCAGTGTGCTGTCCATATTCACCCTGAGGCCCTATAGTGGCATCATTTGAAAATCTCTCTTTTGTCTCTCTCTCTCTCTCTTCTTTTTTTTTTTTTTTTTGGTAGGGGAGTGGAAGAGGCAGCAGCATGGCTATCCTTTTTTGCCTGCCCTGAACATGACAGCAGGGCATGCTGGGAAGTCTCGAAGTTCCATCTCTGGGGGATCCCCTGGGGGGTTCAGGGGGTGCTGTTTACCAGCTGGTATGGTAGGATTCAGGGGTCACCAGCCGGCGTAGCTGCACGCCTGTTTGAAGGCTCACTTGTCCACCTCTGGAGCCAGACCCAGACCCGTCAAAATCGGGCTTAGCTTCCTAGCTGCCTGGGGGCCTGCTCGTGTAGCTCTCTCTGACCCTGTAGCTGTCCGACCAGCCTCACCTGTGAAGAAGGGTGGATCTTAGCACTTCGGGGCAGGAAGGCCTCCAGGGTGGGTAAAGGCTCCAGAGGCGGGTGCCTGGCTTCGAATCCTAGCTCTGCCACTTTGTGGATCAGTTCTAGAAAGGTTCCTGGATGACCCTGTGCTTCAGTATCCCCACCAGCAATTCTGGGGACCCCCAGGGCACCACCCGTTGTGGTCGCTGTGAGGACGCGATGCAAAATACCATGTCACCAAAGCAGATTTGGACGGCAGGTCTCCCCACACGCTGGAAGGACGCGACCTTACCTGCTGAAGGCCCGGCTGAGTCCTTGACAGTGTTGGGTTTAGACCCTGCAACCTCAAAGGCCCATCATTGTTCTGGGATACAGGGAGGCGTTAAGGACAGAAAACACTAAGTGCTTCTGTGTAGGATTCATAAAGAACCAGGTGGGCTCATGGTGTGGTCACCTTTTTCGTTGTGGGTTGGCCCTTGGGTGAGGCATTGTCCTTTTAATTTAAATTCAGTTAGCCAGCATATAGTACATCATTAGTGTCACATATAGTGTGTAGTAATTTATCAGTTGTGTATAACACTCAGTGCTCCCGCTGGCTGTCAGTAGACCATGTGACTCTTGATCTTGGACTTGTTTAAGTTCAAGCCTTAAGGGGCCCCAGGCTACCTCACTGGCCCTTTTAACCTCATATAATTCCCCCTCCGGCCCTGGAAGTCGGGGTCTAAGGTAATCTTCACCGTACCAGCTAAGCCCCCAGGGTCCTGGATCAGCTGTAATCAGGATCCTGACTCTGTTGGTGGTTAGCAGTTCTTGGTTCTCTTATGGAGAATAACTATCGGATAATGTAGACGAAACCCTCGAGTCTTTTTTGAGAGTTTTCTTCCAGAAGGTTGACTTTGGATAGAGGGCTTCTTCACTCCTGGGTCTTTCTACCCCGGGGGCAGCAGTGAGGCAGTCTTACAAGCAAGGGATCGCCATGCTTTTGTGTAACTATGGTCTGTTGAAGCTATCCAAGAAGTGCTGTCTCCCCATCTCATCTCCCTGACCCCAACACAGCTAACTAAGTAGTGTCCCCTGAGCCTTGAGGACCTTCTTCTACTTGTGTACTATGGTAGATGTGTAAGATGTTTTAGAGATTCAGATAAAATGTCATGAAGTTCAGAGGAGAAATCAGGGAAGCCTTCCTGGAGGAGATAGCATTTGAATTGGAACTTGAGGAGTAGCTAAGACAGTGAGAGGTGGAAATAGAGCAGAGAACATCATGGAGGTGAGAAACCCCAGAGCCAACAAAAACTCATTTGTTTTCATTTGAACCACTTTGTTCATAATGGCAGGGAAGGAGGTAAGCTTGATGAGAAGGATCAGGCTCAGGTTGTGGAGGCGGAAGGGATTGTCAGGCTGAAGGGTTGGTCTTATTTTTTGTCTCAGTGGTCAGTGGGGGTACACTGAAGGTCTTGCACAGGGGTGTGGTGCGTTCAGAGTCCTGAACTAGGAAAATGAACCTACTTGGGTGTGCAAGAAGAGAGTTGAGGTTGGAGGTGAACCTAGAGGGGTGAGCCAACTATGACAAATAAGTAAGACTTGTCCTCTAGTGTCTCGATCAGGTTGCTGATGTCCAGCACATGAGCCCCAGTATTAATGAGAAACCGTCCTGTTGTCATGATTCTAATGTTTCTGCTTCTCTTGCAGGAAAATAGTAGCAGAGTATGAGAAGACCATCGCTCAGATGATAGGTGGGTGTCGTGACAGGTGACTCAGCCTGAGGCTTCTAACCCATGGGGAGGGCTTTGAAGGTAGACTGTCAGCATGTGTTCATCTTAGGCCCCTTTTAGAGCATGAAGTCCTTCAGGGAGAGACCAAAGCATCCCAGAATGTGAGCCTGGAGGCCTCCTGGAAACACATGCAAGCATGTCCCTTAAAATTATTCATGCTCGTGGGAAGCCATGGCGGTCACCTCCAAGGCCACCACTGAACCAGAACTGCCCACCTCATGGGGAAAGAGATTTGGGTCGGTTCTTCGCATGTTTGGGGGAGTTTTTGCTCATGGGAGAGACTAAGAATCAAATCCCCGAACTCTAATTTAGACTCAAGTGACAAAATCCTCAGCCTTACACAGGGTTCTTTGTTTATCTGTTTATTTAATTTGCTGCTTAGGTCCATGATGCCAGTTCAAAAAAAAAAAAAAAAAAAAAATTTCACTCCTGCGGACTTATGCAGTAAAACATCCCAGCTCACCGCACCCCAGTTTCTGTGTTGAAGCTGGGTGCTGGGTTGACAGGTGACTCCTCTGTCTCAAACGTCTGGATACAAGTCACACGACACCTCTGGCTTGTCCCAAAATAAGTATGAGAGCAAGCCGACAACTGGGTGCTTTCTATTCGAGGGAGGTTTAATTTTGATGTATTATGATAAAGACCATTTCTCCCAGATCTCAGGGAAAGCCCATTTGGGGTACTTATAAGGATCAGCTCATGCTGTATGCTTTCTATCAAATGAAACCTCTTTATGAAATTGGTATAAGAATTTACGAATACGAATGGATGAGATAAAAAATGATACTCGTGGAACTGAAACCACCTGTAAAAGTAGTCAGGAAGAAGGATTTATGCCTTCCAACATAAAGCATTTGGCACCCTGCCCACAACCTCTTGGCCTCCTGGAATCTCGGGTTGTGAAAATGCCCCTCAGACCTACGGTGGCTCATCTGGAAAGATCTTTCCGCATCTCAGAGTTCTACGCTATTGCTTTTGTTCTCGGTGATGACATTTGGGCGAGTACTGAGATGGGGGTACAAGGGCCTGGGCCTCTGCTCCTGCGAGAAGGTTGCCCAGGGCCATCTGTTACTCTCCACTGACAGTATTGAGACAAGCAGACACTCCCTCTTGAAGACCGAAGAGCAGGCTCTGTCTGCTGTGCACAAGTGATCTGTCCCTGTGGGGCAGAAAAGATGAGTCAGCTCCGATTTTGTTCACAGTGTATCTGCAGGTGAGAGTAGTTAGAAGAACGCTGAGTGCGTGGAACCCAGACCCCAGCAGTTATGACTACGCACGCCCACCCCCAGCGCCCCAGCCCCCTCCCTTGGGGACACTTGGTATGTCTGGCCTGAGGGTCCCTCTCTTCAAGAGCTGTGATCTCACCCCGCAGAGCATTTTCCTGTTTGGGGCTGTTTGAGCACTCCCAGTGGCTCGGTGAGACCTCTCTAGTGTCCCAAGCGGCAAGCGGCACTGTCGCTCAGGGGGCTGTGACAGCACATGTCCGTCCCCTGTTCCCATCCTCATGCACCTCCAGTGTCCTCGGCATCAAGCACTTCTCAAGCCTTGTCCACCAGGTGGCACGTCTGTGGCTGTCATCTCATCGTCACCTACTGCAGGGCATGGATGAGGGCTGCTGCGGGTTTGGAAGTCCTTATCACCTTGTAAAAAGACGGCGTGGGGCTGAGGCAGAGCTGGGACTCGCTGTCACTGTGGGTGTCACCTGCCTCCTTTCTGGGCAGCCGTGAGTCCCCGTATGTGGAGGCATGCCCACATGGCTCATCGGGGTCCCCATCTCTCTTCTGGTTTTCGCCCACCTCGCCAGCATCCCTGTTGGGAGGGATAACTCAGGCCCTAGGAGCTCAGCCCTCGAGGGCAGAATGAATGTCAGTAGTGTTTTTAAGTCACAACCAGGTTCCGCCCCGCCTCCACAAGCTCCCTCCTGGCTCCCGTGTCACCCTCAAATGTTCCACGCCAGTGTGACATCTGTCCTGCCCATCATCGTCCGTTCTCGTGCCGTGTTACTAAAACCGAGTTCAAATATTGACCGTTGAGGATTCAGAACGAAAAGAGACCTCTGTGCTTTTTGCATTCCGGGTTGTTGCAATTGATTTTTTTTTTTTTTTCTGCTTTCCTAACAACTGCTCTGATGATCTGTTTTGCTTCCATTTTCTGTTGCTTCTTTCCCTTCGCTTGCAAAACAACCAGGCAAGCCTGGTAAGTAAATGCTTTTCACCTAATTTAACACCTGCCCATGGCATCCGTGTTGGTTTGTTGGTTTCTGTTTTGTTACTTTTGCTCTTCTGTATTTGCTGCATTTCTCCCCCATCCCCCAACATGGTTTAATAATATTTTGCCTGAAAAAGCCGGAAACCTCTCCAGGGGCATTATTCTGTGGTTGAGGCCAGAGCCTTTTGAGTTTGGGGCTGATTTCCTGATTTGAAGAACCCGACTGCATTTCTAGTTTACAAAAAGATTGGCAGTGCAGTCTTACCTCCTCGGTCTCCTGGGAACTGGGAAACTATTTTTATAAGCGTTTATGGGGAGGACAGGAAACCTGAGGCAGGCTAGGTCTCAGATCCGGGAAATCAGATGGACTCCGTTTGATGAATGGCTCTCTAGGAGCCAAGTGAAATGTATACATGGCCTCAGATCGGCCTGGAATGTGCCATGTGCCAAGGACTAAGGAAACAGCTAAAACCCAAAGAATAAAAATGAGCGTTCGGTTACTGGTGAGCTTTGGAAACGTCTTTCCTTCTGGGAGCCCAGGTGTGGCAGTTCGGTTCTCGCTGTCTGTTAAAAAGCTCCCCTTTGTAGTCACTGTGATGCAACATCATGCCAGTTTGGGGGGGCTGGTGAAGCTGTCAGTAATGGGTCACTGACCCTGGTTTTTTATGTGTCGAAGGCTTTATATACGCTTTCGTGTAATCTTTCCCCAAATGCCGTGAGGTAATCCCGTGAGCCCCTCTTGCAGCTCAGGAGGCTGAGACTCACGGAGGTCACAAGCCCTGCCCAGGGTGGCCAGGCCGGACGGAACCTGAGCAGTCAGGGTCTGGCTCCTGGGTCCTCCACCCCTGCCTTGGTAGCGGGAGGTTGCATCAGGCATCTTCTGGGCCTGTGGCTCTCCAGGCGTGGCCCTCGGACCCGCCGCCCCAGTGTCATCGGGGAACTTGTCACAGATGCAGAGTCTCGGCCCCACGACACACCTGCCGGACCAGAACTCCCGGGGGGACTCCGCAGTCTGTGTTCTTGAGTGAGTTTATCTCACAGCTGGAGCTGAAACCCCCTCCCGTTCTGGGCACTTCCCTCCATAGCACACGGCAAGAATAGGTCTAACTTCCCGACACAGGGTGATGCCTATCTATTAGGAACCTAAGGGGAAGAACCCAAAGCTGCATTCCCCCTACTTTTTTTTTTTAACTTTTTATTTAAACTCCAGTCCACGAACATACAGTGTGACATGAATTTTGGGTGCAAGATAGTGATTCAGCACCTCCGTGCAACAGCCGGTGCTCATCAGAGGGGCCCTCCTGAATCCCCAGCCTCCCCCTGCTTTTAAGGGAGCTCCGGGAGAGAGGCGTGTCGTGAGCACCACTTGGGGTTTGGATCAGGCTCTGTGGGCCAGGCTCTGCTCGTTCACTCCCAGCACGGGTGTGTTGGGGCATCCTGTGACTCAGGCACTGTCCTAGGCCCTGGGAGAGAATGCCCTGCATCCTGGGCAGACGGTACACTTGCACATCTGGCTGTTGCTGGCGAGAGAATGGACTGGAAAGTAGGGAGGAGGTGTTTCTCCTTGGTGTTCCCCGCAGGTGGTTGGGAAGGCACCCCTGGGGAGGTGGCCTGGTGTCAGGGACCTAAGTGAGTGCTGGCGCCGCTGAGCCCTGGGGCAGTGCCTCCCGGCGTGTGCCGGCCAGTGTAGCTGGAGCAGGTGGGGATACAGTTTGGATTTTATTTATTCATTTTTATTTTTTAAGATTTTATTTGAGAGAGAGCGAGAGAGAGAGGAAGAAGCAGATTCCCTGCTGAGCAGGGAGCCCGATGCAGGGCTCAGTCTCACAACCCTGGGATCATGACCTGAGCTGAAGGCAG
Source organism: Spilogale gracilis (assembly GCA_004023965.1). NCBI lineage: Eukaryota > Metazoa > Chordata > Mammalia > Carnivora > Mephitidae > Spilogale > Spilogale gracilis. Next base: position 11,570 of record PITA01000376.1, on the reverse strand, counting down.
ATGCTTAACCTTAAGACTGAATTACGCTGGTGCCCCCCCAAGTTTGGATTTCACTCCCAGTGCCCAGGAAGGGCCCCGGGGTTCTCTGAGCTGGAGCCCAATGACCCAGTTTGGACTTAAGGAAGTTTCATTTGGTGCCTGGGTGCCGGCTTAGGAGCATTGCATGAGCAGAGCGTGAGCAGGGCGCCAGGCGCGTGCAAGAGCTGGTGTTAGGCCGGTCGTCATTTCCAGAGCCGTGTGCCCTATGGCAGCTGGCCCTGGGAGGCGGTCCTGGGCAGCAGGACCCATGCCCAGGTGACCTGGGGCTGATGGAGAGACAGCTCGGCAGAGCTCCTTCCCCTGAGAGCTCTGCGTGGGGGCTTCTCCTCCCCCCACTCTCTGCTGTCCCCAGAGGTCCAGACAGATGGGAGCAAGGTTCCTCGCTACTCAGACAGGTGTTGAACGGGTCAGCACACAAAAGATCATGCCGTGTGGGTGACGGTCTTTTCATGTGGAGTGGGCAGAGGAGGTCTCGCTTGTAAATACGAGCAGGTTGCAAGCCGTTGGGGGGTGGGTGTTCGCGGGTGGGGGCCCGAGAGGTGCGGCTAAGGACAGAGCTGGTCCTTTTACTAGGATCAGCCACGCTGAACTGAGCCAGAATTAATGTTCTGTATGTAACTGCGAAACTCCATTTGCCAGCTAGAGCTCCATTTTTCTCGGAGTTGACATTTGCTGTATCAAAGGAAATGTCTGTTTCTGAGCAAAGCAGAGTTTCAGGGCTGACAGTGATATGGGCTTTGGCTCATGGGATGTTTAAGGATGAAGAAACCTTGTTTTCTTTCCCAGTGACCGCCTCTTTGTCTTGACCACACCTAGAAAGGCGCGTTCGTGGGAGCCCAGACTATGGCACCTTGTAATCTCTGAGAACAAAACTCAGTCGTGATTCCCTCCACCCCCCACTCCCTTATGGAGCTGTTTGCTGTCCTCAACTGAATAGAATCCCTGGGCCTCAAATGTGGATTTTTAAGGGTCTGCAGCGATCAGGTTCAAGAACAGTGGCTAATTTCCGGCCCATCTCACACCACAAAGGCCCAGGTGGTGGGTGCGTTCCGAGTCTGGGACGCCTGAGTTGCATCTGAGGCCCCGGCTGCCCCCGAGGCCAGGCTGGGAGTCCCTGGCCCCATCGTCTGGATCTTTGTGTCTCTTGCCAGAGGATGAGCAGAGGGAGAAGTCTGTCTCCCACCAGACCGTCCAGCAGCTGGTCCTGGAGAAGGAACAAGCTCTGGCCGACCTGAACTCCGTGGAGAAGTCTCTGGCCGATCTCTTCAGGAGATACGAGAAGATGAAGGAGGTCCTTGAGGGCTTCCGCAAGGTGTGTCTGCAGAGTGGGACTCTGGGGGTGGGGGGGGTTGGAGAAGCGGGAGCAGGCTGGGAGAGAATACAGGGATCTGGACTTGGTGGTCCAGGGTTCCGCCGCCGTCAGGGTGTTCTCGGGGCTCCCAGCACCCGGGGCCTTTCTTGTGTGTGCATGACCTCTGCCCTCTGTCCCGTCAGAATGAAGAGGTGCTGAAGAAGTGTGCACAAGAGTACTTGTCCCGGGTGAAGAAGGAGGAGCAGAGGTACCAGGCCCTGAAGGTGCACGCGGAGGAGAAGCTGGACAGGTAGCTCGGCCTCAGGTCTGCCCCCAGGGCCTCTCAGCACCCCCTCCAAGGCAGGCCAGGCGCTCCCATGGCACCGCTCCCATTGGCTTGGGGAGAGCGGATAATGCATTTGAGTTTTTTCGGTGTGACTTGTGATAAGAGCGCACTCTCAGCATTTTGATAAGTGAAGCACACACGTAATTCCCAGGACTCCCACTCAAAGCACCTCAGCATTGCGGGAATGGGGTCGGGGGCAGGGAGGTGCTCGTGGGCTCCTGAACCAGGCCCCCGGTGGTAGGAGCCGGAGTCAGATAGTTCCTGCTGCCCAGAGCTGGGAGGAGGAAGGTGGGAGGGGTCTACAAGGAAGGTGGGTCATTTCCGAGCACCTGCGCCCCCCGTTTCCGCAGGGCCAATGCCGAGATCGCACAGGTCCGAGGCAAGGCCCAGCAGGAGCAGGCTGCCTACCAGGCGAGTCTGCGGAAGGAGCAGCTTCGTGTGGATGCTTTGGAGAGGACGCTGGAGCAGAAGGTAAGAGCCGGGGCAGGGGAGCCTCCAGGCAGCTGGGGCTGGCCGGACCCTCAGAGAAGCAGACGCTGGGCTTCCCTGTGCCCTCGGTAGCTCCTGGGACAGGTTTAGACCTCGGGAGTACGTGCTCGCTCTCCTCTGGAAGGTCCAGTGTAATGCCAGCCCGAGACCGTTCTCCTTCCTACTTGACCTGGAATTGCCGTCTGCTCTGATGTTTATGGCCGGTTTTCATCCCAGACATTGGCTTGCCACACATTTACTAGGCATCCACAGTGTGCCAGGCACAGCCCTTTACCTCATACCCAGCGTGCTTACTGGTGAAGGCATGGGGTAATGCCCCAGGCCATGGTGGGGGCGAAAGGGCCCCCAGATGTCCTCCAGCCTCCATGGATGGGGGAACCCTCCTGAGGTCCCTTAGCTTGTCCTGATTCCCCGTCTAGCCCCAGTGCACCATACACGCCCTCTCCAAGCATTAGCCAAGTGAGAAACCCCTTCCACCCAGGAGTGCCGTGTGAGTCTAAGTCTAGATAAGTATGGGCCAGGCAGACCCCTTCCCCAAGTGTGTTTCTAAAAAGGGAGTTTCCAGATAAGCAACCGCATGCTGGTTGATTTACTGAGCCTTAGGAGTCCTTTGGACAGTTATCGGAGAGCCCGGTGGCCTAGGGTAGCATCACTTCTCATGCATATGGGCCTCAAGGGCAGTCATGGGGGGGACATCCTTGTGGGCAGTTGGCCTCTAAAGTCCAGCATGTCGCCCAGATGGTCTTTGCTGACCCAGAAGACCCGGCGGCCTCTGACTGACCCCTTTCCTGTGCCCATACCCAACCAGGTTCCAGGGGGCTGACTGTGGTCCCAAGGTGGGTCTGGGCAAAGCAGTGGCACATACCAGACCTCGCTCGCCCTAAGTGATACTAGCGACCGAGCCCTCTGACTCAGAAGCCTCAGGCCCCCCCCCACACACACCGCCCTCCATTATGACCCTGAGCAAGCCTCACACGTGACCTCAGGTTGTGTAGGTCTGTCCTGTAGGAGGTCCAGACCTGAAGATTGGGAAGAGTCCCTTGAAAGGGAAAGAAGGGAGGAGGGAGGACTACGCCAAATACACCGAGTCTCTTCGACTGCCTTCCCTCGTGTTTACTGAGTGGTACCGTATCGTCTGGCTGGGGCGGGTGTTTATTTTTGTTCTTGGATGTTGATAATCCACATGGGGCACATCTAGTGCCTCTTGAGAGGTAGAACATTCATTTAAAGTCAGGACCACCTTCCCCCATCATTTTGGGCCGTAAGGCAGTGAGTTCTGCGTCCGATGTTTCCAGGAGAGAAATGTTTGTATGAGTATGTGGGTTACCTCCGATTTCCAGCCGCATCACGGTGTTTGCTGAAATAATAGGGGTAGAACCAGAGTCAGGATATAGACGTCTTCTAGGCAACCTGGCCTGTTCAGAATCTTCCAGTTGGCAGATGAAGGCAATGCTGAGTACTCTGGCCAACCGGCCATCAAGGTGGCTTGCACGGTTTGGGAGAACAGAAAAGATACAAACAGATCTGCAAATAAAATTCTATCTTAAATGAAAACCGAGGAGGAAAGGGTTCATCACACACAGTCTCCCCTAAAGGACTCTGAGTGATACAGAGGGGTCGGTCTCTGTTTTAAAGAGATTCAGAAGCATGATCCCCTCCCCCTTCTGAGGCCATTCCTAAGCGGAGGCGCTGGGCATTTTGCTGAGTCGGGGCGCTGGAAACCCAGTGAGCTGAGCTGCAAGACGGCCGTGTGCTGGGCAGTGGGCTGGCAGTGCCAAGACGGAGCTTGGAGAACCTCCGGGAATCTCTAGTTCGTGGGTCTGCTCGAGCCTCTCAGCCGGCAGTTGCTGGACGTTATGTTTATTAGTAAAACAACAAAGCCATCTAGGGCTCTCCGCGCAACCTGAATTCACGCCCCGGGCTTGCTGCTTCTGACCGGCTGTGTGACCTTCAATTAATCACAACACTCAACCTCTTTGAATCTCAGTTTCTCACTGGGAAGTGGAAGTATCAGTGGCTCCCACGAAGGGACTGTATGAGAACTAAGCGAGGCCAGGGCCTGGGGCGCGGTTAGCATGGTGGCCGGCACATGGGGCAGTGAAAAGTCACCATCAAAAGCAGACGCTGTCATGGCAAGAACCCTTCCAGGATTCACAGTGGGAGCCACGTTCCCTGGAACATCATCTTCCCGCAGATGTTTCAGCGCCTCTCGGGATCGAGCCTCTTGGAGCTGGAGACTGTAGAAGGGGGTAAGCCGAGGTGCTGTTCCTAGGTGATTCTCTCCCAGCAGGGGCTGGACTGCAGTGGGGGCTGCGTTTTTCTTCTACTGAGGACTTCCCGACTCTTCCTGACTCTTCCCGACTCTTCCCGATACGAACACAGTCGTGAGAGCCCAGCCTGGAAACACAGGACATGTGGCTCTGAGCAGAACGGTGTCTCAGGAATTTTCCATGGTTTCTAAGGAAGGGCCTGTCTACAGTCTTGGGAGAGGCTTGTGGTTAAGACTCACCTTCCACGGGGACCTCAAAAAACTGACTGCAGTATGTTGCTGGGATACCAGAAGGATCTAGCTCCTTTGAAGAGGGCTTCAACATTGGTTGTTGAAGCACATCCGCATCAGAGCAAAGCCTTACCTGCCTTGGAATGGACTCATTCCTTTGGATCCCAGTACTCAGAGCATGGACGGTGTTTTCTGATTGTTGGTGCAAGATGAGCCTGTGGTTGGCTTCCCTTGTTCCCAGGCATGGGTAGGGCATGGCGCAAGGGGCGCCCAACACCATCTTGCGTCTACCCCGCCTCCCTCCTCGACTCCTCGTATCCACAGCACCCCTGTCACTTAGCATCCTCTAAATAATGCCAGCGACCCTATTCAAGTAGAATTGCTTACTCCCTCCTGGTGGCATTTCTCAAATAAACCCCCTAGGAGCTCACCCCGGGCCATGCTTCTGTGTCCACATCTACTCCGTGCTGGTCACTGTGCTCGGGAGCTTTACGTTCCGACCTCATTCCATTCTCAGAAATAGACGCTGGCCTGCACATTGTCGAGATCAGGGCAGCGAGGCTCACACGGGTTGTGTAACTCGCTCAAGGTCACAGCTAGAGCTGGGATGTGCACTTAGATTGTCTCCATGTCACCAGATAATTTCAGTGGGGAACCAGAAGCCTGGAGGGCCCTACGCCCCTGAAAAGCCCAAAGCTCATTTTGATTGGCTTGATTTCCAACAGCCAGGAGATTTCAACCACGTTTTTCTTTCTTCTCTTCACTTTCAGAATAAAGAGATAGAAGAACTCACCAAGATTTGTGATGAACTGATTGCCAAAATGGGGAAAAGCTAACTTCGAACCAAATGTCTGGGCTTGACCCTTGCGTGCAATAGGACCTTCAGCTCCCTGCTGTCCCTCTGGTTCCATGAACAGGTTCTGTTCTCACTTTTTCGTATGCACTACTGTATTTCCTTTCTAAATAACGTTGATTTGATTGTATGCCGTACTAAGGAGACTATCAGAATTTCTTGCTATCGGTTTGCATTTTCTTAGTATAAATTCATAGCAAGTTGACCTCAGAGTTCCTGTATCAGGGAGATTGTCTGATTCTCTAATAAAAGACAAATCGCTGACCTTGGACTTGCCCTTTGTACGTGAGTTCCCAGGGTGAGCGGCTTTTGGATTTAATCTGAACATGTACAGCTTGCACAGGGACTCTTGCCTTAAGGAGTGTAAACTTGATCTGCATTTGCTGGTTTGTTTAAAAAAAATGCATGTTTCGAATAAAATTCTCTATTGTAAATAAATTTTTTTTTCTTTGGATCTTGGCAATATGTGTGGCGGTGATTCATTTTCTGGGAAGGGCTCAGTCTTTTCTGGCCTTTGTTAAAATCATATCAGATCTGGCTCTTCACACGTCTCTGTCTGGCTCCCTTCTTTGTCTCTGGGTTTAAAGAACATTTCCTTCGTTATCATGGCTCTCTGTAAGATGGAAGCTAATGGGAAGGATCTGCTTGCTGTTTAAATGATGAGGGGAGGGTTTAGAATTAGCGTAGGTTTTGTTTTTACAAAGCCTCTCTGAGTTTTGGCGGGAAAGTCTATTTCCCTTTACTGGCTCAAGGAAGTAGCAGGCTGTCCCTCTTCCTCTGCGTTCCTTAGTGTGTGACCATCAACCCGGAAACATTGCGCAGTTCCCTGTAAAGGACCAGGCCCGGGCGACGGTACCCGTGGGAGACAAGTAGTGAGGCCACTTCGGAAATGATAACCGGGACGTGCCTACCGTTAGATTCCTTACCTTCTCGGGGTTCCGGAGGCCAGAAGTCCCAAGTCAGAGTGTCCCTGGGGTTTGCAACCCCCCCACCCCCACTGAGGCTCTGAGATGGAGCCTGCTCCTGCCCTCTTGCAGCTTCTGGATGGTGGCCTGCAGTCCCTGGCTTCCCGTGGCCGGCGGCCATGTCACTCGTGTCACCTATGGCTCAGCTCCTTCTCTGCTTTCTTGTAAGGACCCCACTCTTTGGAGTTCAGGCCCACCTCACACCCCGGATGCTCTCCTCTCTGCATTCCCAGTTGCATCTACAAAGACTCCGTTTCCACGTAACGGCACGCTCACAGCTGGCGGTGTTTGGCGACGGAGGCGTTGTAGGGGTCCCCACGTGTGCCAGTGGGGGGGCGTGCTGTACAGCGTGAGCTTGGAAAGCAGCCCTGAGCCGCTGGTGGCCCTCAGCTCCAGGTGCCCCTGTTGGGCCCAGCCACCGTGGCTGCGGGCTGCACCCCTCTCTTAGGACCCCCCAACACCTGGCGGAGCAGGTCTCGTGGGCAGCACGAGGAGAGAAAGCCCAGTGTGTCCCACTGTGAACCCCACCCAACAAGGGACCCCAAGACAGGCCAAGGGCTGGCCTTCTCCCACTGACAGCCATCTCTGCTGGGTCCCATCTCCCCAGCTGCCTTCCTTGGGGCACAGTTGTGTCCCCTCACCCCAGGGCACCCTTGTCCAGACCAAACCCCTCTTCCATACTCACCCCAGATTCTGATCTCGGCTGTGTTCTCAGAACAGCCCAGCCCCAGCTCTTGAAAGTTCCTCTTATTACCTAAGTCAAACATTTCTGGGGGCTCCTGGGTGGCTCGTTGGTTGAGCAGCCGACTCTTGATTTTCGCTCAGGTCATGATCTCATGGTCGTGGGATTGAGCCCCATGTTGGGCTCAGCGCGGAGTCTGCCTGAGATTCTCTCTCTCTCTCTGCCCCACCCTCTGTCTTTCCCCCTGACCCTACTGTAATGTACACTTTCTCTGTCTCAAATAAATCTTAAAAAAAATTTTTTTCCACTGCTGAAAAGTCTAGAGACTCAGGTAAGAAAAAAAACCCATAATTCCCAAACCAAGAAATAATAACTATTAATGTTTTCATGTTGATTTTTTTCTACTGTTTTCTCAGTGTATGAAATATTTTTCTTGATAACAGCAGGATTCTTTGGAGTTCTGCATGCCCCTGTATACCGTTATATAAACCCTTTTTTCAGGTGATACTATAATGTGACCATCACGTGATGCAAATTTTTCTATCAATAAATACAGCTCTTTGTCCTCACCTTGAAGGACGGCGTTTCATGGTCACAAAATGGAAGTAAGCAGCCACCCAGTGATGGACGCTGTGTCCGGTGGTTTGCAGTCATTATATGCACGCACACTGCATTGAGTTTCTTTATGCACATACATTTATGAATGTGGGCTTTCCTTGGGCTGAATTTTTAAAGTGGGTACCCTGGGGGAAGGCTGTCTCCGCTCCAGCCCAAGGCCACCAGAAACACCTGTGTCGAGCCCATTCTTTGTGGCTCGTTGCGGTGAGGGAGGACAGCCGCCAGGGGGAGCTGTGGGGCAGCGCCGTCAGGGAGCGTTTGGAGGCAGGACTAGAGGAGTTGGGTTTCTGGAGGAAGGAGGGAAGCAGGGCTTTGGTCCACACTGGATGCTCTCAGGGCAGACGGTTCTCGGGCGGGGTATCTCAGCACCTCTTATCTAGACTAAGGCCAAGCTGTAACTGGTAAAGAAGCAATAGTTGCTGGCATAGAGTAGCTAGGGTGGAAGGCTCTCTGGTCCGCCCTGTGGTTCGGATGATGTTCACGTTCTGTGTGTGTCCCGACTGGTTCTGGGGTGGGCTTGTTTCTCTCGCTCGGTCACATTCTGACACCGATCTTCGGCGAAACCGGTCGTGCCCACAGGACAACAGTGAGGCCTCGCAGGCATGCCGGGCCAGCTCCTGGGTATCACAAGTGCTCTTTCTCCTTCTTGAAGGTTAGTCACATTTTTAACACATTTTTTTTTAAATTTTATTTATTTGACAGAGAGAAACACAGCCAGAGAGGGAACATAAGCAGGGGGAGGGAGAGAGGGAGAAGCAGGCTTCCCGCCGAGCAGGGAGCCGGATGTGGGACTCGATCCTGGGTCTCTGGGATCATGGCCTGAGCTGAAGGCAGTCGCTTAACCAACTGAGCCGCCCAGGCACCCCCGTTAATCACATTTTTAAAGTTTGGAAAACCCATGGCCAAGGAGGCATCAGTAAGGTGGTACTAAAGTGTAGTGACCCCCCCACCCCCGTGCACACTCAGCACACACACACACACTCAGTATGTAACCTGCAAGGCATCGCTCTGCTCCTGGGCTGCTTAGGACGCCGCAGCCCCCCTTGGCTGCAGGCTCACCCGTGCGCCAGGCTCCCTCACGAGGCCCACCCACAGAGGGCCTGGCCTTGGGAACCTGTATGGGCTGAGATCAGCTGCTTTTGGTCCTGTGTTCACTTTACAGAATGCTGCACGTGTTCGCAGACGGTCACTCACGTGATGGCTAGGGACTGTTTCAGGTGTCTTGCGTTGCTGAATGAGTGGGAGGAACGCGAGGAGGAACCCCTGACCCCCCAGCCAGAGCTCCCTCGGCAGCTGGCGTGACAGCCTCTGAGATTCTCAGCAGCTCTTCCAAGTTCAGTTTGCCAAGTCAGTTAAAATCGTAAAGTTTGAAGATCATTTTCTTTTTCTTTCTTTCTTTTTTTTTTTCTGGCTCAGCATTTCTTTAGGGCTCTCGAGTTACAGATGATGAGACAGAGATACTAAGTTTACTGAGGAAGACAGAGTGGGTGGGGAGGGAGAGATGGGAAAGAGGGAGGTGGTCACTGGAACTCGGATGGGGGGACTCGGTGGAGGAAGGCTCTTTTTCTTTCAAGCTTGGGGCTCAGCCACTTAGGTGTGAGATTTGAGGGGCCCAAGCCATGCCAGGAGCACCCCAGCCCCCTCCAACCCAGGCACGGAGAGAAGAGATCTGCGCTGTGCATGGGACCGGTGACGGAGGTGACGGAGGTGACGGGCCCGAGGGGGGACTCAGGCTCCCCGACAGTGCTTCTCTCACTTAATTGTCAGCCCTGGTAGGATGCTCATGTTTTCTAGCAAATGCTCTCTGCTTTCCAGGACATTCCACTTGAAAAATGGAACAAGACGGGGCAGGTGTTCTGACAAGGGCAGGACGGAGGTGTGTGCCCGGGCAGGGAAGGACTGACGGGAGGAAAGGGCTGTTCACATTTGAGGCTCACAGGGCTTCTCGGGGTTTGCGCTGTCTAGCCTTGGGAGAACCTGGTGAATAGGAGCTACTTTTATTTCTATTTTACAAGAAGGAAGCAGAGGCTTCGGGGGGTTAAAAACCCGGGGATTTGACAGAGCCACTCAGGCAGGAGTTGGGGTGGCAAGGACGGGGCGTCAGCTCTTCAGCGACCTCGAGTTCCTCGGTGTTCCTCAGGCGGACAGCTTCCTTTCTAAGGAAGCCCATCAGAAGGTGGCAGGGAAAGAAGGCACAGGGAAGGGACTGCGCCCCCGTGTTGTCACAGCCGTGTTGTCCAGAGTTGGCAGGCCTGCTGTGAGCCTGGGTTGGCTCTGCTACTCTGTCCCCTGCCGCGGCTCCTGTGTCCCCTGCCGTGGCTCCCGTGTCCCCTGCCGCGGCTCCCATGTCCCCTGCCGCGGCTCCCGTGTCCCTGCCACGGCTACCGTGTCCCCTGCCGCGGCTCCCGTGTCCCCTGCCGCAGCTACCGTGTCCCCTGTTGCGGCTTCAGGAGCTGGGAGTGGCCGTGGGGCTCCCTGTGGGGCTGGCTCCCCATGGGGTGCAGCGTCAGGCAGGGGTGAGTGAGGGGCTCTGCTCTCCCTGCTCTTCACGTGTTTCCCTCAGCGGACCTGGGGCCCCTCCCCAGGCTGGCACGCGTGGCCAGGGTCCTGAGACAGAGAATTCACATCTTTCAGGTTTATTGGGAGCTGGGAAACGGAACTTGGAGATCAAAGAGGCGGGACTAGACAAAGCTGCTCGCCCCATTCCCGCCCTATGGAGCAATGAGATGGGTGGTCGTTTCTTCAGGAGGTCCTGACCCCTCTACTGGGGACACCCCCACCACCGCCCCATCATCTGGCCTCCCAGCTAATGTCCACTCCCTGAAGGCTCATTGTTGATGCCACTCCCTCCAAGGAACCCCCCCTGAACCCCCACGCCTGGGTCAGTGTGTTTATTATCATTCAGGCGTGATGCCCACAGGCCAGGAGACAAGGGCCATTAAAGACAACTGGTGGGTTCCCCGGAGAAGAGGGAGCGCCGTGCCAGGCAGGATCACATAGGGAAGCACCAGAGACAGCAGTGAAGGGGAAGATGTGGATGAGAGCCTTTGTTGTGGTTCCTGAGGGAAGGAGGAGGTGAGGGGGGTAAATCGGCCTAGGGTGGGCTCGTTTGCCTCATTTCAGCAGGCTCTGGGCTGTAGGGGCTCCCGGTGTTGTTTGCTACCTGGTCCCTGGTGACCAGGGTCGGGGGACAGCGGCCCTGAATGTGAAAACCAGTAGAAGAGGGGACGGGGATATGGGCTCTGGATTGGCTGGTTTACAAATGAAAACTTCTTATTAGGTGCTTTGCTAGCTCTAAGAAACTGGCTAACCCTGAGCAGGACAGATGGTCCCTCCTGTCAAGACCTCAAGACGTCAAAGCAGTAGAATACAAAGACATGCTTACTGGAGTTGTTTGCCCCTCCCCCCACCCCCGTGGATTCCTGACCTTCAACTTGTCCACCCCCTGGGCCCTGGGAGCCTCCTAAGTGCAGAGGTAAACTTCCACAAGCAAAGTGCATATATAGAAGGATGATTTTCAGGGGCAGCTCACAGAGGACTTTTAAAATAGTTATGTAGTTGATTGGATGTGTATTAGAAATAAACCAGCATACCAAAATGTTATTTCATTGAAAAAATAAATTTAAAGCAGTTGCTAAGTGTAACGTGCCAGATGCAATGAGGGTCTAACAGGACACAGATGGTCCTCCTCCTCCGCTGGCTCCCGTTCTATCCCCAACCCCCAGCACAAACCTGACACTCAAGCTTTGTTTAAAGGTGTGGCTGGGACAAGCCCTAGGCCTGGGCG
>PITA01000375.1:145643-288557 GCA_004023965.1 Spilogale gracilis | reverse complement strand
TTGTTGAAAAGACTGTATTTTTTCCATTGTCTATCCTTTCCTCCTTTGTCAAAGATTAATTGACCATACAACCATGGGTTTATGCGGTCCTCCTATCGATCCATGTGTCTCTTTCTCTGCCAGTACCATACTGTTTTGCTTACTACAGCTTCATAGTATATCTTGAAACCTGAGATTGTGATGCCTGCGGTTTTGTTCTTCTTTTTCATGATTGCTTTGGCTATTCCGTGTCTTTTGTGGTTCCATACAAATTTTAAGATTGTTCTAGTTGTGTTAAAAAAACATACTGTTGATAATCTTGATAGGGATTGCATTAGCTCTATAGATTGCTTTCAGTAGTGTGGGCATTTTAACACCGTTCTTCCAATCCATAAAGAATTTCCATCTGTTGGTATCATGTTCAATTTCTTTCATCAGTGTTTTATAGAGGTCTTTCACCTCCTTGGTTAAGTTCATTTCTGAGTATTTTATTATTTTGGTGTAATTGTATATGGTATTGTTTTCTTAATTTCTCTTTCTGATACTTCATTATTAGTGTATAAAAATGCAACAGATTTCTGTAGGTTAATTTTATATCCTGTGACCTTACTGAATTCACTGATTAGTTCTAGTAGTTTTTTGGTAGAGTCTTTAGGGTTTTCTATACACAATATCATGTCATCTGCAAAAGGTGAAAATTTTACGTCTTCCTTATCAACATGGAGGTCTTTCATTTCTTTTTCTTGTCTGATTGCTGTGACTAGGACTTCCAGTACTATGTTGAATAAAAGTGGTAAAAGTGGACATCCTGGTCTTGTTTCCAATCTTAGAGGAAAAGCTCTGTTTTCCACAAATGAGTATGATGTTAACTATGGGTATTTCATATATGCCTTGTATAATGTTAGGCTAACACTCCTCTTAAAATCTTATATCCCAGTAATCTATTTTCATGCCTGTTATCTCAGAGACTGCCAGTATCTCTCCAATATGCATGTTCTCCCTCCTTCCATGATTACAAAACCTCAGTTTTATTTCCAACAGTCCTGTGCCCAGGCAAAAGACTAAAGATTCCCCACCCTCCCTTGTAGCCAGGTGAAGACCTGTGACTAAGTTCTAGTCCATGAGATACAAGCTAAAGTGTTACATGAAACTTCATAAAGGCACCGTAAAGGTAACTGACACTGCTAGGAGGAGAGTGCACCCTTCTTGCCTTTCCTTCTTTCTCTTTCTTGCCTACAGGAACATGGATGAGCTGACAGGAGCTCCAGCAGCTATCTTGGGCTATGTGGCAAACTTGAAGGTAAAAAGCACATTTATATGATGAAAAATTCCCTGATGTCTAAGAAATCACCATGTCAACCCTAAAGTGTCAAATTCCAATTTTTTTTTTTTATAGGAGAGAAATAAATAGTTGGAACAACTGTTATTTGGGACTTTCTGTGTTATGCAGATGAACCTGACACTATTGACACTCCTACTCTCCCTCCCCCCACCATTTTTGGCCCCAGGCTGAATTCTCTGCATTGGCTCATCTGAGTATTTGTCCTCTGAGCTTGTTCTACCCAAGATAACATGGCCAGGTTTATTACACTTACTAAACTATAAAGTCTAGGTAAGTTTGCTCAGTGGGGTTAGTAAGATGTGTGTCAAAACTTTGTTTCTTTAAAGGCCTATTTCATTTTAGGTAGAGAGTAAAAATAATTTTGTAACTGCACTTTGCACACTAACTTGGCAAACCACCTCACCAATGTGAGCCATCACCAATCAGGGTGAATAGCTCACTAAAAACTCAAAGGAATGTCACTTTTCTGTGAAGACCTCTGCTTTCTCCTTTTCAGCATAATGTTCAAATCTCTAGTAACACTTCCCATGTTCTGCTGCAATGATTTTAGCAAGTCTTTTCTTTAACAGAGATTTCCCTGTTTAAGAAGTCTGTATTCTGAGTGCCAAGTACAGCACCTAGCAAATGATAGATGACCCAAAAGTCACAAATCTTGAATGAATGATGTCCCTTACCAGAGGCTCACTTGTACTGTCATTTATATCATTAGTCAAAAATTAATATAACTTTCAAAAATCCTAAAAACTATAATAATAATAACAACAATAATTAACTTTCTACATACTAGGTCATATGCTAAGCTTGAAAAGGCTCTGTAAGAGAACTAAATGTGTGTGTGTATGTTTCTATATTTTATCTTTATGTATGGTCCACGCTTTCAGACTACACACACTCTCAAAAGAAGCTGTGTAATTTGGTGCCATGACCCAGTCATAGACCACTCCACATCCACAGAGCCTGAATTGGCTTCTGAGTGTCTTCCTGAGGAAATATTTGCTCTGGAAACTACCTGTAGGAAGCAAAATAATATATGACGCTATTGGGCACTTGAGGCTTGGTCCATGAGAGGAACTCACTTGTAGTTTACCATTTTGCCCACCTGTGGAATAAAGATTAGTGTTAACGATGAACAATGTAGAATGTTTTAGATGTGAGACAAAAGAGGCCATTTGAATGGCATGGCCTCACAAAGCCCCCCTGGAAACATCCACGTGTAAAATATTGCTTTTGTGGGGCGCCTGGGTGGCTCAGTCATTAAGCATCTGCCTTCAGCTCAGGTCATGATCCTGGAGTCCTGGGATGGGGTCCCGCATAGGCCTCCCTGCTCCGCGGGAAAATTGCTTCTCCCTCATTACTCCCCTGCCTGTGTTCCCTCTCTCACTGTGTTTCTCTCTGTCATATAAATAAATAAGATCTTTAAAAAAAAGAAGTACTGCTTTTGCTTTTGTTTTTTATCACAGAAAATGTCACAAAAATTACAATGCTATATAGTTGACTCTTAAATAATAGATTTGATTGCATGGGTCCACTTACATGTGAACTTTATCTGATAAATACAGCACTATAAATGTATTTTCCCTTTCTTATGATTTTCTTAATAACATTTTCTTTCATCTAGCTTATTTTATTGTAAGAATACAGTAGACAATACATATCATATACAAAATATATGTTAATCATCGGCACCCCTTACCCCTAAATTGTTCAAGAGCCGACTATAATTTCTTGGAGCAACCACTTCTTCTTATCTATCTCATTGAAGATGTTTAATCTGGAGGCTAAGGAGGTTTTGGTTCTTCACTGTAGTTACCCTGACTAGTTCTTAATTCTATCCCCTGTCTAAGAACCCAGGTCAGCACTTCATTTCAGTCAGAATAAATGGTGTTTGATGCCTACAAACTAACTCGAGTTTTATTTATTTTCCATCACGGATAAATGACAACGTAAGTGATATTCTTGTGACACATACCATGAGATTGCCTAGAGTAAACTAATTTACAGCATTTGGGGGGCCAGAGCTCACACTGAAAATGGTAATATTTGTGGACCATATTGGGGCAAATAGAAGAGTCTGCTCTTGGATAGAAGTGAGCTGCTATAGGCTTTGGCTGCCCCAAGCCCAATATCTCAGCCCATCTTAATCTTTAACGCCCATTGGTTGCAGAGCTCAGAGTTGTAAGACTATGCAGTGTATCGTATATACACAGGAAATCTATAAAGATACAGAATATTTCTGTGTGTATATAATATGGGATTATTTGTACATCTCTAAGAATCTAAGTCTAGATATACATACAGCCTAACAAGAACACCTTCAGTAGGAAAATTAAGGGCCAGATAGGATCTTTTACCTTCTACCTCCTACCTTCTCCCAGGAGGAGGAGTTCCTAATCTGCTTGGTCCAAGTTACCATTTCCCTTACCAGTCAACACTTCCCTTAATATATACTTTCAGTTTTACCTTTGTTCATTTCCTCTTTTTTCAGTTTAACCTTTGCTTCTGCACTGAAGTCTCTAGATCAGAGTGAGCTCTAGAGATCCAGACATTTTCTGGAAGCAGAGAGAAAAAGGCTTGTCTTCTAAGCCTCAGCTTGTTTCTCTAGTCAAGCTTTTACTAGCAGGCCTGTGCCTCTCCACCATCACTTTAGGGATACTTGTTTTCCCTTATAGTTAACTGCACTCCCTGTGAGGAGCTCTCAGGTAACTTCCCCTTCAGGGAAGAGGAGGTATAAATGGTAGGATTGGGTCCATGTCTTAAAACCCTATGCTACTTGCTACCTAACCAAAAAACAATCATATGCTTTATTGAGTAAGGCTACATTTCCTCATCTCCTTGGAAGCCAGGGGTAGGTATGTTCTGGCCAATGAAAAATCAAAAGAAATGTTGGGAAGGCTGCTTAAAGGGAACTGATCCAGCTGGGAGAAGCCCTTGTCTTCCCTTCTGGTTTTCCTCTTTCTTTTTGCCTGCTGTTAGGATGCAATGATTGGACTTCAGCTGCCATATTGGGCCATGAGGTAACCTTGAATATGAAAGCTATGAACTAGAATGGTGGAGCAGAAAGATAGGAATCTCAGGCTCTGAAGACACTGGAAAACTTATTAAGCCCTGGACTGCCTATCATTGAACTTTTTGTGTGTGAAAATTGAACTTTTTAGTTTTAAGCTCTCTTAACCTCAACATTTCTATTAAATAAAACTGAACAAAGACCTAAGTGATACAACTATCTTTTATTGCCAAAACTTTATCTCTAATTACTAATGGTTAAAATGACTGACACTACAACCACCATTACCGCCACTATTATCTATAACATTATATAACTACGCAGAGAATCCAATCTCTCCACCAACCACAAAAGGCACCAACATTCCAGCAAGAGTGAACAAAATTCCTGCCCTGAGGATGTCTCCCTCACATTCTTGAATTTCTAGGGAAGATACAAATCCCTCACTACTTCCCTGCTAGAAAACAAGGGTGGACCTACACAGACCGAGGAAATGTGATCATAGGATAAGCACCTACAGCCTGGGTCACACCAAGAGATTGGGAGACATTGATATGAAGGAGCCAGATCTGCCTGTTCCTGTACCCACTGCTGGACAAACAGCCCAAATTTAAAGACTTGTAGGAATTCTAAGATACAGAGGTTATTCAGATTATGCCTCAAATGGGGATGCTGTCCCTATGCTCAATTCCAGGCACTCCCACTGACACTTAGGCAATAGTAACTACTAATGTGCTAGCTACGAAATCACTTTCCAATTAATACAAGTAATCTTGGGGCACCTGGGTGGCTCAGTCATTAAGCGTCTGCCTTCAGCTCAGGTCATGATCCCAGGGTCCCAGCATTGAGCCCGGCATCAGGCTCCGTGCTCAGTAGGTAAACTACTTCTCCCTCTCTCACTCCCCCTGCTTGTGTTCCCTCTCTAGCTGTGTTTCTCTCTGCCAAATAAATGAAATCTTTTTTAAAAAATACAAGTAATCTTTAGAAATCAGAAGATAGTTTTTTAATGAAACTATTATCTATTTATTTTGAAGAACTCTTTGTTCACTGCAATAGCAGAGGTTCTCGTTCACTGGCTGCCCATTTCCAAAAAACTTCAGCAGTCAGGTTTGGGCAACAGTTGAAACATAGAATGAATACATACAGTTTTGTTTACGTCTAAACCAAACATTCTCAGAAGGTAAGTGTCCATTTGCTCTGGACAGCGATTTTAAAGTAAGCAACATTAAAAGTCTTTCTCGTGTGAATAAACTATGAACTGAGGCCTCTAACCAAGGGTCTTGAATAAATTTAAACCTTCTACCATAATTTGAATGCTCATGGTGCCCAATAAACCTCAACCACTAATAGGGGCAAAAATACTAATATAACTCGGAGCTAATTATCTCCAGGTTTCCTCCACTCATCGGAGATTTTAGGTATAAAGCTGGAGATAAGGCAAGTCTCCAAATTAAAACTGAAACTCCAAGGCTTTTACGACTATCTCAACTTAGACAGGTAAATATTCCCCTATGTGAATGACTATATTCATTTCAAAGTAAAGGAGGGAAGACATTTGGCAATCCAACAGCCCCTTTCTTCCGATAAATCGGAACCCACCATGTCCCAAGAACTTACAAAAATTCAAAGTCGGGATCAAATCCAGAATTTTCAAAAAAGAAAACATTAGGGGACAACTGGCTGATCTTTGTCAGCCAGTTGTCACAAAATCATCAGGACTTCTAGACAGAGACACGGGATTCTCTCTGTTCCAAAGACGGACAATGAAATATGGAGCTGCGATGACCAAATCACATCACAGAGTCACCCCACTCGGTCATTGCCCTAGGTCAAGAGTAAATAATCCTGTCAGACTTGTATTAAAATTCCCTGGACACATAGTATTGGTTTCCTAGCTGTTTTGAGTTGAAAAAGTATACTAACTAGTCTCACATTCCCACTAGTGAATCATTGTCATAATTAAGAGCTCCTAATAGAAGCAAAGGAATAATGACTTGGAAATATGAATTTTCAAAACCAAAGTTGCATCAAGAGGTTCTAATTTCCATTCATAGGATCATTCTCAGTTACATCTGATGAGTTCCACCTTTAGTCAGTGATGACACTAATACATAACAAATACTTATTAAACTTTTTAAATCAAACATATTCTGTTCCTAATAAGTCTGGACTTCTTTGGAAGGGTTAACATTGCATCCTTGATAATCTCAAATATGTAGATGGTAGAAATTCGTGGCTGTGTTTCCCTATCCCTCAAGCTGAATCCTATTCTCCCTGCCTTCCTGAACAGTTATGGAGAAAGGCGGATGAAGCTTTCAGGGAATATGTGAGTTGGAAAGGAAAGGAAAGGAATAAGCTATAAAAATGCAGAATATAGGTAAAGAGAGTAGCCTGCCTTTAGTCCCGGAACTCAATTTTGGAACTTCCTTTATCTCTAGTTCAATGTGTAAAGTTTCCTAGAGCCTCACACCATACGTGCCATGCTATGGGAACTTAGGAGTTATCTGCCAAATGAGCAATGAGATGAGAATGTTCTCCAGATCCCACCAGATTACATCCTAACTCCTTTCAAGCAAGTGACCCTGGCTCAGCCTCAATTTTCTCATCTGTCAAGCAGAGTGCTAATAACTAGAGTTTTCATAAAAATTACCTCATAAGATAATAGCCATAATAATAATAATAATATTGTCATTTTCATTAACACAATTTTAGTACGGTGACCACAGAACTAGACCAGAACAAGGGATGTGCAGCTTCCGACAGACACCATTTTAATGTCCATAAGAGCTGTAGCTTTTCCACAAAGGAGGGTTACAAGGAAAAAAAAATTACAGAATTCCGATAACCAGAGAGAATAAAGTTAGAAGAGGTTGTGGAAGAATTACTTAAGGACAGAATAATTCAGTAAAGTATCAGTAATGTAATTTTTTTTTGAGATTTTGTTTTATTTTAGAGAGAGATAGCCTGAGCAGGGGGAGGAGCAGAGGAAGAAGGAGAGAGAGAATCCTAAGCAGACTCCACACTGAGCCTGGAGCCAACTCGGGGCTCGATCTCACAACCCTGAGACCATGACCTGAGCCAAAACCAAGAGTGGGAAGTTTAACTGACTGAGCCACCCAGGTATCCTGGCAGTAAAGTAATTTTAAAGCCAAAGGTGAAAACAAAGATGTGTCCTAAGGTCATTAAATAAATGTGAAATCCAATTGATGAATGAAGAAAGTTAACTATAAGCTTAATGAGGAATGTGGAATTCAATTTACTCAAATCAGGAGGAAAAATGAGTTAATGGCCTATCTCGAAACCAAGAAGAGACCAACTCATAAAATACAGAAGTTTGAGGTTCATGTTGTACAGTGAGTATTAAAAGGGAATGCACATGTGTTCAGTGTCCTGGAGAGAATCTATCTCCTTTCTCAGCTGAAGCCTACGGTAAAATTACAGTCACAGTCTGCTGCAGTGGTCTCCCCACCTTGCATGTGACCTTATAGTTTTTAGGAGTGGGTTACTGTTTTTAACCTATGGAAATTTCAGAATAGAGTACAAAGATTAAGCAAGTTGAATCTAAATTATTAACACTGTTGTACTAAGTTCAAAAATAGCATTCTTTGGGGATGTCTGGGTAGCTTAGTTGGTTAGGTGTCTGCCTTCCGCTTGAGTCGTGATCCCAGGGTCCTAGGATCAAGCCTGCATAGGCTCCTGCTCGGCAGGGTGCCTGCTTCTTTAAAAAAAAAAAAAAAAAAAAAAAAGATTTTATTTATTTATTTGACAGAGAGAGAGAGATCACAACTAGGTAGAGAGGCAGGCAGAGAGAGAGGAGGAAGGAGGCTCCCTGCTAGGCAGAGAGCCAGCCCGATGGGGGCCTCGATGCCAGGATCCTGAGATCATGACCTGAGCTGAAGGAGAGGCTTTAACCCACTGAGCCACCCAGGTGCCCAGAGTGCCTGCTTCTGCCTCTGCCTGCTCTTCTCCCTGCTTGTGCTCGGTGTCTTGATCTCTCTCTCTCTGTGCCTAACAAGTAAATAAAATCTTAAAGGAAAAAAAGGCAGGTGTTTTTTTAGTCAGTGAGACAATCTATATTATTTTGTATATAAAACATTTGCAAGCTTTAAAAAATGTTGTTTATTAAGGTATCTAACAGGCTAGCCTTCTGAAATTAATTTGAGTAATTTGAGTGTGTAAGTGAGTAATCAACTTTAGATTCCTGATGCAAAGCTAAATGACATGAATAGTATTGAAATGCTTACCAGAACTTAAGAATCATCATCTTAAGAAGTTTAATTTATTAGCTTTACCCGGAGTGGTTTACATAGGAAGGTTCTTCCTGTTAGAGAAATTTGAAGGGCCTTAAAAGAAAACTGAATATAGTAAATTGATAAAAGCATACAATATTTAAAGGAAGTTTATTAACTAGGTTTATAACCAGAATTGAGTACGGGAGGTTGATCCATTCAACCTGAGGTGAAGAGACATAAATACATAAATCGAAGCCTTCCTTCACAGTGCTTGTTAAATGATTAAATTGACAAGCAACATAGGATTTGTAAAATTATTCATTCAGCATATCTATTGAATGTATGCTGTGTGTTGGGCATTATGTCGGATGCAAGGACAACAAACTCTTTACAGGGCCTACATTCATTAAACTTAAAAGCTTTAAAAAAAACCAACCAAGTCATTAAATGTTTGCTTTAATACATTAGATATTAATTTTTAAAACAGGTTAGCTATAAATAGTATCTTCAAAATATACCCTAGGGGACATCAAAAAATTCACAGTGGCAAGGCTCTCCATTCACCCTGTATCCTTGGGGTGGAGCTCACATTCAACTCTCCAAGTTGTGTGTGGCTTGAGTGTTGAATCTTCCACAGCATCTTTCACATCACTTGCAAGAAATCCGAGTTAACCAAGATTCTTTTCTTGAAATGCAAATGTCTCCAAGGCTAAGGAACTAGGAGATATTTACATCTTCGTGTAATTCAATCAGATTGTGTTTCTTCTACCATCTGAGTAAAGGAATAAACTTTCTGATGGAAGGAAGAGAGGAAAATAACTTTGGGGCTGGAAATATTTAGGCAGAAAAGGGAAATCGCTGGCGTGGGGACATATTACAGTGTAGGACTGGGAGTATCCAGGGCAGTTGGGAGGCTGGGGAACTGAGTGAGGGATACAGAAAGAGTGATGGAAAATGCAAAGAATTCTCAACTGTTTCAAAAAGTGCCTCAACCCAGGACAGAGAGGACCAAGAATCTCTTTTTTCCCCTCAGGTGATTATCTGTTCCCCAAATCCAGAAGTCAACGCTGCTTTATTAAAAGTTCTGTCTGGGGGGCGCCTGGGGGGCTCAGTTGGTTAAGCGACTGCCTTCGGCTCAGGTCATGATCCCCCGAGACCCGAGATTGAGCCCCACATCGGGCTCCCTGCTCAGCGGGAAGCCTGCTTCTCCCTCTCTCATTCCCCCTGCTTGTGTTCCCTCTCTGGCTGTGTTTCTCTCTGTCAAATAAATAAAAACTTAAAAAAAAAAAAAAAAAGTTCTGTCTGGGTAAATAAAACTTATGCAAAATGACCTGGAAACGCAAACCAACATTGTTTCCATAGGAAAATGTTTCTCAGTTCTACACAGACTGCTTACTACCGGTCTATTGAAAGATAACTTACTTGTAAATTGAGATTATTTCTTTGAGAACGCAAACTCACAAAACCACACCCAGGGAGCTGAGAAAACCGCAGAGACTTTACAGAGGCCCAGCAATGACCTAAAACTCTGGGTTCCCTAAGGCAAGCCTAAGGGAAGAACTCACTGAGCTTTGCAATCCGTACCTATATTTCAGCTTCCACATCCCAGCAGTCACATATCCCCAAACCCTAAAGGACGCTAGTGGCCCCTATGACAGTTCACCCAAATCCCATAATTGTGACTAATTGCAAATTCCCCCATGCTGACATTTCGGCACCAACTGGAGGGAAGGTAGACCATGTTGGGGCAGACCCATACAGTGGGGAATCCCTCAATCTCTAGAGGCTGAAAGAACTAGGTTTAAAAGCTGAGTAACGCACCCTGGCTAGATGGCCACCAACAGTTTAAACTCTCTGCACTTCAGTTTCCTCATCTGTGAAATGGGGATAAAAACAATACCTATGTCTTGGGAGTTTCTGAGGGGTTTACACGAAATAATGCATGTGCATTATTGGTACCTGACATACAGTGAGGGCTCAGGCTTGTACAGCAAGTACGAGCCTAATTTACAGCAAGGGAACAGAGAAAGAGTGCATGTCTTCTGCTTGCTGTATACCTTACACGTGAATGGGAGTTGCTGGTAGCTTGGTCAGCTTAAGTGATTCACAGCTTATTTTCAACATTAAAGAAACCAAGAAAATAATCCAATTCTTACTTGGGGTCTTGAGGCGCTGGAGTAAGTTACAGGCTTATCAACACTGCTGTCTAACAGTTGACAAGGATTTGCCTTTAATCTGGTGAGTGAAAGTTTCATGAAGACTCATGGAAGAGTTATGAAGAAAAAGTGCAATGCTCTAAGGGATGGACATTCAGTCCCATAGCGGACCAAAACACCATGGACAGTAGTTCTTCGAGAAAAGGATTTTTCTAAATAAATGCATATAAACCAGGCTGAGTGATTAAGGGGGGAAATGAGTTTAATAATACAGTATTAGATTGAGTATCATCCAGGAAAATGTACTGTAAAAAATGTTTTGAATATAAACTCGACCTCTGGTAACTTTAGTGTTGTAAATACTTGTATTATAGTGAGGTAGACAGTTTAAAAAAACTCTCCATTAGACAGACTTAAAATTTTGTAATAATATTTAAGAAAATGATAACATTATGAAAGAATGAAATATCTGATTAATGCTTAACTTTGTACAACTCGAATATAAACTTTAAAAATATTAGAAATTATAAGATTTGAGTGCATATAACGTTTGTACATTAAGATGAGTTGCATGCTATCCACTTCCTCTTTGCACTTTCAGTCACCTTAAATAAACAAATATATACAGCCTTAACAGAACAACAGTGCATCCAAAGCAAATGTGCATTTTAAATTATTTCTCTTGGCCAAGTCTTTTTTTTTTTTTACTTAGCATTTTATATTAGCCTTTATTATCATTCTCACCCTTTCTTGGACAGTTTGTAGTTCTCTGAACAAAATAAAAAACAGGTTTAGATTGAGAGAGCAAAACCACTTGGGAAAAACAAAAACTATTTTTTTAATAGTTGGTACAAGTTCCCTGTTTAAACCATTTCATGGTCAAAGATGAGAAGGAAACTAACTCTGCAAAGGGCCCACTTATGGACAATGTTTGAAAATAATACTGGTGCAGGCTGGGGGAAAGTTCATGTGTTCCACAATCTGGGAATGGGTACTGAAATTACATTGTGCTCTCTCCCTCTTTCTTCTAATAGATGAATTCCACCCCTGCCTCCTTCCTCACTGTCCCTTCCCCACCTCCCACTCAATGTAACACTTTGCTCTTTTCACAGTTTCTCATTACTAAGTTTTAAAAACATTGCCTAACTGGTAATTACAATCTGAAAACAATTCTTTTGGGGGGGGGAGCCCTGGGCTATCACTGGCTGGTAATCTTTCAGGAATGTTAGAGAGAGGGGAGGGAACATAGATATGAAAGTAATCTCTGGGCACAGGGACCGGAATCCCCTTCCGTCCTTCTTTTCCCAGCTTCTGGACTGACCGCCATCTCCCTTCTTGATTTCACCCTCTGCTTCTTGGCTCATTTCCCCTTCTCTGCACCTCTTGCCTTAGTTATATAGCTTCCCACCCCTACTCGCTTTTTTGTTTAACTGGAAAATCACCTTCCCCTTACAAAGGGATGTCTGAATTTTGGCAAACTCTGTTCAAAGAAATCAATTAGAAACAGACACCACAGAAGGGCTTTTCCTGGGTTACCTGGGGCCTGGTTCATACACCTCATTGTCAGCCCCCTCGGAGGCAGGCCTTGTGGTTTCTCATTATCCTTCAGGGGGTTCCATTTGGACTCATTCTTGTCATTCCATCCATACCAGTTCCCCTTTCCCCTACCAGAAAAAGCAACAGTAGAGGCAGTGACCTGAGCCCCCTGGAGTGAGATGCTGGCTGCCAGCTCCCCGTTTGGGGAGAGGTCAGGGCACAGCCCAGTACACAAGCAAGTTCTTGTAAAGGCAAGGCCCTTCCTGGCTTTCCTATTCTCGGTGCTAATTCCTCTATTTTAACACTCTTTGCTTGGGAGATCACAAGGCACAGGCTAGGACATGGCCAGGAAAAAAACCCACCTTCTTTACATGGGTAGAAAGCAACCAAACCAAGACGTGGCCAAAGATGATTCTTTCTCCCACACTGTTTCTCTTCTTAAACTACAAATGTTTCAATCCATGCAGCTGTTGAGAAACAGGTATGCCTCTCCCTGCCCCCAACCTCCTATCAAAACCTGTGGGGCACATAAGGAAATCCAAAGCCACGATACTAAAGAAAAAGGAAAAAAAAAAAAAAGAAACTAAAGAATTCCTCCTTGGCTTGTTTTTCCTGGGTGGCCAGGCAGGGTGTGAAAATCCGTATCTCCCTCTGGGCCGGCAGGTGGAAGGTTCCGGGAAGGCTGAGCTCCCTCCTCTTCCACCTGGCTGCACGTCCAGGCTGCTCCCCCACCCTCTGCCTCCTCGAGGCCAGCTCCTCCTCCGCCGTTCTGCAGTCAGGCCTCCCTTGTGGTCAGGGGCCAGGGCGGCGGGAAAGGCGCCGCTACCTGCAGCCGCAGGACTCCACCACCATGTCCTCGTACTGCTTGTAGACCACGTTGTTGCCCGCGTCAATATACAGGATGCTGATGGGAGTCAATTTGGTGGGCACACAGCAGCTGGGCGGGGTGGAGCCGGGATCCATGGAGTTCATCAACGTCTGGATGATGGCGTGGTTGGTGGGCTCCAGGTGCGAGCGCAGCGGGAAGTCGCACACGCCTTCGCAGTGGTAGGCCTCGTACTCCAGGGGCGCGATAATCCAGTCGTCCCAGCCCAGCTCCTTGAAGTTCACGTGCAGGGGCTTCTTGCTGCAGCGCAGCCTGGACTTCTTGCCGTGCCGCTTACCGTGGCGGCTGGCGAAGGCTGTGCGCCGCCGCCGGCGGCCGGGCGAGGGCAGCCAAGGCCCGGCGTCCGGGGCACCCGACGGCTGCGGCCACGACCCCTCGGCCCCAGCGGCGCCGGCGCCCGCGACCTCGGCTGAGCCCAGCTGTTCGCGCATCTCGGCAAACAGGTTCTTGCGCTGGGATCTGGTGAACACGACGAGCAGGGCGCGCTCCTGGGGGGGCCGCACCCTCCGGCCGAAGCCCAGACTCCGCAGGTCCGGGGGCGGCGGCTGCTGGGGCGCCGGCGCACGTGCCTCGGCCTCCCCGGCTCCCGGCTCGCCCCACGCGGCCCGCAGCTCCAAGCACAGCAGCTTCCAGGGCTGCTGGCGCAGGCCCTGCCACACGTCGAAGACTTCCCAGCCGGCCCGGGGCGCCCCCTGCGGGTCCAGGGTCCGCGCGTCCAGCAGCAGGGGCGACAGGCAGGGGAAGAGCTGCACGTGGAGCGGCCCGGCCGGTGGCCCCCAGGGCGCTGCGGGCGCCTGGCGAAAGAGCCTCAGCTCCGCGCCCACCAGCTCTTCTTTGTCTGAGAGCGTGGACACATCAAACAAATACTTCTGTCTCCGGAGAGGAGTGTGCGAGAGATCGTCTGCGAGATAAAAAATAATTACAGTCAGTTTCACTTAAGGGGGAGATCAGCCCGGTGCTCTGCGGCCGCCCCCGGGAGGAAAAGGGCGGGGAGCGGGGCAGGCCGGCTGGGAGTCCAGCTCGGCCAGCCCGGGGCCTGACCACCCGGGCTCCGCGTGCGGGCCGGTGCACAGCTAGGGGAGGGGGAGCACCAGGGCAGCGCACCGCCTCCCCTCTCCCAAGTCCCCCCCCCCCTCAACCCGGCAGCCGGGGACTCCGAGGGCGGAAGTCAGTGGCTGCTGGAGAGGCGGCTGCGGCGGCGGCCTCCCGGGTTTTCCCCCAGGAGCCTGCGTAACCACTAATGTGCCCTTTGTGGTCTTGGGCCTGGGCCGCGCTTCCCCCAGACCTCCTTTCAGCTGGCTGGTTCGTTCTCATCATTCACGTCTCGGTTCAAATGTCACCTTCTCCGAGAGGCCATCTTCGACCACCCTGATCTAAAGTAGCCTCCCTCGGTCACTATCACAGGACCCGGGTTTATTATCTTGCCGGCACTTGGCACTATCTACAAGGACCTCGTTTGTATTTGTCTCCTTAGTGGTCTGTCTTTCCCAGCAACACCCTGCCCCGCCCCCACTGGCCCATAGGAGCTAGGACCGCGTCCTGTCCGTCCTACCGCAGCCTGCACCGCTGTGCCTGACCTGGAGTACATGCTGGTCAGCAAGTTGGAAACTTCCAGAGTGGTTATTCTCACTCTGTGTGCCCCTTATAATCATCCAGAGAATTTAAAAATTACCATTGCCAGGGCTTGCTTTAACCAACTGAAACAAGATCTCTGGACAGAGACTGGGTACTGGGTTTTTGCGAGTTTCTTGCTTGTTCATTTTGGGTTTTGTTTTTGTTTGTAAGCTCCAAGATGATTTGTAAATGCAGCCCTAGTTTAGACCCCCTGTTCTGGGGGAACGCTGTTGCCAGTTAGATGCTTTTGCTGAAGTATTTAGGCCCAGCACAAAGCTGACAGAATGAAGATCTGCTATGAGATTGCTTGCTTGCTTTTTTAAATTCACCAACGATGTTAACAACAAACAAAAGAGCAACAAAGCTTTCAGAAGTGGGGGAGGCAAATGAACAAACAGACACACACACCAGGCATCTATGCCTTGAGAAGATCCTGCAATCAATGGGAAATACATCAGTCAGAAGGAAACCTCAAACACACACAGTGACATTCTCCCCTCCACCCACCCACCCAACTTGAAATCTTGCTTTGGAATTAATCTTGAAGATTACATTTTTGGTTACAAATAAGAAAAACAAATTTAGGATACATAATGGGGCAGGGGTATGGGGAATAACAGGCTTTTAAAAGCCAAGACGGATTATTTGGGACCAAGGCAAAACTTGACTTCTTTTTTGGATGCATTTGTGCATGAAGCCAACCCCACTTCAATATGCAAGGCGGAAAGCTAACCAGATTTTCCTGGGCTGCCTTCTTATAAAATATTTACAACCCAGCAAATACAAAAATCCCCAAAGCCCCCAGCTTTCCCCAGAAGCTAGTAAAATTTGGTTCGATTTCAATAGTAAAAGTGTCACTGGGTCCCGGTGGACCATCACTGCCTGTCCAGATGTAGCCCCGGGGCACTGGACCTGGAGCCTCCGCCACACCCAATCCCCACTCTGAGCTGACTGCGGGGGCCGGCTACCTCACTCTAAGGCACAAGTCCCAACCTGAGACAGAGCTGTGGGAAGGGTTAGAGAGGTGAAGAGGGAAAAGCTGCTGGAGGCGCTTGATTTATGGAAGCCAAGACCTTCAAACCGACCAGGGTCACATTAAAATCAGTGGGAACTCCGCACACTTTCTTCACCTCCATTAAAGAAACCTTCGTCTGACAACCTCCAGCCACCACCCAGATCTCTGGACCTCCTGCCTTAGGCTTCACTTTCTTGCCTCTCATATTTCTCTCTCCCCAAAC
The DNA here is from genome assembly GCA_004023965.1 of Spilogale gracilis. Taxonomy (NCBI): domain Eukaryota; kingdom Metazoa; phylum Chordata; class Mammalia; order Carnivora; family Mephitidae; genus Spilogale; species Spilogale gracilis. The sequence goes on along the minus strand of PITA01000375.1, from coordinate 272,570 downwards.
TAAGGATGTGATGAGAGGAACAAACCGAAGGCATTTGCTGCACCAGCTAGGGCTGACATCGTTTTCACCCTTACTTTATCTGCAAGCACAGACCAGTTCTGCAAGGTAGACATTTCCATTTTACAGGTGGGAAAACCAAGGTTTGGAGAAATTAATTGCCGAACTCTGACAGGTAGTAAGTGATAAAAGTTGAGATCCAAACTTAAGTCTATTTCATTCCAGAGTTGGAGCATTTAGCCCCTAAGCCTCACTGCCCCCATTGTCTCTCCATTAGAATGTAGGTACTAGATAGAGTTTCAAAGCAACCAGCAATGGCAGGCATATGAGGAATGGGGAAACAGTCCAAACTGTATTTGGAGGGCTTGCTGGGAATAAGACATGGATGCCATAAGGAAATCATTTCCATCTCTGCTCACATAACTCGAGACATTTTGTCACTGGCTGGAGAGCCTAGGAAGGCGTAAAGGGTCATTTATTTATTTCTCTCTCATGAAACATGGAGAAATCAGCCTTCTTTTGTTCTTGCTCTTTTTTTTTTTTTTAAGTGTGGGCTAATAATGGTTGGTCTCTACAGCTGAGTTACATTTCTCTGGTCCCCAAGAATGATCAAAACAGAGGAAATCCTCTACAGAAAGAGGGCTCTACTGATTCTGCAGCCTTGGGATTTCTGATGATCTTTCTAGCAAGACCAGCCAGCGCCTAATCTTTCCAAGGCTCAAGGAAAGGATGTAAACGGAAACTTCAGTCTGTCACCTACCCCCTTCTCTTTCTGTACCATCTGCATCCCACAGCTTGAGCAGTGCCTGCATGACTGTGGACTCCTTGCCCACAGGTCCAAGATTCCCAGGCACGCATCAGTGGTATAGATATGCTCTTAGGAGGACTCAGCCAATGAAGCAGCTGCCCCGGCCCTGGAAGGGGGCTATTTGGGCAAGAGCTCTAAGGTTTGGGTACCATAGTAGAGTAGTAGCTCTCAAGGCCACTAAACTTATAAGGATCCCTAAATCTGCAAGATCAACATTACATCATACAGGATCACACTTGTTAGAGATTCTCTCAGCCCCGGGGGTGGGGGGGAGGTGTTGGGATCCCAGAACTTGCATTTTTATCCCAGGTAATGTTGACTCTGCTGGCCTGAGATCCCACTTTAAGAACCACTAATCCCAGATGAGCATGTCCTCTGGGCTCTTTAGATTCCCCACCTTGTGGATCAGGTGCCCTTGAAGCTGGGGAAAAACAGGTCCTCCAAAACGCAGGACCCACAGCAGGGTCTACGGTGGTACTCACCAGAACCAAGCCACTCTTTCTCCCAGCTCCTTTCTGCCTCCCACAGCCACCCTCGCATTCTTTTTTACTCTTTTGGTCACCTGTACTCTCACTGGGTCTCCAGAACTTCTAACCCTTTAACAGAGGGTCCAAGAAGGTGGCTACTCTGTGCAGTTCCCCTACCGACCACATTCCCCACCTGTCCAGACCTGCTCTGGAGCCATGCATCACAGAAATAGCCCAGAGGAGGCATCCGACCTGGGGAGTGCACACACCACCATCCCCTGTGACCCCAAAGACTCTTTGCCTGCTGACCTGGCACCCAAAAGCCTGGACCTGCCGCCTTGGCCCCCTGTGGGTAGGAAGCCAGCCCTTCACATTCCCTTCCACAAGCCTCCTCGCCCATTAAGTCCTGTACAAGTGAGGGCCGAAGTCCTGTATAAAGAGGGCTGATATCATCAAATGACCTGCTCTTCCATCCCCCTCCCTAGAAACATGCACCTTTCATTCCATCTGTGGCACTTTATTTACAACTTGGAAGTGAATCTTAAGCTTTAGGCCTTTACATTGAAATCAATCAGTAATAAATCGTGGGAGCTTTTTATTTTGCTTTTAATTTGCATGGACCTGGTCTGTTACAGCTTGGCTCAAACCCAGTGAACTCAGTGTTTGTTGAGTTGTAGACAGTGGCTGGATTTGTGCTTATCAATTTTCCGAGGTAGGTGCATGCAGGAAGGAGGGGGGGAGAGAAGAAGAAGGAAGGAGCAAACCTGTCTGCATACTTGAAGAAAAATCTTTGTAAATAGGTCAGCCTTTTTTGAATTAAGAGCAAGTTGGCAAAGGGCTGAGGGGAGGACACCTCAAATATGCACATCTGGTATAGAATTTGATGAACAATTTTTAAAAGAAGCAAATGAGGACAGGAAAAAAAGAATGAATCACTTGCAAGGGACTATAACACCCATTTTAAATGAGAAAACTGGTCTAGGAAGATGAAGTCATCAGTTCAGGTGGAAGCCTCAGTGCTTGGCTGGAGGAAGCTAAGAAACAAACACCAGACAAGAAAGGGAAGGATGCTCAGGGCACCAAACACCCGCCACTGGAGAACCTGAGCCCCAGGAGGGCAGCCTCAGCCTGGGAGGTTTCCCCGCAGGAAATGTGCCTGGAGAGCTCCCCAGGGCTATCCCTGCTGGAGTCAGCTCCACGAGGCCACCCTGTCTAGGGTTTCCAAAAACCTTCAATTTCATTTGGTTTGGAGCGGGAAGGTTCCGCATTGCCTTTTTTCCAAGACATCTCCGAGATATGTAGGCAGCTTGAGGTCCCTCTTGAGAGTCATTGCGGGATTTTCTGTAACTCGTCGCCCCTAAGGTGTGTGCCCCCAGCTCTGTCAGAGAGCTCCTCCGTGCACATCGGACTCCCATCCTTTGAATTCTTGTGACCCTGGACAGCCACTGGCCAAGCTTCTGGCCGCCCTGCACCCGCACCTGCCTGCCACCCCGCCACGCGGCTCACCCCACATCCTCCAAAGGCACAGATCCTGCGACTAGGCGGTGGCTCAGAGAGCCAAGATGATAGTAGACTTTTCCACTCCCACTTCCCTAGGTGGAGGGATGGGAGGGGTGGGTTGGGCACCCGTCTTTACACAGAAAACTCCAGAGGTCTTCGCAGTTAAGCCTTTCCCCCAGCTCCCGTCATCTTTGAGCCAACAGCAGCACTGAACGCTTCTGGGGCGCACCTTTGCTGTGGGCAGGTGCTCAGGGCTTTGATGGGCTGTCCCTGAATCCTCATCGCGGGGTGTGAGGCCCGGTCTACAGTTACACTCATTTATAGATGAGGAAACTGAGGTTCTGCGAGGTACCTTCACTTGGCCAGTGTCTTGCAACTACTGAAGGAAAGGATCTGAAGGTCTTAGTTCCTATGCCCTCGACCTGCCGCCACGCCCTCTTCCAGGGCTCTGATTCGGCGGTGGTGCAAAGAGGGAGGGGGGACACGCGACACACATTTATTACCAATGCCATCGACTCCCAGCGGACTGGGTTCTCCCAGGATCTCCTTTTTATTCCCTTTACTAGAAGGATTTCCAGGCAGGGATTTCATGGCTAAATTTGGAGTGGCTTGTTCCCTAGCTCACGCAGCTTCAGCACTGCCTTGAGGTGCCAAAGTCTACAGGTTGGAAATAGAGTCTCATGTACAGGATGAGTAAAAATGAGCATCAGCCCTCTTCACACCTTGGGGTGTGAAAGCCTAGGATTAATCTGTGCTCCGACCATTACCCTCTCCTGGGCCAAGTAATAACCTGAGCATCCCTTTGTATTCTTGTCCTGAGTCCTGCCTCTGTAGGGATCTGTTGCCAAGTGCTGAGCTCACCAAGCATCCTCACTGAGGGGCAGATCCAGGAGGCAGTCCACAGAACTCAGCCTCTACAGGCTGCTCTGGCCTGACCATCCAGAATAAAAATCAAAATCGCAAAGGCTGGCGTAGAATTTGCTGTGCGTGATCTAAATTCTCAAAACTCAAAACTAGCTATGGAAAAGAAAAGGATATCACCACTGTGCTCGTGTTACGGACCAGAAACCTTAAAATACAGACTGTTGAATAGTAACTTGTCCAAGGTACTAAGAAGTAGACATGGCAGTCTGGCTCCCTTGTCTGTGCCACCACCCTGGACATCCTAGCCTTGAACTGGTTGGGAGAAACCCTGAGAAGGCTCCTGCTCTTTCATAAAGCCCATGCTTGGGGGAAAGGCATCAGTCTCTGGTCTCCTACTTAAGGGTTGTTAACAATTGGACTTTTGAAAGAGAGCATACAGGAAAACAATTCTCTCACCCACAAAATGAAGCTAACACCAGTTCACAGAGTCACTGAAGGAGGGGTAGCAAATGAGAGAGTCAGACAGACATCTATCCGAGGGCGTGTGCAATATTGGTTACTACTGACAACACAGAATTAGCACAGGAATCTACTCTAAGAGACCTGGGTTTGAATCCTGACCTGTGATTTATTGGCTGGGTGACCTTGAATACTCTAGGTCACATAATCTCTCCCAGCCTCACATGCCTCATCTATAGAATGGGAGAGCCATTGCCCACTTTGCAGTCATTGTAAAGGTCAGAGTCAAGGCACCCCGGGCCAGCTGTGCATGACGCACAGGAGCACCCAATGAATACAGTCAATATCACTCTAACTATCCACATCCAGGGAAGCAGAAGATGAACCTGTACTCCTCTTCGCTTTCTCTGAGGAGAGACAATCCACTTATTTCAGCAGGATTTCCAGAAGTGAATGACGGAAAGGTGCTGGGTAGAGGAGTAATGAGAGAAACAAAGACTTCCAGTTCCTATTCCTCTGAGGTCCAGTAAAGGGCAAGACCCAAAGGGGTTGTGGCCTCACCCCCATCACATTGATCCTTCTCAGAGCCCTTATGTCATGATGTCATCCACTACTGAGGTCTCTCTCCCAACTTCCCGGTGAACAACCAAGCTCCAGCCAGAACCTCATTAAGACCCACATTAAGTCCCTCCCTGCAGGTTTCCTCCTCTCTGGGCTCAAGGCAGAGGCTAGCCCAGATGCTAATCCACTTGGCTCCCTGGTTGGGCAGATGCAGCCCTCAGAGGCGCGGGGGTTAGTCTCCTTTCCCCACTCCTCATCCCCCATTGTGGAGCCCTCCTGGCAGGGGCAGGCATGATCTATCCATAGAACCAATCTGGAGTGGGGATGAGGGTGACATGCCGACATTCTTCACCCAGCAAAGCGCCAGGCACACTGGGCAGGGAGATGGGCTGTAGCAGTGAATGGCCCCTTAGGCTGAGTGCAGGGCCCCACACAGAGCAAATCATCTGAGAAGGTCCAGTCAGTTGATAGGTGTTTGTGTGTGTCTCCACACCACACACTCACCCACCCAGCTTCTCTCTGGATCTCTTGGCTTCCCCAGTGTTTTCTCCAACAGCGTGCCCAAGGGTTTCTCGGCTTCTTTCCTCCTTTCAAAGATCAGAGAGGCCCAAGGTGGGTCCTCCATGGAATGTGGAGAGGCTTTTCTAGTCTCTCTCCCAAGCCTGACAGACCACATTGTCCTCCTTGCAAGAAGCCTGGGCCTTGTGACCCCCACATGATTAAGTAGGTCTGGTGGCTGGCCTGGATCCCACAGAGAAATCCCAATGTTTTCTTAACAAAGCTCTGGCCCAGCCTGAGGCAACTGAGTGAGGGTGGAGGGGAAGGAGGGAGAAGCCCAGATGCCACCTGAGGGAAGGCAAACTTCCCATCGCCTCCGAGCCTCAGCACAGCCTTCCATGGCAGTAAGGCCAGATTCTGGCTGGAGCCAAATGCCAGCCCTCTCCCCTGAGCACTGCTCACCCCCAGCAGGACTCCCGAGGAGTTTGTTTCTTTAAGATGAAATGGATTCCTTCGAAAGTGGGGTCCAAGAAAGTAGTAGGTGCGAGCCCGCTTAGCCATGCATTCTTGAGAGAGGGCTCAAGAACCAATGATTCCAGGCGGAGATCAAGAACACTTCACGGGGGTCTCTTTTCACTGCAGTCTCACCCCAGGGCCTCCAGAATCTGAATTTAACACCACTGCAGATGAACTCCAAATGGAAGCGCGGTACCATTGCCACACGCTGTACCGCTGTACCCGTCTCTCTTCAACTTTCCGCTGACTGCCCATGTCCTCCGAAGGTCATTGCCTTTCCCTTGGAGCTGTGCGTGCAGGGCCCCGACCGCGTGATGTGCGAAGGCTGCCCTCGCGGCACTGCTGACCAGTAGGATCACTGGGAGCCCACTGGAGCCACACAGGCCCAGAGTCGGAAGGGAGGAGGATATGCTGCTGCGAAGCAGCCTTCAGGGTTGGAATAGGATCGGGCCTTTTGACTAGAGAGTTTCGAGATCAAAAGTAGAAGAAATTTCCCATTTTATTTGGTTTCTCCTCCCGGAACAGTTCTCAAATTGCCGAGGCGTTCAAGGACAGGGAAGGACTTCATTGCCCCGGGGGTCCTGCGCAGAAGAAACCTCAACGGTGAGTTCTTTAAAGTGTTGGGGCCGGGCGGGGCTTAAAAAAGGGACTTCTAAAATAAAACTCTGCTCCACAGCGTTCACTTTGGGCTGACTTCCGAACTAACGTTCCAGCAAAATGAGATTCGCGGTGGCAACTGTGAACCATCGTCTAACGTCATTCAATTTCCCTCCCCACGGGGCGTGGGAGCAACAGTCGGCTGGGAAGTGGGATGAGGGCTGGACCACCGTGCCTGGAAGCCAGATCTGCGAAGCAGCCGCACGGATTTTCTTTGGTTCTGACGTTCTTTAGGGAGGGGCGCGTGTAAAACACGACGATCCCAAAGCCACCCCTCCGCGTTGCTCCCGCCCCCACTTTCCACTCGATTCCGTAATGTAAAGCCGCTTCAGACCCGGCCAGAGGCCAGCCCTTCTCTCCAGCACGCCCACCACTGCGTCCCTAAGCCGAACTCCGCCCCCAGACACCCCGGCCACTGGCGGCGCGGCGCGCGCATCTTCTGGAAAGCCGGCCAGCACGGCCAGCCGCCCGCGGCCAGTCCCTCCTCGCGCCTGCTGCGGCTCACGCCACGCGGACCCAACCCTCCGCCCCCAGCTGCGCTAATGGACTGTCCTGGAAGGCAGAGAACAGCAACCCTGGAACCCATTAGGCGGACGAGGACCTATTTAATTCCCGTAAACAGACTCCACTTAACCGCCATTGAGCTTAAAAATAAACAGCCGGGGCTTTAAGGGGCGGGGGCGAGGGGGGGCGGGCAGGGCGGTGGTTGGTGCCAAGCAACTGCAGGACGCGAAGGATCCACAGTGCAGCTAACCACGCCTCGACCTCCGCTGGGATACCGCCCCCGGGTCCGGAGAGCGTCCTTTGCCCATGGCTATCCCATACCCGACGATCTACTGAACTAATGCCCTTCATTTTTCTTAAAAGCCCCCAGGGATCATTGTTGAGGTGCTCTGCGTCGTTCACCGCACACAGCAGTCCTGCCAGGAAATAGTTTTCCTTCAGTCCTGTCTCTATCATAGCACCTTTCTCCCACCTCTGCGCCCCCTTCTCTTCTCCTTCCCCTCACGCCGCCCAGGAAAAGGGCACCAGTTTCAAGGAGGTGTGCAGCCAGAACCTGGAGAACTCCGACTGGGGGGAAAAAACCCGTTTGCCTTAGGACCTCCTCCTGTGCAACGCCCGCCTGGTCCGGGGGGCGCGCAAAGTCGCAGGTCGCAAGGCGGAGGTTGCGTGTCTTCATTCGGTTTGCGGGAGAAGGGATTCTCAAGGCCTTGAGAATGGCTCAGGTAATTTTTTTTTTAATGTGGAGAAAAGACAAGGATGTTTGAGCGCGTTTTCCGATCCCCTCCCCCACCAGCAACTCTACCGCGCAAACTCCCAGAGCCCCAGTGCCTCTCGCGCTGGGGAAAACGTTCAGAGTCCTTTTCAAATTAGCTTCCCCTGCAGAGGAAGCTCGCCCTGAATTCTGGCCCCACTTGCACTCTCGCTGCAGAAGGCACTAGGTGTTCTTGGCTTACTTGCTAAGGTGGCCCTTGTTAAGAGTCTTGTAAGGCAGCCCTTAAGGCCTTAGGGACGGGGGTGACAGTAACTGAAATTTAACGACAAGCCAATGGCTAAGGCGTTTGTGGTTTGTGGCCTTTAAAGTGTTTTAATCATTCCAACCCGAAGAGAAGAACAAACGTCTTCCTAAAGGCTTCCTTCCCTCACCCAGGCCTTTTTCCAGGATCTTCAAGTCCACCGGGCGGATAGAAGATCATGAACCTGGACAGTAAAGCAAACCCACGCCAGCGCGCACGCGGGCGCGCTCTCACACGCACACTTGAATGCTCAGCAATCCTTTTCCAAGGCTATTCCTTCTTTCCGGGGAAATAAAGCCTAGATTGGAACCTTCTGCCGGCTTCCTCACTTGGCCGTCTGGTCTGCATTAGTGTTTTTATAAGGGACTCAAACAAATCGAATACAAGGTCACCAAATAATTAACAGTTGTGAATTCCCTCCGTCCCCATTAAAATACTTCCCTGCTTATATTTCATTTTCCGTTTGCCAACGACAACAGGGTCGGGGCAAAAGCGCTGCTGCGTAGATCATGCCACTTGCGGCCCAGGTCCACCCAGAAACTCGTTGTTTTGCCTAAACATGCTGTCCCAGACGAACTTCAATCGCGAGGGAACTCTGCAGCTCTTCGAATACCCTCCCCGCAGTATGGCTAGCCCAACTGTCCTGCCCTGCCCCCAGATAATCGCGACCCAGAAGGTAAACCAAGAAGTCAACAATCTGCCCGTGGCAAACTTTCCAGCGGTTCATTTCTAGGGTGTCAAGTTCCTCAAGGATGTTCCGATCTCGTTTTTTTGGTTTTTATCTCTTCCCTACTGCCTCCTTTCTGAGAAGGCTATTCTAACAGCAACAATAAACAGGGGGGAAAAATTAGGAGTCTTATTATTTCCAAATCATCTGGAAACTGAACTCACAGCAGTATTCCTAGACTCATTTTGGTTCCTTCCAAAACCAAGGGGGAGGTTTTTCTCCCCTTCTGGGAATTACATGGCACTTTTCACTCCATAAAGGAAAAGTTTGAAGTTTGTTTCTTTCTCTCCCCCTCTATCTCTCAGCTGCGTTGAATTGACAGAAGTTCCAATTGTCTGCCTTTCCCAGGCCACAGGCGTGGGGACTTAGGGCTCTACTACTAGTGGGCTCTTAATGGTTCTGTCATGTACTAACTGTAATTTCTCTATATCCAACCGGATCTATTCTGATCTTACAACTGCACCAACACACACCTGCACACACTTTCCATCTCTGTGGAGTCAAAATCATTTTAAAAGCACAATATGGAGGAATATTTAAAGATCAGGGATAGCATGGTTTGTGCCTTTACAGAAAGCACAAAGAGGAAGCAAAACACAACATGGATTCTAACCCTCAAATCCAAAGTTCCGCTCCAACTCCAAACTGGGTCTTAAGAAATCACAGAAGAATACTAGACTGGGTGGGAAATGTGCCCATTTTCTCCCCCCTTACTTCTGCTTCCTACCACTTCTGCTTTAGAAACTTCCTCACCTCTTACCTTACCCACATAGTGCCATAGTTAAGCATGCAGGATCTAGAATTGGAAGTGTGCTTCGCCCCTCTGTGTGACCTTAAGCAACCTGCTTAACCTCTGTGTCTTCCTTAACTCACCTGTAAAACAGTGAGTACAGCACTTCCCCAGGGGTTGTTGTCAGAATTAAATGAAATAATTCAAGTAACAGATTTTAACACAGTACTTGGTATGCAGTAAATGCTCAATATATGTTGGTTAGTATTACCCCTGGATGTTGGAGAGCAAATCGGAAGGAGGGACATTTAACAAATAAAACTTGCAATAAGGTCTCTTCAATGGGTTGTGTGCTGGGGGTGGGGGCAAGAAGGTGGCAAGGGTAAGTTAATACGGAACGTGCTATCTTTATAGACCCAAAGCGCTCTTCATTCACTTCGGACTGACTTTTATCCCCGCTCGTCCACTCTTAATCGCAAGTCTGAGGAGTAACTTAGGAGATTCCGGGGTTCCCGGGTGAGGAAAGCTTTTTACAAATACTGTACTAAGTAAGGAGTTCATGCCTCCTGAACCGGCTTCGGGATTCCTTCCATTTTCTTTGCTCCTCCCCCTGAGGGTCCCCTGCTCCGCCAAGCCAAGCCTGCCGCACTGGACGGCGATTTAAACATCCCCGAGGCAAGGCGCCAAGTCAGCGCGGCTGGCCCAGCTCTCCGCTGGCCCCAGCTCCTTCCTCCCTGCCCCGCCAACCACGGGGTGGGGGAGGGGGTGAAGGCGGGTTTGGCGCGGTTCAGAGTCCCCACGTGAGAGGGGCGGAAGTCCTCGCCGGGAGCCGGGGATGCGCGACTGGCGGGTCCCTTCTATCACGGCAGAGTAGACACCGTTTGATGTGTTATGACATGAACCCTCAATTAGATCGCTGAGTTGAAACACTCCAATCAGGGGCCCGATGCTAAGCAAGCCCCGGAAGGTCCAGCCCGAGGTCACCGCCGGTGACACATCAAATCAAAATCAGTGAGAGGGAAAGTGAGGCTTTCCCTTTATCAAGCTGGCGCTGTAGCCTGCAACACACCTCCCTTCCCCTGCGCGCCCCCTCCTGCCTTGGGCTCCGCACTCCTTCATCCCTCTGCGGCGTGCGGCGAGCCGCACACCCTTCCCAGTCAACTAACTGCCCTTCTTCGCGTTTTCTGGGAACCTGAGGGCGTGGAGGAGACCATGCCTTCGAAGCTGCGGTCCAAGCGGTCACTCCGCCTCTCCTCCGGCTAGGGACCGCATTCCAGAGTTGAAGCCGACGTCTGAATCTTGGTCCGGCTAGCCTGGAGACCTTGGCTTGGGAGCAGGCCCCCTGGGCCTGGGCTCGCAGCCAGTCCCTTTCCCCACCACTGGCGCGGGGGGACGCCCAGCGGGGTGCCCAGGGAGAGGCTGCAGGGCCGCAAGGGTGAAGCGAGCCCGCGTCTGCGCGGGACCTGAACTCCCCCCCCCACCCCCGCCGTCCCAGAAACCTCCCGCTTCTGCCTGCACGCCTCAGGCTTCCGTAGACACCTCCGAACAGCCTGCAGGGTCTCTTGGTCCCCTGCCAAACTTGCTGGGCGAAGCTAACGAGTTAGGGGTGCTTGCTTGGGGGGAGGGTCAGAGATTCTTGCCACTTCCTTTGGGGGAAAACCTCCCGCCAGCCTAGGCCTCCGGGATTGCTTCCCCTGGGAAAAGGCCTCTTGAGCAATTTTCCCTGAGCTTCCTTAGTCTCTCCACTAGGGATGTGTAGGGTAGTCTTTGACTAGACTTTCACTGAAGGAGGAAGGAAACAGGATTTCGAGGGAGGGAGAAAAAAGAGGCTGGGCAAAGACTGTGCTAAGGGAATGGGAGGGGTGGGAGAGCTGCGCCGGTAGCCCGGAGGTTGGGATGCAGTTGCCATGCTACGAAGAAGCCACGTGTATCTGCAAAAGGACTTTAGGAGTCCTAAAATCACCATAAAATAGCAGGCGTTAATTTGTCGCCCGGACCTTTCAGCAGCTCATGAACCTCGCTGACCTCGGCTGCAGCCAGCGAACCCAGCGTGGGCAGAAACCCTGGCCCGCAAGGAAGGTGGCTACAAGGGTGAAGGCTGGGATCTGAAGCCCGAGAAGAGCCCGGAGTTTAGGGGCCCTTAGGCGCCTTGGAAGAGCTCCGAGGACGAGCGTGTACTCCAGGCAGGCGGGGAGGGAGCAGCCCTGTCCTCCTGAACCCTGGCGCTCGCCGGTTCCCGAGCGACCCCACTTTCACTGACCTGGAAATGGGAGGCGGGTAACTGGTCGAAGCCGCGAACCTAAGTCTGGGCGGGATGGTGAATAGCTGCCTTAACTTAATCTTTTCCTTTTCTTTTTTCTTTTCTTTTCTTATCTCTTCCTTTCTTCACGTCCCCTTCCTCCCCTTTCTCTTTTCTTTCCTTTTCCTCCCTTCCTTTCCAGTCTCCTTCCACGTTATTATCCCCCTTCTTTAGGTGCTTGTGGGTCCCTCCTCAGTTTCTGGGACCAAGGGGAACGCGAGGATCTCTCGAAAGCACACACCACGCGGACCAACGCGGGTGGCAAGGAGCGGGTGCAGGAATTTCTGCAGGCACCCAAGCTTGCCACCCACGCTCTCGGAGGGGACCAGGGACAGGGTCCCTGAGGAAGCTCAGAGAGAGGAGCGATTCCAGGCTGGGAAAGGTGGGTGAGTATATCCATGCATCCATATGAATTGAGTACCAACAAATCCTTAAACTTAGTTGTCCTGCCCCTGCTCCGCCCTGCCAGTTGCTGCCGCTGCCTTTGCAGAAACTACTCCGTTGCCGCCTCGGAGCCGCTGTGTGTGCGCTGCAGGAGCAAAAAGCGCCCGAGGGCGCGGGGCTTCTGCCAGGCTGATGATCCCCACAGCCAGCGCAGGGAAGAGCTGGGAACCCGTGCAGCGGCTGGGTCCGGGCATTGCCAGACGCTGTTCCCGGACTCGTTCCTCCGACCGCACGAGGTGCAAGTGCCGGCTTTTCTCCCCGAACCGATGGGAGCTCGAGGCTTTCCAACGCACATTCATGCCCGGTGCCGTCCCGCCCCGGTCGGCCTCAGCAGCTCAGGCCCTGTACCGCGTACCACGCACCCCCCGAGACCCCCGTGGCAAGTGTGCGATCATTCCCCGCCGAGGCCCCTCTCCAGACCCAGTCATTTGCCTGCCACCTCCCGTCCTCCACGCTTCCTCCACCAGCCACCAGACGAGCGGCCACCACGCTGCTTTCTGCAAAAGACAAGAGAAAGAAGGAAGGAAGGAAGGAAGGAAGGAAGGAAGGAAGGAAGGAAGAAAGGAAGGAAGGGAAAGAAGGAAGCGAGGAAGGGAGGATTGCGGACTGGAATAAAATGTGCAGCCGCATTCAGAAACTTACTGGGCTGGAGAAAAACAATTTAAGAAAAAAGGCGAGGTGTCCAGAGCGGGAAGGGAATTCACAAATGTAGCCTCCTGCCAGAGCCAGCGCAGCGCGATGGCTGCGGAGCTCCAGGGAGAGAGGAATGGGGCATCTTCTTTGCCACTTACCTAGTCCCCTGTCTACAAAGCTAGTGATCGTATTAGCCGACTTGGAAGACTGGAAAAAGCTGGCATTGATGCCCAGCTTCTCGGCGATGGAATAAGTCCTGTAGATTGACAGCATGTACTCGTGGGGAACCACGCGCGGGCCCCTGCCGGGAGGCTCCTGCGCTTGGGGCCGCCGCCGGGGCTCATCCTGTGGACGCGGTTGTGGCTCGTGTCGCTCCACGGGCTCCCGGGCCGTGGGACTGTCTCGTGGTGCCCGCGGTATCTTCCCTTCCTTGCGGTTTCTCATTCCCTTGGCGGAGCCCAGCTCCGCGGACGACGAGGAGGATGAGATGGAAGCTTGCTGGAAACCGGGCAAATCCCACAGGAAACTGATGAGGAAGACCGCCGACAGCAGGACTCTAGGAGTATCCATGGCGAGCGAGTGGCAGCGTCTCCCGGAGAGGCGGCGGCGCAGGGCGCGAGGGGCACGGAGCGGCTGGACAGCGGCCGGGGCCGGGCTCCTAGCGCGGACTCCGAGTGCAAGGAGCCGGGTCCCAGCCACACAAACTACGGCCCTGCCACGCCCCCTCCCGCCCCTCGCCGGGAGGGGAGGGGATGAGATGGGAGGGGAGGAGAGAGGAGAGGCGAGGAGAGAGGAGAGGCGAGGCCAGGCGAGGCGAGGAGAGGAGAGGAAGGGAGCGGAGGGTGGGCGGAGAGGCGGGTGGTGCGGCCAGGAGGTGTAGGGGAGAGGGGCCGCGATTTGTCGGTGTGGCTGCGAGACGCAGCGCCCCCGCGGGACGCGCGCGGGGTTGCCGGGCGGCGTGCACAGAGCGGGCCCCGAGCGCTGGGCGGGGGAAGGCGGGCGCGGCCGCCCGGCGGCGAGGAGGCTAAGGAGCATCCACCGCGCCAGAGTCCCCCTAGCACTGTCCGAAGCTCAGTCCCCCCGGGGCGCCACGCGGCCCTCGGCCCTCGCGGGTCGCCTCCCCTGTCCGGGGAGCGTGCGGCCCCCAGAGGAGGGAAGCGGCGGTGGCGCCCCCCCGAGACGGCTCCTGGCGGGCGCCTCTGCAGCGGGCTGCGCTCTGGCTCCGGGTGGTGGTGGTACCTTCTTTCCTCCGCACCAACCTCCAGGCCGGCGATTCGCTGCCTTCAGGGGCCAGCCCGGGGCCAGCGAAGCCTCGCCACATCCCAGGCGCAGGGCCTAGCCCCGAACAGCCCCATTCTCTCGGTGGGGTACCGCTCTCCACAAAGACCCGGCGTCTGTTTCCGACCCTCGAGGTCAGGCAAAGGCCACGAGTCTTCGGAGTCTGGATGGATGTTAAAAGCTGCCGCGCTCTAGTGCAGGCCCCAGCCTCTCTTGTCGCAGTCCCCAGCCTCTTCTAACTCTGGCTTTAGCCGCTTTTCTCCTCGGTCTGCTCCTGGGGTCCTCTTTCCTCTCGCGGCCTGGCCCCCGCCTCCACGGCATCCCCATTTTCCCTCTCTTCTTTCCCTCCCGCCTTCACTACTTTCTCCTTCCCAAAGTTCCTTTTGCATTCCAATCTCTCTTTCCCCAGCCTGCTTTTCTTCTCACACTGCCCTCCCATCTCTGCCTTCCCACCCTCTCCCTTCGTGGCCTCCCCTTCCTCTTTCAGTGGACCCCTCCCTTTGCAGCTCTTCCCCAATCTGTTTCTCTTCAGCCCTGCCTCGCCCCATCACGAGTTTCCTTTATCTGTCCCCAGATTCCCCGTGCGTGTCTTCCCCGCCCACTGCCGTGCTCATTCCTGGGCCCCAGCGCTGGAAGTCAAGGCGGCGGGCTGCTTCTCTCCCACAGAGCTCTAGGCTCTGGAACGCTGTGGACGTGGAGTCTTCCTTGCGTATTTATTGGGTGTTCCGCCACCAACCATAAAATGCTCTCCTTTCGGTTCCCTACAATTTCCTGAAGTTGGCCTTACTATTTTCACTTTCACAGATTTTTTAAAAATTAGACAGACGGGGATATATGACTTTTCCAAGGACATTCAGCCAAGAGGATATTCAGCCAAGGACAGAACTAGGGGCTTGGCCCCCAAACCCAGGGTCCCCATTCCAGCATAGAACAAACGTTCGCCCACCCAGTATCTCTCATTCTTCTTGTCTTTTTCTTTTCTTTATGGTTTTATTTGATCTCAGATGATTTCTTCCCACACTGCTTTTCATGTGTGTGCTCCCAGTCTTCTACTCCGCTGCCTACTTTTGCTTTTCTCTTCCTTTTTCTATCCCTGCAGTGTCCACTCACCTGACTGCAAGGGAAGGAGGTCGCATGTCCCTGCTCTCTTCATACCTTAGCTTCCTTAAGGTCTAGCTTATGCCTTCCGCCCTGGACACCAGGTCTCACCCAGGTCATGGCAAACACCTAAGAGAATTTGTGTATTGGCAGGGTTGTAAGCCCTATACATTATTTCATTTAATCTTCAAAACAGTCTTATAAATGCTGTACTATCCCTATTTTACAGGCAGGGAAACTCGGGCCCAAGGTCACACTGCTCCCCAGGCTGTGCTGGCTGCTCTCTTCCTCGTCTCCTCCACAGATGACCCTGTGGCCCAATCCTAATCCCATGTACATCCCCTAGTTTTGATTTCATGATTGTCAGGTTCCGACCTTTACACTCAAAGGTATTTTACCATAACCTTCTCTTTTTCCCCTCTCTCTTTGCTTTAAAATTGTTTATTATTTACTAAACTAACAACATAAAAGGAAATGGACCTGAAATGGGACTAAATTGTTTCTCAGATTCTTGCTACTCCAACAAGTCACCAAATCAAAATTGGTTCCCTTTATGGGTTCCCTTCCATTCCTTCTTTATTTGTCAAGCACATCGCTTCCCTATCCTTGGGATACATACCATTCTGTGTCCTGCTCTTGTCACTTACTATGATGCCTAAAGCATGTCTGCCAGCCTTTCTCTTTACTTTTTTGTTCAAGATTTTTTTTTTATTTACTTATTTGACCGAGAGAGATCACAAGTAGGCAGAGAAGCAGGCAGAGAGCCTGATGTGGGCCTCGATCCCAGGACCCTGAGATCATGACCTGAGCTGAAGGCAAAGGCTTTAACCCACTGAGCCACCCAGGTGCCCTCTCTTCACTTTTTTGGTTTGGTTTTGTGTTAGGGCCCAGACCTCTGTCCACAACACCTCTCCACTGTGCCCTTCTGTCCCTCTCTGCGAGTCTTTACTACCCCTCTCCTGGCCTGTGCGGGTCCCCCCTGCCAAACCACAGGCTCAAAACTCATTGCTCACCAGCATAAACCACCTTTCCCCCTTCTGCCCACCTGTCACCCCTGGGATGCACGTGGCCCAGCCTTCTGGCTCTGTACATCCGCCTCTCAGTGTCATCCAGGAGAGGCTTCCTCCTTGTGGTCTCTTTCCATCCCTTCCCTCAGGGAAATGAACACTGGTGGTTTGTGTTATCAGTGTTTAATTTCTATCAGTATGGAGTCTGGTTAATGATGATTCATACTTTCAGATCCTCCATCCAATAAGAATGTTTTCTGCCTGCAATTGCAACCCAGCTTGTTCTCTGTTCATTTCGCTCTCAGCAATCATTATCAGCTACAAGTTATCAGTAAACAGGAAACAAAGTAACAAGCCTGTTGGCTATGGCTTGGGATCTCTCCGCACATGAGATGGAGCCATGTGGTGGCATAGACACTGGGACAGGGACCACAAAGGATGTGGTCTGTCCTCCGGGTCCAGGATTCCCCCAGGACAGAGATATTCCTCCCTTTCATTGTGACCAGAGGCTGGTCTATGCAAGGAAAGTGCCCTGCTCTTTGCCTGATGGGCTGAGGAACTGACTTCGCAGGTGAGCAAACAAACTCAGTGACTGGGCCCCAGGCGGAAATTCTGGTCGGTAGTCCAGTCAGGACCAGGAGGCAAGTCTTTCTGAGTTAAATATTTCCAATATTGTGATGACGAGCCACAGCAACGTATAAAACCTCATCTCTTCCTCCCTCAAGGATATGCTTCAAATAGAAATTCACTCCAATGTTAACAAGGCCACATCAAGGCCTTTGCTCTGTGAGTGAGTGTGTGTGTTACAAATAAAGATACAAGTGAACATATGCGTTCAGATCTTCTCACATTTTGAGAATTTGAACTAGTCTGTGGAATTTAAGTTTTCAGTCCAGTCTTTGATTTTTTTCTTATAAGTTCTTCAGTAGTTTCCTCCATGAAGAACCTAAAAAAAAAGGCTGAGAGTTTCCGGAGCTGAACTGAGGGTCCAGCGTAGACACCAGGGCAGCTTCCCCGGGGCGTGGGGGGTGGGGGGGCATTCTGTCCTCTGGAGGATCTTTCCCCCCACATAAGGCAATAGGAACAGCTGAGCAGTGTGGTGTGTCCTGCCCCCCTGTGGACAACGAGGGAGTTATCCGTGGAGAACCAAACCAGTGCTGGACTGTCAATGTTTACCGGAGCTTGCCAAGATGAGCAAGGGAAAGTGACATCCATTAGCATGATTTTAAGGAACTGGAGAGTCCCATATGAGATGTGTGGAGCATTGAACAACAAAACAACCATACGTGAAAGATAAGCCTGCCCAGAATTATTGGACACAAAGCAAAGAGAATTGCCCTGTTCCTATCTGAAATCCGTGCTACTTCAAGTTATTATCGTCAAGTTATTATTTCTACTATCTTCAAGGTATCATTTCATAGTTACCCAGGGACCAAGATTCTCTTAAATAAATAAAGGAGTTCATCTCTTTTATTATTTTGTGTTTCGTTCAAGTGCCACATGAAAGGCAGCTTTTATAAAAGTGAGTGAAGAGATCTGACTTTTTGTGGGCGCCCTACCCACAGGGGAGGTGACCGTTCTTTAAAGGTTCTAAATATTCTAATGAGATATTTGCATAAATTAAATAACTGCTTTTCTTTGAGGTACCATCTCAGAAAGTCCTAGTTAAAATACAAATGTTCTTGAATAGGGTCCCCATTCATAGTTTATGACCTCCATTACACTGCTCTGAATAAACTGATAAAGTGGTGATCTGATAAGACTGGCTAGTCCTCGCCTACGTGGACCAAGAGAAATGAGACTTAAGACTGGTAGATGTTGATTAAGAGAAAGAAAATGCCAGAAAGGACCTGAGCCATGTGTTTAAAACTCTGAGGAGGAGACCAACCAGCCAACCAGGCAGGGCTCACAACTCACTCCAGCGTGAGCAGCCCTGCTCTGATGGTCTCAACATCTTCATAGAACTCCATCTGCAGGCAAGGTCCCTCCAAAAGGAAAAAAGAGCCCATTGGCTTCAAATATTGGGCCATGTCCCTCAAAGAGAGTGAAAAATGTAGCAACAGCAAGAAAAGTCAGGACTCTGCCTCAGGAAAGCAGAGGACAAAACAAAAACAGAGAAAACAATGAACAACAACAACAATAAAAAGCACTTCTGAGGGAAGGGTGCACAGAAGCTACCATTTCTCCTTCACAGCTCAGACCCAGAGGTAGCCCCTCTGTAATTCTTCCCACTTTCCCCATTTGTACACAGACTGATAATCGCATTTCCTCTGTTCCTTTGCTTCTTGGTTTTGACACTTCCATCCTTTCACAGAAGGACGGACACATAAATCAAATGGAGTGGAATGAAGAGTCACGCCTGATAAACTAATACTCACAAGCTCTCAGGGCCTCGGTTTCCCCACTCCATCAGCTGCCTCCAACTTGGTCGGTCCCATGGCTGCCACTGATATGAACATACTGAGCTTGGCGGGGAGTGTTGAGTCTGGGTTCTGCATACTGAAAGACGCACAAAGACTCACTGGGGCATCCATCCAACCCAATCAGTGCTCTCCTTTGTTTGGTGGCACAGCAGGGCATGTCCAACCATGTTATACTTCACCAAGACCAGTAGTTCTCCAGGGGACTCCTCTGGACGAGTAGCATCAACACCACCCGGAAGCTCATTAGAAATGCAGATTCCTAGGCCTTACATCCCATCTGCTGTATCAGAAACTCTGGGGTTGCGGCCCAGCCACTTACATGTCCACAAGCCCTCAGGCGATTCTGATGAGAACCTTTGGCCTGCTCCCTAAGATAGGGGCAATCTACCTGCCAAGAACTTTGACTTTTAAGAGAAAGCTGTAAAGGAAATGCATACTATGCAATTTATTCTCAAATTAGTCATTCTTATTCTTAATGAGCGAATAATTTTCATTCCCCACAGGAGCCAGGTATATTTAATTGCCTAAAGGCAAATGTGCCTCATCTGGTCAGATCTCTCAAAGCAAGCAGGGTTGGGCCTATCTGGAAACTGGGAGACAAAAACAGCATCAGAATGAACAGGCTGTAGACATCTTATGTACTATGGATGTGAAAGAAGGAGGAGGGCGTTGCAGCTGAGGATTCGGATAACAGCTCTGTCTCACTCTCTAGCTACATGAACCTCAAATTTTCTAACTCAAAGTTTGTCCCCTCAGATGGAGGTGAAAATCCATGCCTCTAGTTTTTTTATGCAGGCTACACATACAACAATGTGTGTATTTTTTATTACAGATATTTAGTAACTATAATGGGCACTAATTATTGACAATTTGGATTTTTTAAGCATCAAAGAATTCTCTGTCAATTGTAGTGGTTCTCAATCTTTATACATTTACTCTGAAATTACATCTTAAAACTTCAGTCTAACTAGATTTCATATCCTCTTAAGAATTTCTTTTTGTTAAGTAACTCCCCTGCAAAGGCTAAATTTGTTTGACATAGTGAAGTTTTACTGTATCTCACTGCAAATTTGTGGCAACGCTTCTCTTTTGTAATGATTCGACATGTTTTATGTTTGCCCAAATATTCTAGATTAAAAACACATTGCAGTTCGCTAATAGGTATGAGGACACTTAAATTGAGCAGACAAAGTGCCTTCTCAAATGAGCATAGACGATGGTTATAAGAGTAAAAATGATTAAACTCTAGAACTGACTTGATCCTTGCCAAATCTTGCATAGAAAATTACAATTACATAGGAAATTGTCTTTCCTGTTTAGGATCAGATTTGGTTTTAAAAATTACTACCAACTTTGTAAACATTAAAATAGAAGCAATAAAGATGTGAAATTTCACACAGGGGATCTACAATATTTGGATAATTATAAGCATATGGCTACTTTACATGAGATCTCCGTTAAAAGTGTATTTACTAGGGCTCTAGGAAAACAAATGTTCTCAAATTCAGGGTTTATTTACATGCACCGAGAATGTCGCATTTACTATCAGTTTATCGTAATCTATTTTTGCTTCAGAACTCTAAGTAGCATTAGCTAAATGATTGCAGTTTCTATTGTTTATTGCTCTCTTGTCAATTTGTTGATATGCCAGGTTTAACTTGTAAAAGAAATTGCAAAGAACAGCTAACTACTTCATAAAAAGTGATGAATGCTTTCTCAGTCATTTTAGAAATAATTTCATATATTTTTTGTTAAGATTTAGGGCATGAATATCCACTGCCTGGTTTCAATATAAAATGGTCAAATAGAAATGATCGATGTAACTATTTACTTTCATGGACTTCTTAAAAACAATACTCCAATCTGTTTCTAGGAATCGCTAAAAATAAAGACAAAGAATTAATTCAATGAACACTTTAAATGTGAGAAATGGTTGAAATTTCATTTTGAAATTGGGGATTTAAGGTTTGAACAGGCAGTTTCAGTCTTACTTTTCCTCAAAAAGCCTTCTCTCCATGATTTGTTTGGCTTCTTTTTTAAAAATTTTATTTTATTTATTTTTTAAAGATTGTATTTATTTATTTGATAGAGAGAAACACAGCCAGAGAGGGAACACAAGCAGGGGGAGTGAGAGAGGGAGAAGCAGGCTTCCTGCCAAGCAGGGAGCTCGATGTGGGGCTCAATCCCGGGACTCCACGATCATGACCTGGGCTGAAGGCAGTCGCTTAACCAACTGAGCCACCCAGGCGTCCCTTCTTTTTTTTTTTTTTTATATTTTATTTATTTATTTGACAGAGAGAGATCACAAGTAGGCAGAGAGGCAGGCAGAGAGAGGAGGAAGCAGGCTCCCCGCTGAGGCAATTTCAGCTTTTTAACCCCTTTGCACCATCTCTGTTAACAGGCATAACTGAGGGTCAACTTATACTCATCCACACCAACGTCAAATGGAAAACTCATATTAGTCCTCTTGGGGTTAAAATCCATCTCTTCTTCACCTCTCTACAGTATCATGGAAGCCATCCTCCGTTCCTCTTGTTTATTGCCTCGTCTAAGATCCCTTCAGTTCGCTTTCAAGTTGTTCTCACTTTCCTGACTCCTTGAGACTTTGAGATCTCAACAGCCTCCAGAGTTTGTTCTTCCTGCTCAGGGACTGGTTCTTGTTGTCCCAGGCCTTGTCCCTTATCCTCTCTTCCCGTCCTCCCCACCCCCCACCTCAGCCCACCACTCTTCCTAGTCCTCTCCTTTAACAAGCTACAATTTGGGACTGAAGCACATTTAAAAACTTTGCTTTCATCCTAATTTAAGCAGAAGTGACTTGAACCTTCTATTTTCCTTCCTAAAAAACCCCCAAACCCTACCCTTGAAACTACTCTACTTTTCTTTTTATTTAACTATGTCCTTTGATAGATTTATTTCCCACAGCGGCACTAATGCGGGGGGGTGTAAAAAAACCCTATCTCCTCATAAGGAGTTTATTATTTGATATTTGTTTAAATATAGCATCAAATAAATACTGATTCCTTCCCTGTGGGGGGGCATTCTTACGACTGTGTGGAGCGGACGCTAGGATTCCTTTGCTGCATTATTTTTGAGGGTTTAAATGGCTGCCATGAATTGTTTGATCTTCTCTTAAAAGTTAGTCCAGGGGTGCCTGGGTGGCTCAGTCAGCTGAGCCTCTGCCTTCAGCTGAAGTCATGATCCCAGGGTCCTGGAATCAAGCCCCACATTGAGTGCCCTGCTCAGTGGGTAGCCTGCTTCTTCCTCTCCCTCTGCTATGCCCCCTGCTTGTGCTTGCTCCTGCTCTCTCTCTCTCTCTCTCTCTCTCTCTCTGGCAAATGAATAAATACAAGCTTAAAACAAAGTTAGTCTATATTTTAGAAATATTAGGCCATATCCCATATGCCAAGACCATGACTGTAGGAATGTAACATGATAGTACCTGCAAGGATCATTTTAATGCCAAAGGTCCTTTCAAGAGACATGTTGGCTTCTCCTGACATTCAAGGCCTGCGACAGTTCAGCCTTAACTTTGTCTTTTGTCCCTTCTGAGCACATGCCTGGCAGCAATGTGGACAATGTGTCCCAGATTCTTCAGGACCTGCCTGCTTCCTCCCTAAAATCTTAGCTGTAACTAGCAGATTCGATGGTGCTGGCCTCCCCACAGCTCTCAATGTGTCCTGGGAAGAGAAAGCGGGGTGGGGGAGAGGGTTGTGCTCTATGTGGGATGCGGGACAAAGGAAAAACCCCCCTTGGTTGCTTTTATCAACTTGCCTGCCTTCCATGTGCTCTGACCATTTCTACACACACACACCTCTTGCTAGACTAAGAAGCATTAGTTGGGGTTTGCCTTGTAAAAGCCATCACTCTCTGTAACCATATGGCACAGAACCTTTCCTGAGAAGTCACAGGGAGGATCACGCAGTGAGACTCACTTTTGAGGAACTCCGAACCACGGTTAACAGGGAGAATCCCAGGAACTCAGATTTGAGGAAGGCCTCGGAGATCACCCAGCATCACTGGCCTGGGAGAGGTGGTGTAGAAGGACATCCAGGCTGCCTAGACACAGATCATGGCTCTAGCATTGGAGGTCCACAGCCAAGGCATAGCACGTAACTTTGGGCTTGACTCACGTAACACGTAACAGGTCTTGACTTTGGGCTATAATGTGGAGTCAACATAGCATCAAATTCACAGGCTTGCAGGGACAATTAAGTGAATTAATTTATGTAAAACACTTAGAATAATGTCTGACACATCGAAATATCTTAGCTGTTAATAGTAGTATTATTTTATGGGCAAGATAAATGAGGGTGATTTGGATCCTGTAAAGGGTTCTTACAGTTGGTGGCACAGCTGGGACAAGACCTGGCTTGAAAAACCTTGTCCTCCTGACTCCCATGTCACCACATAAAAGAAGGGTGGATGCCTCTTCAGGGAGTTCATAGTGATTTTTTTAAAGGATGGTTTAATAGGTCAGAAAAAGGACTGATCAGAGAGCAGGTATTCCTACTAATGCCTTCTTCTAATCATTTTCCAAGCATGCCATATTAAAAACAAATGGACAGTTTTACTATTGTGACCCAATACCAAATGCTCTAGATTGCAGTATTTTATTGTGGGTGGTGACATCAGAGCAATAAATAATGACCAGCAGTTTTTTAATTAAAAGAATGGAATGGAACAACATGGAATGGAACCAGAATGGAATGGGATGGAAGGGAAGGGAAGGGAAGGGAAGGGAAGGGAAGGGAATAGAATAGAATAATAGAATAGAGTAATAAAAAGGAATGGAATAGAATAGAATAGAATAGAATAGAATAGAATAGAATAGAATAGAATAGAATAATAGAATGGGATGGAATGGAATGGAATGGAATAGGATAGGATAGGATAGAATAGAATGGAATAGGCACATGGATGGCTCAGTGGGTTAAGCATCTGCCTTCAGCTCAGGTCATGATCCCAGGGTCTTGGGCTCAAAAGCCCCGCATTGGGCTCCCTCCTCAGTGGGGAGTCTCCTCCCTTTGCCCTTCCCCTTACTTATGCTCTCACTCTCTCATTCTTGCTCTCTCAAATACACAAATAACATCTTGGAAAAAAACCAATAGAGTAGAAAAGAATAGAATAATCGAATTCTTGTGCATAGTACAAATGTTCTCTTGGAAAACTTTTGTTTGAGAGTTATGTACAAGTGTATGTGTTATAGGGTGCCCCCATAAAAATACTAAGGGATGCAGTTGACATTTTTAAAAAATCCTCTTCTGTAGAAAGATTCTTTCACACTGTTTCACATGGCATCTAACTAGAAAATAAGAAACCTGTTAGGAATAACAAACTCCTTCATTCTTTTGGAATAAATGGCTCCATCAGCAAAGGCCCTTTCTGTTCATTTCTGTGCCTGCATGTCCCCCTCCTGTGGGGATATCAGTCCTTCCAGGCGGAAGAACCTGGAGAAAGCTGGAGCAAAGAAACAGTGGGCTGCAGGACAGGTTGCACTGGCCATGTAATTGATGGCTGAAAAAATAGGAAGGGCATCAGCTCAAATGCAAGAGGGATTAAGAGCTGAAATCAGTGACTGTGATGACAGAGCTCACACAAGGAAGCCCGTTAAACAAGTTGATGCTCCCTTAAAAGTTGTCTGCAAAATGTGCAAAGTGACAAAGTGTTTACAGAACCCCTAGTACCACCAGCTCAGTTTATCTTTAACAAATCACTCCGATTAGTCTATAATTACCACAGTCCTGTGGTTATCTTTCTTACATGGCCAGAGATTAAAAAAAAAAAAAACCCTGAAATGAGCCAATTAATTCAAGCTGCCATTCTCCCCCACAAAGAGCACTTCATGGCCACTGTTCAGTGCGATTATTTCATTTGAGAATCTCTTTCATAAAACTCAAATACATAGAAAGCGAACTTGGTGGATGGATTCCGTGCCCTCTCCCTCACTCATGAAAACTCAGTTTTTGAAATTTATTAATTTAGAAAAACTCAATCCATGCCATTTATTCTCATGGCACATCAACGTGCTTCAGAACCAAGTGGTTGAATGTTTATAAGGAAATGAATTAAAAAGCCCGTGGGAGACCCAAGCGGAGAGTCTGAGAGGTGGTGCAGGTGTGACTCACAGACCAGCCATGTGGGTGCTGGTGCACCTTGCCGCCACGTGGGGGCATCCTCTCTTTAATAAATAACCTTAAAATACCTAGAACCTGCATCTTATATAGGAAAACCACCATCGTTCCTTCCTGACATTTCTGGGGATTCATAGAGGTACATGTTTCCTCCACTTCAGTTTCTGCTGAAGTCTCAGTTTTCTGTCCTCCTGTGAATGTCTCTTGCCATCTTGAGTTGACTATCTTCCTGCGACCTCTGCTTTCCCACAACACACAATGATGCTGCATCTGGCAGGCTGGTACCAAAGGTGTGATGCCCCACAGGTGTCTTTGTTCTTAAAGGGTCCTCCTTTTGGCTCACCTCAGAGACCTTCCCGCTGGCCATCTCTCCTCACCAGCCCCCTGGCTTCCTGCCAATTTCCCCACTCATCCCCCCCACTCCAGCTTTTCCCCACAGACTGTCCTGAGAATCTTAGGATCCCACTTTACTATATAAATCAAAACACTTCCTGTTTCTTTCCTTCCTGGAGCTCAAAAGTCATGAGGCCCATTACAATGCCTTGCAGAAAGGCAAAGTCACCCATGATGGTCAGCCTCCATTCATTACACAGAGAAGCCTGGCAACATGTGGACGCTGAAGCTTATGTTTTCTTTGAATCAGGCGACATTCTTGGGTGAGGCATCCTTACCCTGACCTGAAACACACTGCCCAAATTTTAAAAGCAGAAACAATATTGTTTTTGCAAAAATTGGCTTCTAATCACATTTTTCCTCTCCCAGCTATTATGCAAAGAAAGGAATAAATTTCATTTATTAAATTTTCTTGACTCGGAAAATGATTTTTGTAAAGATTTATTTACTTATTTATTTATCTATTTATTTGTCTGAGAGAGCGAGACAGAGATAGCAAGAGAGATCGCTAGGCAGAGCAGGAGTGGGGAGGTGAGGAAGAAGCAGACTCCTAGCTGAGCAGGTTCCCTCCTAGGACCTGGAGACCATAACCTGAGTTGAAGACAGACGCTTAACCGACTAAGCCACCCAGGCACCCCAGAAACTGAGTTTTAAAACACGTGACAGTTAGAGTTTGTACAGACCGACCATGCTGAAGGAGTTTTCTGAGCAAGGGAAGATATGCTCGGATTTCTAGACCTCTTCCGTGGGGCGTTTTGTTGTTAATTCCAATGGTAATACATAGAATCAGAGCACGCCAGCCGGTGAGGGCAGGAAGAGCCTCCCAGAAGTTTCTCCTCACTGTGGGCCTCATCGTACACCTGCGCCTTGGCTGCTTAGTGTCTAGCTTTCGGACCCCAGTTGCTCCAGGCTACGGGGACCTTGAAGTCTTTGCACGTGCCTACAGTTGCTCGCTGCATCATGGCGCCTCATCCCTAGACGCCACGTGATGAATCCGTGTGGAATGAGGGAGTGCACGATTAGGCATGGAACTATTGCAGGAGAAACCACCTTGAACCCTCCGTAGGTTCATTTCCTAAGTTCTTGGGCCACTCTTTACATCCTGGTCCTTACCTACTGGGCATGACCTTTACGCATATTTATCCTCTTACAAGAAAATAAACAGGGGGCGCCTGGGTGGCTCAGTTGTTAAGTGTCTGCCTTCGGCTCAGGTCATAATCCCTGAGTCCTGGGATCCAGTCCTGCATCGGGTTTCTTGCATGACGGGAAGCCTGCTTCTCTGCTTCTCCCTCTCTCACTCCTCCTGCCTGTGTTCCCTCTAAAAAAGAAAAGAAAAGAAAAGAAAAGAAAAGAAAAGAAAAGAAAAGAAAAGAAAAGAAAAGACAAACAGTTCCAGGCCAAAGGGCCATACTGACTTCATTTCCCCTATGGGGCACCTATGGGACCTAGTGGCAAAAAGCCAGTAATTAGCTAAACAAGGAATGAATACACACTCTGAATTATGAATTTTTTCTCTTGTCTTGGATTATTTTATTGTGTTTATCTTTTTTAAGTTTTGTTTTGTTTTGTTTTGGGTTTTTTTTTATTCATATGACAGAGAGAAACACCACTAAAGAGGGAACACAAGCAGGGGGAGTAAGATAGGAGAAGCAGGCTTCCCGCCCAGTGGGGAGCCCAATGCGGGACTCAATCCAGGGACTCCAGGATGATGACCCGAGCTGAAGGCAGATGCTTAACAACTGAGCCACCCAGGTGTCCTAGGTTTTGTGTTAGTTCGAGTTAGTGAACATGCAGTGTGATATTAGTTTCAGGTATACAATAGAGTGCTTCAACCGTTCCATACATCACCTGGTGCTCATCATGACAGACGCACTTCTTATAATTCACACATTTTTAAAAATGTGTTTTCATTATTTTCAAGACCAGAACCACTACCGGTGTTTTCAAGTGAATGCCCTGCTGAGAGCAGCTTTTATGGTCCCGTGAGACTCATTTATAAGTTTAATCTATTCACAACAAAAAAAGCCATGGACCAAAAGCTTTGATCACACACACCAAAATCTTCAGTTTTCATTCCCTTACCAAGCACTTTCTCCATAAGCATACTCTGGCTCAGGCTAGATTCAAAAAAGGTGACAAACTCCCCGTGGAAGACCCAGATGGCGATATATTGTCCCCTATGATGAGCTATTTGCCAATGGAAGCTCTGGGGGAAAAAACTGGACAAGGGTAGACCTAATGGAAGCGGTGGCTCTATCGAGTGAGGAAGGAGGCTCTACCACTTGGTTTTAAGATGAGTGAGTGCAGAACCTGGAAAGGCTTCTCACTGAAATTATTTAAAACATTTCTTCTTATGCTGTACACCTTCAACTTTCACCATGCTGTCAATTATAGCGTAACAAAATGAAAGAAAATCCTTCTTCATCCTTCATAGAAGGCCCCATGTTTCTCATGCCCAGAATCACTTATTACTTGCCCCTGTGCTTGGAATTATTCCCTTGGAAAGAATTTAAATCATAATTTAGACCACAACTACTTATTCACCTTGAGGCTGGGCAGAATGGAGGAGGTTCTGTCTTACTTTATTGTTGGTAACTCAAATTCACAGCAAAGAGCCTACTAATGGCTCTAAAATGGATCTAGGGGTGTCTGGGAGGTTCAGTCGGTTAAGCCCGTGCCTTCTGCTCAGGTCCTGATCTCCAGGTAATGGGATGGAGGCCCACATCTAGCTCCCTGCGAAGCGGGAGGTCCGCTTCCCCCTCTCCCTCTGCTGGTGCTCTCTCTCTTGCTCACTCTCGCAAATAAATAAGTAATCTAAAGGAAATGAAATTTTAAATTTTAAATTTTGAAGGAAATTTTACCGTCACACACCTGTCTGGCTCTTGCTCAGGTCCCCACAGCGACGGGAATCCAGAAACCAGGCTGATGGCGCCCTCTGGTGTTCAGATAGCATGGTGAGCCTTTGGCGCTCCGGGAGCTCCAAGCAGGGGCAAGGGCGCCTTACTGCCGGCCGCCAGGAGAGCCAGAGTCTTGCTACACCTTGGTCATTCCGTTCTGGTCTGGAGTGCGGAGGGCTGGCCAACTGCTGCCCTGGAAACTCGGCCCGGTAGCCGCAGGAATTTGCTGGCTGTGAGGAGTCTGGTCAAACCAGCCTCCTCTTATGTTTAAAAACAGAGAATGTCACCCACCGCCCCCAACTGGGGAGAACAGTTCCCTGCTGTCCCACACTCAGTGTGTCCCCCACATGCAGACGGAGCAGAAGGCGAAGAAAATATGTGAGGGGTGCGCCACTCTATTGGGTAGAAGATGGTTGAACCTGGGGACACTGGGACCGGGTGGGGTGGGGGTGGGAGGGAAGAACGCACCACGGAGGTGTGGCCACCAAGTTCAGGCCTCCTGGTGCCTGTAGGACCTGACTTCATCCCATCTGGAGGGGATTCTAACCTCAGATGGAAAATACTTCCACTTTCACCTCAGAGGGGCCCAGCTACCAACCAGTGCAGCACAAGGGCTGGGCCCAGAGAGAGTGGCTCTTGGGGGGGGGAGGGGGAGGACTGCCCACCTCACTGAGCGTCCAGGTGGAAGAACAATGGCATCTCCATGGTAACCACGCGGGTGGGGGGGGAGGTTACCCAGATAATGGATGCCACCCCTCCATTTTTCTGAGAATATGACTTCTGGGCTCTGATGGTCCAAGAAATGAGAAGGGAGCCATGATGAGTAACCGACACCGAACTTCTCACTGACATTGGAGAACGGGGCCCCAAGCAGGTTTTCATTTGGAAAAGGAAAAGGAAGCCTTTTTCCCCTGTTGGCATGGATCAATTCGCATCTGTTTTATGTGTTTATTGATATCCTCCTATCCCACTTCATTCCATAAAGCTTTTGAAGTATCAGAGAAAAAAGTCTTCCAAACAAAATCAAAACTCTAGTGATTATTTTGTGTGTGTGTCAGGGCAGCAAGGTAGCTATCTAAGATCTGAACCCCTCTCCCATGTTTGAGGAATCCTCTACAGTTGGAGTCTGGCAGGGAGCAGGGCGGTGCCTCATACAGATGCCTAGAAGGCCAGAGACTC
The DNA here is from genome assembly GCA_004023965.1 of Spilogale gracilis. Lineage (NCBI taxonomy): Eukaryota > Metazoa > Chordata > Mammalia > Carnivora > Mephitidae > Spilogale > Spilogale gracilis. Next base: position 243,487 of record PITA01000375.1, on the reverse strand, counting down.
ACTTTGCCCTGCTCCCCTGTGTGAAAGGTCTCCTCTTGTGACTAGTCTTGTCCAAGCAGGTATTCCTACTCAGAACTCTCCAGTGGCAGAGACCCATGTCCGGGGGACTGTGGCAGCAGTGTCCTCCCCAAGTTGTCTCTTTCTTATGTTTAGGCTGTAGTTTTGATAGCCCAGCCTCATTGGTACTTGCCCTTTTTCTAAGGCAATTTTTTTCTCTTCTCAGAGACTAAACACAATGACTATGAATATAAAGCAAGAAGTAAAGGCTAAGGAAAAAGAGAAAGGCAAATATGCAGACCAGGAAAGCTTACATAGCTGCTATAAAGGAGTTGAAAATTTGGCCCTGAGCTTCCTGGCAGCTGAAGTGAAAAGGGAAACATGGCCTGCCTGCTGCTCAACTCTTGAAGACAAAATACATACTAGTTCCCCAAAGAAAGTGAATATTTTGCTGGAGGTTGAAATTTGAAAGGAATTTCTCACTCTATGGTTTCTCATAGCAACTTCTAGGGCTGTAATATTTCATCTCCTTAGAATTATTCAAACAGCCAATGATTCTTAAGGTGGTTTCTCAGTGCAGTCTTCAGTGAGAGCCCAGGGCAGAGCATAAACATTTAACTCAGTTTAAACCCCTTTTTGAATAGGGCAAGTTTATAGTTTTCCTGAGGGCATAGTATCTGGAATATTTAGGAAGATGGTAGAAGAGCATGCCTCTAGAGGTAGTTTTCATCAAAGATGGGCTTTTAGAAAGAGTACAGAGTTTGAAGTTACGGTCCATGATAAAAACCTGGAGAATTTTGATTGTTAGAAATAAAACAAGAGAATGGTAAAACTGATGTGTTTTCTTGGAAAAATCACAATAAAAAATAGCATCACTGAGTTTTAGGTGCTGAATATAAGGTGCTTATAATATATGAGTTATCGATCAGGTGTACCCAGCATGGGCCCACGGCAGCGAGTGTGCATTTGTGGGACTTAACATGCTAATCTGAGGAGACAGATGCTAGCCCAGTAAGCAAATAAATGTAAATAATCAAATGAAGTCGTGATACAGTTGTGTGTGGGGGGGGCTATTTTTGATCAGGTGGTGAGAAAAAAAAAACTTTTGAGCAGAAGATATTTGCTCTGAGGCCTAAATGCTAAAAAGGAAGTAGTCACACAAAAGGCCAGAAGGAGAGCCCTCAGGAGAGAGGGAACAGCCACCTCAGGGTGGGAACAAGCCTCAGTAAGAAACAGTGTTACTTCCTGAACCCTTAAAATCCTCTCCTTCTTTTCATAGGATGGAGAAGAAACTTCTGCAGTCAAGTAAGTGGGCCCAGATCCTGCAAAAGCACCCGGAGCTGGGAATCCCTGTTGTCCCGGATTTTCCCTGAGGAAACCAGCCTCCCACGGGTGGCCTTACTGTCCTGCATAGAAGAGGGTCAAGGATATCCTGAGTCCCTCAGCTTTCTATCTGCCTGGTTTCTTCTGTGCCCCTTTTGCGAAATGTTCACCTTCTCTCTTGAGATTCTAGCCCTGCAGCTCCTGTCTCCAAACCCAGTTGCTGTGGCAGGATTGGGGGGGTTGGGGGTGCTCCAGGAAACTGAGGAGCGATCCTGCATTATCTTACAAAGCAGTTGAGATGAATGGGATGAAAGGCAGGGTTCTGGGTGAGACAGCCAGGGAAATCTGACCTGTCCTTTTTAGATAAAGAATCTTTAGGGTAGGAGGAGATCATTTAGTCCCGTCCTTCTGCCTCCCAACAGAACTGCACTCAGCTGGGGTCAGGCAGATAAAGGCCTGATCCAATGCAAGGAGTGGGGGCTTCCTAGCTCTTCAGAGATAAAAATGGTACTGGTCAGAATCTGCACATGCAGAAAGGGATTAACGAAGAAACACATGCAAAGTAAACTTCAGCTAGAAATGCAACAAAGCGAGGCTCACGTTCAAAGTAGATGCACTGAAACGGGGAATTTGTCCTTCCTATCCACACCTTTATTTTGCCCCCGGCTTTTTCCCTGGGCTTGGGACATTCATTCGAATACTGATAGTCGCAGCTAACTTCACCGAGAGCGTGTTATGTTCCAGACATTGCGTTAAATCCTTTAAGGTTCCCGATACATTTTGAAGTAGGTGCAATTATTATCATTTTACATATCTACGCCAACAAACGGCTTATTCGGCACTGTGTGCCAGAAACCATTCTGGTGGTTTCCACAGAGTGACTCATTTAATCGTCAAAGCCATCTTATGTGGTAGGCATTCTCATGAACCCCATTTTGTGGATGTGAAAGCTGAGGTCAAAGCTGAGTAACTCGCCAGGGTCACAGGGCACGTAATTAAGAGCAGCAAATTTAAGTCCAGGCCACCTCTAATGCCAACGGCATTCTCAGTCTGCTCACAGCCATTCTAAGGAGTCTCCCATTCCAGCGACCGCTTGGGGGTGGTAGGGTAGGGCTGAGTGGGGAGGAGTCCTTTCTGAGGATTCTTGTTTGCCGCTCCTGTGGCCTGCAGCAACCTGCCACACTCAGGCACAGGTGGGGCCTTGCACAACCCTCCCACCTCCTCCCGGGGCAGGATAGCAATTCTCCAAGATCTGCCTTCCTCTCTCTCCCTTCCTCAGCCCAACCTTCCCTAAGCTGCCAGAGACCTTTCTCTGCTCTAACCCTCCAACACTTTCGCCTCTATGACTGGCTCACCTGATGCTCTGAGTGGAGACCACTCTCCTTGAAGCACCCCCAGGATCTGTCGAGGTCTGGCCCCCTTGCCTTTGCAGTGTGGGTCCCCTTGCTCCCAGCACATCGCAGGTCCCCGACTGCCACCATGTCCTTTAGTGGACACATCATTCCCTTTCCGTACTTCTGCCTTTGCTTCATCGATGCCTAGAATGCTGTCCCAGTCTCTCCTCTCTTTCTGGAAACCCCCACTTTATCATTTATTCAATAATCAAAGATAAAGTTTGGCATTTCTTATGTTCCAGGCACCGTTCTGACCATGTCGCCTGTATCATCTTAGTCCTCACCTATGGGGGTACATACTGGCATCATCCCATTTGTCAGATGAAGATCCAATGTTCCACGGCTCGTGGGGAGCAGAGCCTTGGTTCAAGCTAGCTCTCCAACTCCAAAGCTCGTGTCCCCCAAAGGCCAGGTTGAACCATCCCCAACAACTCCGGATGTTCCATAGCTTTGTTCCAGAGCAGAGTTCACCTCTGGGAAGCTTTCCCGGCACCCTGGCAGGGTTAGACATTTCCCCCACTCCAAGGCTTGTGGCCACCATTTGTCCCCCTCAGTAAATGCTCTTCGCCCTGCGCGCCTGGTTTAGCTCTTAGTGCACTGGCACTCAGTGGGTCTTCTATAAATGCTGGCTGGGCTAACTTCTCAAAGGCCTGGGAAGCTCAGGTGGATGGCCTCGATCATACACTGTGAGTGCCCAAGTGTGAGCCCAGACTCACATCCCGATTCTCTATAGTGTGCTCCCCCCCCCCCACGCCATCCCTGGCCCAGTGGCTCTCCCCATCTGGACCTCTGTATTGACCTGCATGTGGGGGAAGACTGTTCCTGTCTCAGGGATGGAGGGCAGCATGCCCACAAGAATTTGTGAAATTCTCAAAAATCTTCCTTTCTTACAAAATTATTTTTAATCGTCTGTGGTTGTCCTAATGACAGAGACCTAAAATTCTATTTTAGAATTCCTTCACCTGTAATATATTTTCCCTACAAAATGCCAATATCCCAAAGGGAAGAGGAACATTCTAAGCGTTTCTAAGTTAGTTATACTGTGGTGTAAACTAGCTTCTCCACCCTTTCCAACAGGAAACTCTGCTGACTACTTGTATTTAACGGGCTGGAGGGGGGAGCAGAGGGCCCTGAACAAGGGCACAGAGTGGATGCAGCAGCCCCTGGTCATGGGTCCAGACTGGGGAAGGGTCAAGAGTAGTTCATAAGAGGAAGGTGCACTGGGAAGGAAGAAAGGTGGGAAGTAGTAACTAAAACTCCAGAAGGATCCAATGTCCATGGGCCAGACCCCAAGAGATCGATGGTCTGATAAAATCCCCAGCTTCAGCAACCTGATGTGTCCAAGGCTTCAAGAGGCAAGTAATTTGCAATAGATACCGAGGCAATGATAATTGTTCCCTTTACATTGGTCCCTGTTTCCCTTACAAATGAAGGCATGTCGACCCATTTTACCAGAACTGCTCTAAGACCCTTCCTGTTTCTCCAGCTCCTCTGACCCTGTCCCCTGCCTTCCTGGTATCTCCTTTTTGGACAATACCCTTTTTGGACTCCATGCCTTGATTCTCACTCCAGAACCCTGGCTTGGTTCTCCTGCCCTAGCTTCAACTCCCTACTCCTCAACAACATAAGGCTGAGTTTTCCCCAGCTGGACACATCACTTTGAGACATCTGCTTAGCCTTATGAGTTCTGATCAAGCCAGGCTGGCCCTACCCACCCCGTGCCATGCACCTCCTGGTAGAGAGGAGACCATGTGTTGATAAATAATGGCCATAAATCCTGAGGTGGACTCCGCCAGCACTTTCAAACGGGAGACCATTAGCTAGATGTGCAAGATGGTGCCACCCAGTGGCTCAGAACAACCTCAAGGCTCTCTCAAGATCATGGTCATCTGGGGCTCCTGGTGGCTCAGCCGGTTAATTGTCTGCCTTCGGATCAGGTCATGATGATCTCAGGGTCCTGGGATTGAAATCCATGTTAGGCTCCCTGCTCAGTAGAGGGTCTGCTTCTCCCTCTCCCTCTGCCCCTTCCCCCACTCATGTGCATGCCCATTTGCACACATGCGCTCTCTCTCTCTTTTCCCCTCTCAAATAAATAATTTTTAAAAAAAGATCATGGTCATCCTCCTACACAATATTCAGCTGTTTTGTGTTGAATATAATTATAATTATATACAGGAGAATCTGGAATTCATTGTAATGATTCCCCTTACATACACACACGTATGTGCACACACACACATTTTGAGAGTCTTGTGGCTATTCCAGGATAACATGCTTCTAAGCATGTGTGGGCCCACATGTAGGCACACTTTTTGCTTATGGGTTAGCCTCTAAGAGCTGGGTGCAGGGAGAGGCCCCCTACAGGGAGCACAAGGTTGATGGCTCCCAAGTGGAGAGGTAGCCAGCTACGTATTTCCTTTCTAGATTCGCAGCAAGGTGAACTGAGCTCACATCCTCTCAGTCTTGCAACAGCAGGTAATTTGGGGGCCAGTTCTGCTGGCCTTCCTCTCTGGGAGCACCGAAACCTGATCTTGGATTGACCATTGCCCTTGAAGTGCAAGCCACAAGAGGTTCCCCTACACCAGTGGTTCTCAACCCTGGCTGTACATGAGAATTCCCAGGAAGAGTTATTAAAAATCCCATCACCCGGTCTGCACTCCAAACCATTTAAATCAGAATCTTTGGGAGTGACATATAGGTCTTTTCTAAACTACCCAGATGATTCCAGCACGTGACCTAGGATGAGAACCACTGGCCCAAGAAAGCTGTGATTCAAGTGACCACCGTCATCGCAGACATCATCATCTCCATCATCATCATCATCTCCATCATCATCATCTCCATCATCATCTCCACCCTCATTGTTGAACTTCTTGCCCAATCTTTTCCCAAAGCTACATATTTTGACATAAAAGAAAAAATCACTTGGCTGGAAGTAAGGCGACTAGGGATTTTTAAGATTCTATCACAAGCTAGTTGGGCAATCTTAACTAATACCACAATTACTAATGTTACCGATGGTGATGATGATAATGATGATGACGTAACAGCTTCTATTTATTGCACCCTTGCTGTGTGCCAGAAACTGTACTAAGAGCTTAACATACTTTATTTCACTTAATCATTGCAACCACCCAGGAAAGTAAAACATTAGTTTACAGAAGAAGAGACTGAGGTTTAGGGAGGTAGAGTCAATTGTCTGAGATCATAGAATAGGTAGCAGAAAAAAGATTTAAACTCAGGCTGTCAGACCTAGAAGCCCATCTTCTTAACTCCTCTTCAATACCACCTCTCTCAATAAGTTGCCCTGATGGCGGAACTAGTGATGGAGAGAATACAAGATTCCCTTCCAGTTCTGCTCAGCTTCAAATTCATTCTAGGAAGTTGCATTGCCCTTGTCATCGCCACAAAAGTTAAGTCAGATTGGTATCTCTCCTCCTGAACTGCTCATTTCCCAGGAAGAAACCTGAAGGACCACGAAAAAAATGTTCACGGCTGAAGGGATTTAAACAATCTAATCCAGTGAAAAGGGTCTCTGAGTTGAACTGCAAGTCAATGCACAAGCTGGTGAGTCCTCTGTTTAAATGTTCTGGGATTTCCATCTGTAAGAAGAAAAGCACAATCCGTAGGTAAGATTTAAGGCCAGAAACTGCAGGTTTGCAGGCTGGTAAATTTTGCTCGCACTATATTCCATATGGCAATCGCAAATGGAGTCTCTGATTTCCTCTGTTTCTTTAGGGACTGTAAAAAAGTATACCTTTGCAAAATCAATATGTGTTTCCTTTTTTGCCATTTCATATGATAGACAAACACAAGCCCCGTTCCATAATAGAAATTACGTTGTGCTTTAGATCACCCCAGAAATATATACATAGCAATGTCTAAATTCATCAGGCAGTTTAATTTCAAGGTTCTTTGGTGCCCTGGGCCAGAATCTCATGGGAATGCACATTCAGATGGTTCCTGCGAAGCTTCGAGGACATCTAAGGCAATGTCTAAAATTGATTAGAGCAATATATACCAGGAGAAACGTTCTGCATGACCTTCCTGGAGGAGACTGTCATCGCACTGGGATGAGACCTGTGAGCCCACAGTAACTCCCACCTGACAGAAGGACCTGGTAGGCAGGAGTGGGCGAGAGGCCCACCGTCATCCCAGTGGTATATGACCAAGTGATACAACCAGGTGAAGAAAGCACTTTCAAAGGCTGTTGCCTAGGAAATTGCAAGAGGCTTGTCCTAAGCAGGGGAGAGGGCTAGAAGAGGTGGGAGGGGCTCCCTCTGGAGATTTATCCTCTCTGGGTCCTGGACCATATCAGCCATTTGTCATGTGAAAAGTGTGAAAGGAATGAGAGGGGGTGGGGTAGGAAAACACAAGAGAGAAAGAGATGCCCATTACCTTTGGGCGCTTCTCTACCCCTCACAGGTGGAAAGGTGGCCTAGAGTGAATGAGACACTTTTGAGCTGTGCTCCATTTAAGCCAAGGCGCAAACTCAGGCTCTGTGATTTATCCTTGCACTCATTTACACATTTTAACAAATACCGAATCCCTATTTTTGAGATAGAGTTGTGACATTTGCAATCTAAAGAGGGAAATAAACAGTAAACCGAGTAACCAAATAGACATATAATGTCAGGGGGTGATAGGTATCACACATTAAAACAAAGGAAGAAGAGGGTTCAGAGTGCAGGGACCAGCCGGGACACATTTTGAAGACATGAATTCTGCGCAGAGTCCTGAACCAAACAAGCGAGTGAGCCTGTTCTCAAAGCCAGAGCTGCTGGCCCGAAGGGGAACCCTGAGAGCCACAGCCTTGAGATGAATACTGCTTGGCTTGTTGGGGAACACGAGAAATGCGGAAGCAAATCACTGCGCTCAGGTATTCTCAGACTGGCGTCAGAAGCTGCGGCACCTGGATCTGAGAGCCGGGCTCTACTAACAACTCTTACTCCCGCATCGGTACCGTACTTCCCTGCTGACCACAGTGGAGACGAGGACGCCGTGTCCCAAATGCGCTATTGACTCGGAGTCGGGATGTGATGGCTGACTGGTCATGTGCACAATCAGAGCGTGGTGTATTTATTTGCTGTATGTATGTATTATACGCGGAACAGACACGTGTACATTAAAAAAGGACAAGCCTTATTTTTGATGGAATCAAGCTTAAGAGGATTAAGATGTTGAATTTTAAAGTTAAATTAAAAACTAAAAAGGTATTAATATTTGACATACGTATACTTGCTTATTAACTTTTAATGTCTTTACTGAAATAAATTGTAATGTATAAAATCACGTAGGTGAATCAGTGACATATAAATATATGATAATAATAGCAATGTAATCAAAGTTTTTTAAAAATCCCTCAATTATTCAAGATTCAACAAAATTATTTTCCAGCAAAAGAAACAACTGGGAAATTAAATTAATTTCTTTCTTTTTAAGATTTAATTAATTAATTATTTTAGAGAGAGGGAGAGTGAGAGCAGGGTGAGGAGCAGAGAAAGAATCTTTTTTCTTATGAGTATTTGGCATTTTATTTTATTTTATTTTGAGGGGGAAAGACTCTTTTTTTTTATTGTTACTTAAATTTTTTTTCCCAGTGTTCCAAGATTCATTCCCCATTCCCCACACCCAGTGCTCCACCCTTTAGGTGTCCCCAGTACCCACCACCAGGCTCTCCCATCCCTCCACCCCCCTCCCTCCAAGTCCCTCAGTTTGTTTCTGTGTTCAAAGTCTCTGTTGTTTCGTTTCTCTCCCTGGATTACCCTACTTCCCATTTGAGGGGGAAAGAGTCTTAAGCAGACTCCATGAGCTGAGCACAGAGCTGGCTATGGGGCTCGATCCCATGACCCTGAGATCATAACCTGAGCAAAATCAAGGGTCAGACACTTAAATGACTGAGCCACCCAGACACCCCAGAAAATTAAATTAATTTCTTAACTTTTCATTTTAATTCAATCTGAGAAGATACATTTTGCTTTAACTAGCAGAAAGATATTCTTTCGGTATTGTAGACATTTTTTCCCCCAGCACTTGACATATTGGTTTTTGTAGAGTTTAACAGTAAAACTTGACATAGTTTTTGTAGAGTTTAACAGTAAACATACTTTTATTTCACCAGCTATTTGTTAATTAACTATTTTTATTTAATTCTCAAAGACAGAGGCTCTGAGCAAATACAAACAACATTCACAGACCAAATAAGTGTTAGCCACTTCTGCAGACAAGACTCCAAGACTGCAAAATCAGTTGAGAGAAAGGCCTCTGATCACACTTCCTTACCATAGTAAGGAAGCATTTTGTGTATTTTCTGTGAACTCAATGTCAGTGGTGAAATTATTGACGATGGTAAAATTTAGGGGAGGATGTGGGAGCAGGTGGCTAACCGGGCTGCAGGAAAGGGTCACTGGAAATGATGACGTCAAGGGATTGAGGTCAGAGTGCTGCAGAATTCTCTGTGTGGCTGCTGAAGTCTCCAGATGTGGAGAGACGAGTGAAGACTCACCCGCTCACCTGTTTCAGAGCTGCTGAGAGCCATCTGGTGCCTCAGTGCTTGTGATCCCTGTGTTTAGTGGTCTTCAATACAGTAGTCCTCATTTCTGCAGCAGCACATATAAATTTCCACTCCTTGTAACCGTAAAGCCACAATCAGACTTCACCAGGAGTTCTCCTATTTTCTATTTCAAAAATCAAATTTCTATTTTATTTCCACTGAACTAGAATTAAAGATGCCAGGAGGTTGAGTCCTGGGGCAGGTAAGAAGAGGGACTACTACATATGCTTCAGTTGGTTTATTTTTGATAATAAACTGCCAGGTTTCTCTAAAAGGACCCTGGACTCTGCTGTTACAGGATACATGAAATCTCTTTCTTGGTACCCTCTAGCCATGGTGGGTATAGACCCTGCTCTACACATGCAGGCCAGCCCCATTGTGCTTTGTAAATTCTACTTTTAAAACTTTGATCCAAGGGGCGCCTGGTGGCTCAGTCGTTAAGTGTCTACCTTCGGCTCAGGTCATGATCCTGGGGTCCCAGGATTGAGCCCCACTTCGGGATCCCTGCTCAGTTGCTTGTGTCCCCTCTCTCACTGTGTCTCTCTCTGTCAAATAAACAAATAAGTAAAAATTTAGAAAAAAACCTTTTATCCATGTCCCAGATCCCTCAACATCATCTTTTGCAGAGAAATGACAAAAATTTCCAATCAGATCATGCATTTTACTGGACTTTCTTGACTCTGGGACATGATTTATGGTGAATTAAAACTCAGTTGAAACACCCAGAAAGATTCAGTTTTGAAAGAGAGAAAAAGAAGGAAAGGAAAGGAAAGGAAAGGAAAGGAAAGGAAAGGAAAGGAAAGGAAAGGAAAGGAAAGGAAAGGAAAGGAAAGGAGAGGGAGGGGAAAGAAGAGGAGGGGAGGGAGAAGAGGGGAGGGGAGAGGAGAAGAGAGGAGAAGAAAAAGAGGGAGAGGGAGAGGGAGGGAGGGAGAAGGAACAAATGAAAAAATATACACAATGATATCATTGGACAGATCCTGCTTTATTAAAATTCATTGGCCCATCATTGAAAGTGATTGAAATTTTCAACAACTCCTAATTTGGGGCTGCCTTCAGTAGACTATAACTCGCGGGAGACACAGTTGTAGCTGTCCTTCTAAAATGAAGAAAAATCATTCTCAGAAATGAGTCCCTAAAACATGTTTAATATGCGGCAGATGTGCCCGACAAGCTAAACTCTCATCCGAATGCTGATCTTTTCCTGTTTCTCTGCAGGAAAACCATGTAGCACAAACAGATTTATCGGGTTCTTATCATTAATGCTCTCTAGATGCTCAAGTGTGCCTGTGGATTGGCCCAGATAACTTAAAAACAGCTGCTGCCTAACAATGAGAACACATGGAACAGATGAACGAGGATAGCACATCACAAGAAAGAAACACAATCCCAGGAGAATCCCCCACCCCATCACAATCATCAAAACGCACTTGGCACGTGGAATGCTTACTTCCCTCCCCAGTAACCACACCAACATTTGGAAGAAGTATGAGAGCCTGAGGCTCCTGTGAAGTTGTCTGCCTTTCCCTCACCAGGGAGCCATGAGCCGATTCTGGACATAAGCCAGATTTCTCCTGCCCAGATTAGCCGTGTTCCGACCTATAGCTCTGTGAGCCACAGCACCACTAGCACCAGCCCAGTGCTAGCCCAGAGTCTGGACGTGAAAAGGTTTTGTTTGTTATTTCCAGAATGTGTGCTTAATGCCACACCGTGTGTGTGTGTGCACGCGTGCATGTGTGTATTTTAAGTTCTATTAAGTCCAGAGACTTTCTATGGAGAAGGGAAGGATGGCAAGCAAGCTAACCTCATTTCCTGAGTGAAAAACTGAGACACGGAACTAGCAATTTTCATCTGTAATTATCAGAAGAAAGCTAGCATTTGGTGGAAAGTTTCTTAAAGATGCAAACTGTGTCATATTCATCTTTGAATCGTTAGTGCTCTGAGGATTCCAAAACAGTATATGACTTGAATACAAATTGCACGTTCGATGAATGTTTGTTGGACTGAAATGTGTTTTACCTGCAGTACTCCAGGCATATCCATGATCCTGTTAGACAGATGTCGTTGTCCCCGTGTCCCAGATAGGAAAATGAATTTTTTTTAAAAAAGATTTTATTTATTTATTTGACAGAGAGAAACACAATGAGAGAGGAACACAAGCAGAGGGACTGAGAGAGGGAGAAGCAGGCCTCCCGCTGAGCAGGAAACCTGATGTGGGACTCGATCCCGGGTCTCCAGGATCATGACCTGAGCGGAAAGCAGTCACTTAACCAACTGAGCCACCCAGGCACCCCAGGAAAATAAACTTTGAGAGGGTCAATAACTTTGTCAAGGTCACACAGAGATCATAATATAGTGTGTAAAAATCACATCTTGGCTCCCCATTCGGCCTTGCTGTCTCCTCAGGTGCAGATTAGAGACCTCACCACCACCTGGGTTTCCTGCAAACCTGGATGACCGCACTGAAACCGTGTTTCTTCCTCCGTCTTTGCAACCAGAGCAAGAGTCACATGAGGCCAGGAACCTCTGCTAGGCCAGAGCTTTAGAAGAAAATGCTCTACTGTCTTATTTTTTTATCCTGAGTGTCTGGCTCAAGGCATGGCACATTGTAGGTAATAATGAAAATAAGAAAAACTGAGAAAATCAGTAAGCTAATTGACAGTCAGTCTAAACTACACAGAAACCAAGCCCTTGCTATGGACCATGTTCCCGTCCATTGTTGAATGACTCTGTGAGTCTTACCATGAAAATGATGTCTCAATGATTCATTCCTCCATTCCTCCCACAATGTATTGTTATGTAGCCATCACTAGAAGGAAGCAGACTCTCTTTTAGGCCCTTGTCCACTTCTCAACCCCATCTCCCCAACTGGTTGCCACTTACTTTGCTGTTTTAGATGACCCAAAAGACCTGTAGCCCTCCACCCCACCCCTCAACCCCATAACACCATTATCCTATCTCCTGCCTCTTTACCTTTGCTCACGTTTCCCCTGGATTCCTTCTCCCCACTCCCTACTCTGCCTACCCACCCCTACTCCTAATTGTATCTTAGGACTCAATTTAGGTGACACCTTTCTTTTAGAGGCCTTCTGGGATTTCCTCCCAGGCTGATAGATCTTTATTTGGAGTCTCCGTGTATCTCCTGAACACCACGTTTCTCCCACCAGGCTGTGTTTCTCAAGGACAAAAACTGTGTTCTACATCTTTGCGTCACCATTTCCATGGAAGCTTAGGAAAGGGGGAAAAAGAGGGAGAGAGGTTTTCCATAGGTGTAAATAGAGGTTGGGACAGCAAAACATAAGGAAAGAGGATAGCGGTTCCCAAAACTGGGGTACAGCTTAGTGAAAGACTAAGTTGGCTAGAACATTTTAAAATACCAGAGAAAAGGTTATAATTACAATAGGACCAACAGAAGGGGAAAGCAGGAGAGGACAGAATGAACTTCTTGGTATTCGCTGCCCACAACAATGGGACAGGCAACAGCAGAAGCAGTCTGCCTCTCTAGATACATAGACATCGTCTGGGTTTGTATTCTCACTACTTAAGTGAAGCTTACGGTATGTGCTGGACTTTTCTAAGCTTATAAGGATGGGCCAACATTGCATAGCCGTGCATATTCTGGAGAATGAATATTTATGCTGAGTTAGTTGGACAAATACACAACTTGTTGAAGATTCTTTCCACAAAAGCTATCAAACTGAAAGAAAAGTCAAACCCATGGTATAATAGGATTTGCTGAATGTTCATCCCAGGGCTGTGCCAATGCAGGACCAATAGGAAAGGAATTCTGTGTCTGTTAGGTGGTTAAAAAGAAGTTGCATAAAATCATCACCGAGTATCATTTTCATAGGGCCCCAATTCACTCTCACCAAGTAATTCTAGAGTTAGGAACCTTTCCAAAGAATTCCTGCAGAGCTATACCGGGATAAAATCTGGCCCATTGTGAATATAAAATGGCAATTTTTTTAAACAGTTGTAGCTCCTTGGGTCTCTTCTGGCTGACTCTAATATTGCTCCTTGTCTATATACTTTGGACGCATTTTCACTTTCTTCTAAAAAGAGTTTTACTGCTTCATCATCTTCTTCCCACACCTCTCCCTTCTAGCGAATTCTGTGTCAGGACAATGGAGTAATTTGTACTTGGCAGTCTGTTGATGAATTTCATAGGGAAGTTATCACTAGTGGCCCTCCGTACATGTCCCTGGGTCTGGCACCCGACAGGGTCGCTTAACCCCGCTATGCCATCATTCTTTCAGCTGTAAAACTCAGCTGATGAGTCCTAACGTCTCCAGTTTCTCAGCAGCCAAGGGCTGCATGGTGTTCCTATGGTTTCTTCGCCAGTTTGAATCATGACTTCCAATTAAAAAGGCTGACTTCCATTATTGCCCCCGCTGTGTCACTTTTCTGGCAAACAGGGGCCAGTAAAATGGCTGTGACCTGGAAAAACTTTAGTGGTTTTTTGCAAGCTATTTCTAGTTTATGGCCATACAACAGAATTGACTGTGCATGGATCAAAGAATCTCATCATGAGACTTAGCTGGCAGGATGGCTTTGAGCTTCATCCAATACCAGATTATGATTTAATGTTTGATTTGAGGGAAGCATAGATTGATTGATGCAGTCAAGAAGGAATTATTTGTTATGTGGTATGAGCCAAGTGTGGTGAAGGATGGTGAAGGGGTGGGTTGGTTGGTTGATGTTTTTACCCCCGGTGGTGGGGATGTGCTAACCGAAGAGTAAAATGCCAAATGTTTAGGGGTTCTGGAAAGCAGTTTCCATGCCAACGGGTGTTGACAGAGGTGTTTATCCGTGCCTAACAGTGTCTGAGCAAGGGCTCTGTCCTGGTTCCATTCTGCCCATACTACCAAGACTTTATACTTTTCCCTACCAACCTGGTGGTCAGAGTAAAGGACCAAACCCACCTCTGTGGGAGTGAATGATACCTGTGGTAGGGCACAACCATCAGCTCTGAATCTGAGCCTTTCCCTAAAATCTACCCTAAAACATATCCCTTCAAGTTATCAGTCTTCCTTCCTTTTGCAACTGTCTTGAAACAGAGACCCATATTTGCTGCCTTATTTTTTTTTACCCCACTTTGTCCCCTCTCCAGTTAATCTTCAGTGCCTCTCACATTGAAGATCCAATTGCATGATGGCTCAAAGGGCTTTTCTGGCTCCCAAGTTTGTTTCTACCCTCTCATGAGACATATTGCAATGAGAAAAATAGATAATCCTTATTGGAAACCTGACATGTGCCAGGCATTGTGCTAAAAGTTTAATAACTCATTTTGTTCTCACAGTAGTGTGAAATTGATGCAATCATTAGCCCAGTTTACAGATGAGCAAAATAAAGCTCGGAGAGATTTAGTGACCAGCCCAAAGTCAGCTGCTCAGGGTGGAAGAGAATATTGAACCTAGATCCACCTGATTCACCTGGAGACATGGATGCCTGCTGCTTCTCGTAACTTTCCTGGAGGGTCATTTAAGTAAGCCCTTCCTCCTCCCCATCTCCCATCTTCACAGGGTGGCCCACGCAAGAGGACAAGTGGTCATCCCCTGAAACAATGCCCTTTTCCTTATATTTCCTTATAGTCCTTGGTGTAGACAGGTTCCTGCTGACCAGCCTCCCAGCTGGAGGCCAGAATCATGCGGGAACACAACTGTGGTCTAGAAGAGCAAGCCCGGGGTTTCTGGAAGACACCAACAGCTGCTCTCCTATGACAAGACACAGCCTATGTACACTGTATCATGTTGGCCAAGACCTTCTTTGGACAGAGGAAAAGAAGTGTATCTTTGAATTAATTTCAGCAAATTACTATATTTTTCACCCCACCTTTTCTCCTCTCCATCTTCAACATCACTGACTATGAGATCCCATCACATTACTGTTCCAAGGATGTTCCTGATTCCCGTAAGTCTGCTCTCCGCTCTGACCTCATGCCCTACACACACCGCATACCACCAAACTCGCCTTCAGTTGGGCTCTGCCGTGCCCCGTGCCGGCTTCCAGGTCAAGTATTTGCTTGTTTACATGTTTTGATTTGAGCATAGTTGACACACAATGTAACATCAGTTTCAGGTGTGCTACATAGTAACTCAACAAGTATATACCTTACGCCCACTGCAACTGTCACTACCATTTGTCCCTGTCCAAGTCAAGCATTTTGTTCCATAATCTCAGTAGATTGTAAATGCCTTAAGGATAAATACCTTGTCTTATTGTCTTTGCCCCTGGCATTCAGCAGGGCTGAGCATGTGTTGAGTGGCTCTCCTTCTGGCTCTCTGAGAAGACTTCCCTTACACCAGTCCCAAGGCAATCTCCCATTCCCGAGCAGAGTTAGCTGAGCCTTCCGTGTCCCCAAAGCACCACGTCTATATGCCCAGCAAATTACTTGTGTTACAGAGTCACACATCTATCTGTTCCCTGCTACCTGACCCCTGGTTATCTCTCCAACCTCACCTCCTTGTCCCCTTGTTTCTTCTGCTCCATCCAGACTGGCCTCCCGCCCACTTCTCAACCAAGCACATTCCCACGTCAGAGCTTTGTACTTTTTGGGAACTCTTTCATTCCCCTGCTTCTTCCAGGTCTCTTTTCAAGGGTCACCTCCTCAGAGAGGCTGCTCCCAAACACACTACCAAAATACCAACCCTACCATCATTGTCCAGGCCACTCTCCTCAGCACCAAGACCAAACTAGCTGTCATTATCCACTTTTTTGTGTGCATGATCACTGTCACCTAGAGTAAAATGTAAGCTCCTCAAGGACAAGGATTTTGTCTCTTCTGTCTGAGAATAGAACCCAACACATAATAAGCCCTTAATGATTATCTTCTCAATATATAAATTCCCTAAGGGACTGTGAGACCCTCAGGAGCCAGGGCTGTGTCATTCTTCAACCTCTAGCATCTGGTAATGGTGGGCTTAGGACAAAAAGTGAGCTTGTTACTTGATTTATGATACAAATGAGAGGTGTGTGCCAAAAAGCAACTTCAAGGTGTCTACCCTGGGACAGGTGTCTGGTGTGGGCTCAGGTATATGCTTCATTCCATCCTCAAGACTTTATGAGGAGGGGAGGAGACTCAGCACCAGAGAGCTGAGGTGATTCGTCCCAAGTCATGGCTTGTGTAGGGCAGATTTGGATTCAAATACACTTCTCCCACCAATGCCTGTTTCTCTCTTCCCCTTGTTGACTCTCCTGAAACTCCACCTGCACTTAAACAAGTGAATAGTTGATTCATATACAGTCCTATAATCAATGAAGTAAATCAAGATAGAAAATTTAGGAAAAAAATTTTTTTCTAAGTAATCTAGTTTACTTTTTGTAATTTCTACATTTCTTTTCCCTCTAGGTCAGTGATATTTTCAGTTTCCCTTTCCAGAGGAGGGAGAATGGAACTGGTTATGATAATGAACAAGAAAGTCATTGAAACCAATTATGCATACAAAGTTCTGTATAAAGCACAGCAATTAGGAAGCGCAAGTCATTGTCATTACTTTCAAATGAGCCACATCTCTCTCAGAAAAATCAAGTCACTCATTTTTGCAGCTCTCCAAATTTAACCTGAAGAAATTCATAAATTTTTCATTTTTAAAAAAAGGAAAATTTAAATACACTCCATTCCCTGGGTCTCAAGGAACACTCCCTTTTCTTAGAGGTGAGGTGGTCGGGGTCTTCCCTTCTGAGGTGGGAAGGGAAATGCAACACCGGGCAGAGGTCTTGTTCAAAATCCTTTCAGGGAGGATTGTCTGGAGATGTTGGAGTGTGTGTGTGTGCAGAATTCTGCAAGATAACCGAAGCTTGGACTGATTTAATGAAATTACCGATTTTTAAATATTTTGCATTTTCCTAAGTCTGAAGGTGGTAGCTCTGCCAGATGACGCCATTATCCTGGTGGTTGCACTCCATGCACTCAGAGTCGATTAAGGACACATCAAGAGCCAACCATTATGAGTTTAGACATCTAGAGGCAATCAAGGTTTTGCAGTGTGGTGGTCCTGTCCATTAAAACACAGCAACACAGAACAGAACAAACACTTGTTCCCACTGGAAGAGGGAACATGTCTTGGCTTTAACTATACCCCATGTGCTGTTGATGCCTTGATTTACCTTGCCAGCCTAACCCCTCAGAGGACTCCATGCCATAGAGTCCCTACTAGTCAGTCTCTCTGTCTGCAAGTCTAAAAGGCATCTCAGAGATAACACGGACCCTGAACTGAGCCCTTTACTCACCCACCAAAACCACATCCTACTGCCAAGGGCCCACCTGCGCAACAACTCAACTCTTAGATCCTGCTGGCTTTACCTTTGAAATGTATCCAGAACCCAAGCCTTCTCATCACCTTCACTCTGCCTTCCTGGTCCTAGCCCCCATCTTTGCTCACTTGAACTCTAACAAGGGTTTCCTAACTATACCCTCAACTTCTGCCCCCTTATGCCCCACATCCCAACACAGTCTCCAAGGAGATTTTTTTTAAAACAAAGCCAGATCATGCTGTTCCACTACTCAGAAACCTGCAGTGGTCCTGCTAACACTCAGACAATAACTCAAATTCCTTAGTATGAGCTCTCAGTCCTGTGTTACTTTCCTAGGTCTTCTGTAACAAATTACCGCAATATTAGTGACTGAAAACAACAAAAATGTATTCTCTTGCAATTCTGGAGGTCAGAAGTCTGAAATAAGGGTGTTGCCAGGGTCACTCACCCTCTGGAAGCTCTAGGAGAGAAGGCATTCTTTGCCTCTTCCAGCTTCCTGTGCAGGCACTCTAGCTTGTGGTGTACCTCTCTGCGTCTCTCTGCTCTGTCTTCCCATCACCTTCTTCTCTGTGTGTCTACCTTATAAGGATACATGGGATTGCATGTTAGGAACTGCCTGGATCATCCTAGATAAGCTCCACCTCTCATGATCCTCAATTGTATTTTTTTGCCATATGAAGTACTATTCACCATTTACCATATAAGGAAACCTTCACAAATTCCAGGGATTAGGGTGTAGACATATATTTTAGGGGCTACCATTCGATCACCATAGGACCCTACATGATCTTCCCCTGTCACCTCTCTGGCCTCATCTCCTGCTCCTTTTACCTTTGTTCTCTTCATACTCACTGGCTTCCTTGCTGTACCTTATGTAAACCAAGCTCATTCCTGCCACAGGACCTTTGCATTTGCTGTTTCCCCTGCTAGAGTTCTGGCTTCTCTTCACTTCCTTCAGGTCTTAACTCAAAAGCTGCCTACTCAGTGAGGTTTTCCCTGGTCACCTTATTTAAAATTTCAATACTTCCTAGCATTTCATTTATCCCTTCCCTGTTTTACTTTTCTCCTTAGCACTTATATTATAGATTTTACCATTTCATCTAACTTACTGCAGATTTTTGTCTTTATCTATTATCTGTCTTCCCCCACCAGAATAAAAGCTACCAGAGGGTAGTGGTTTTTGTCTAAATCACGGATATATCCCCAACACCTAGAACTATGCCTAGCACATAATCTTTTGGTAAGTATTCATTGAAGGAATAAAGGCACTGAGCACTTAACTCCTTGCTAGACACTGAGCTAAGGATCTTATATACATTGCTTCATTTTAATCCTCACAACGATACAGGTGTAAACCATTATTCCCATTTTTCAGAGGGGAAAACTGAGGCTTCCAGGTTTACTAAATCGTTCATGATCCCACAGCCAGAAAGAAACTGAGCCAGGATTCAAACTCTTACTGGTGGGCCCCAGAGCCTGTACACCTGAGTACAAATACCCATCGTATTGGTTAGCTAGAGCTGTCGTCACAAAGCACCACTGACTGGGGGGGCGTGAACAACACGAATCTGTTTTCCCATAATTCTGAAGCCTACAAGTCTGAAATCAAGCTGTCAGCAGTGTTGGTTTCTTCTGGGGCCTCTCTCCTTGTCTTGTGCATGACTGTGTCCTTGCTCATCTTCCCATGGTCTTCTTGCTGTGCAGGCTCGTGCTAACCTTTTCTTATAAAGACACAAGTCATACTGGACTAGGGCCCGCCCACAAGGACTTATTACCTCTTCAAAGACCTGTCTCCAAATACTGTCACCTTTTGAGGTACTGGGGGTTGGGGCTTCACCACAGGGACACACGCAATTCAGCCCATAATACTGCTTCATCAGACACCTGATGAGAGACAGGGATGTCCCTATTCAATCTTTGGCTCATAGTTCATCTTTCTATCTTCAGTGGCTCCTTCTCTTCAGCCCACAAATACCCATAAATCAAAAAAAAAAAAAAAACCAAACCACAGAACAAATACCTATAAATCTATCCAATTAAAAAAAACTCATGATTTCCCATCCCCTTCAGTTTATATACGCTCTCTTTTCCTTCACTGCCAAATTCAACAGAGCCTCTGAGGTCCTGTTCCATCCCTTGAAATCATTGTTCTCCTCCCGACATCCATTGGCATCACTTTTCTCCAAGTCACAAAGCCAAAGCCTGTGGCTTCTTCTCGGTTTTCATTGTCTCTCTGCTAACCACCACACACCAACTACCATCCCTTTGGATTTCGCTCCACGCCACACATTTATCTCTGACAACTATATTGCTCTCTCCTTGACAAAGGGGAAAAGGAGATCAGTGGGTAATTCCTGCGGTTGGTATAAGAACAGAAATGTCTGTTTAGGGTTTCAGTATTTAGAACTAGTATTTAGGGTTGCTAGGTAAAAGGCAGGTTACCATGCACTAGCTGGGATGTTCTCATACTAAAACATTCCTCATTGTTTATCTGAAATTTAGATTTAACTGAGAGTCTTCTATTTGCTAAATCTAGCAACTGCTGGCATTCAGTTTGGGTGACTGGATTCTCCTTGCCCTGAACCTTCAGTAAAGTCTGCCACTCCCGGTCAGTGGCAGTTTGGGGAGTAAGGGAACTAAGGTAGCATTCTAAAGAAGCCAAAGTTTGAGGAAGGGAGAACATTCACAAGAGACAATAAATTCAGAAAACGCAGAAGAAAGGTGAGCCCGGAGATGTCCAGAGTCCTGAAAAAGTAATATTAGGTATCTACCTTACATAAAGATAAAAGAAACCTCAAGCCAATTTTTCAACATTAAAGGAAACAACCACTCATATTGCCCATAATATCACTTAGAATACTTCAGTGTTGTGCGCCTGGGTTGCTCAGTCGTTTAAGCATCTGCCTTTGGCTCAGGTCATCTTCCCAGGGTCCTGGGATCAAGGCCCCTGTCGGGCTCCCTGCTCAGCGGCGAGCCTGCTTCTCCCTCTCCTCCCCACTCATGGTCTCTGTCACTATCTCTGCCTCTCTCTCTAAAATAAATAAATAAAATATTTTTTTAAAAAGAACACCTCAGCATAGACAGAGTGGTTCGTACGTCATCTACACTCTAGGCGTACCCCATCAGAAATGGAGTTAGCATTCTGGAAGACACTATAAGGCATCCCTGCTCCAGAAACCACTACTGCAAGGGTTTCAATGGTACAACTAGTTCTGTAAACTAATATTAACAAGGTGCCCTTCAACAGGCAAATGGATAAAGAAGATGTGGCACATATATACAATGGAATACTACGCCTCCATCAGAAAGGGTGAATATCCAACTTTTGTAGCAACATGGACTGGACTGGAAGAGATTATGCTGAGTGAAATAAGCTAAGTAGAGAAAGTCAAGTATCACATGGTTTCACTTACATGCGGTGCATAAGGGGTAATATAGAGGACAGTAGGAGAAGGAAAGGAAATGGGAAGTAGGGTAATTCAGGGAGAGAAACGAAACATGAGAGACTTTGGACACAGAAACAAACAGGGTTCTGGAAGGGACAAGGGTGGGGGGATGGGGGAGCCTGGTGGTGGGTACTGAGGGCATGTATTGCACGGAGCACTGGGTGTGGGGCATAAACAATAAATCTTGGAACACTGAAAAAATAAAATAAATTTAAAGTAAAAAAAAAGGAAACTCCAAAAAAAAAGAATATTATAAAAATATCTTACAGTGGAAGGGGTGGTGTCAACGATATGGAGATCGACTGGAAACATTATGCAAGTATTTTGCATGAATGGGATATTGGATCTCCTGAATCCAGCTACCTACTGCCTTTGGAGAGGCCTATTTTAATCACCTCCTATTCACCCCATCGGTGAAGGAAGCCTTCCTATCCTGGGGTCCTGGAGATGACCGAACATGTCTGTTCAACATGGACAGGTAAGTTGGACAGTACTTGATAAGTCACGTATGCTCACAGCCTGAGGAAGGAGGACCCACAATGTCCCCGAGGCGTTGTCCTCAGGAACAGAGCAAACAACCAGGGACTGTGGGAGTCAGGCTTTGTAGTACCAAGAGGGGGAAGTGGCACTTGGCTCTTGGATGTGATCAGCTTGTTTGAGTAAGTCCGTGCACTGGCAGGGAACAGAAGACTGCTGCTAGGGATAAGCAGGAACTATGTCTGGTTCTTGGGATAAGGTCTGTTTGGCCAGAGGACCTTATCTGCAGGAGCAGAGTGGGGAGAGAAGTTTATGGCTAGGCCACTGTGGCCTTCCTGATTGTACAAGTTGTCAAGGGAGCAGAAAATATCAGACCTTGATTGTAGACCACATGGCCCTCGGCTTCAGCTTCCACTTGGTCCTGTGAGCCCCTGCTTCAGGGACGATTCATGCCATCAGCCTAGGAAAAAAAAGCTGATCTGACCCCCATTGTCACATCTGTGTAGAATCAGACTTTTAGAGACAGAGAATAAACTGATGTCTGCCAGGGTGGAGGAGGGTGGGAAATGGGCAAAATGGGTGCAGGTGAGTGGTAGATACCAGCTTTTAGTTATGGAAGGAGTAAGTCGTGGGAGTAGAAGGTACAGTGTAAGGAATATAGTCAATTCCATTGCAATAGCATTGGACCGTGACAGATGGGAGCGCCTATCATCAAGTTGTACACCTGAAACTAAGGTAACATTGTATGTCAACTAGACTTCAATAAAGAAAAACATTTTTTTAAAAAGAGAAAATATCAAATTCAAAGTGTCACTGGAGATGCAGGACTGAACCAAACTTAAAAGAAAAGGTCGGGTGGAGGTCTTTTCCACACTTGCTGATCAGTGTACAATGCTAGTAAGACCTTCTTTTCCCATTGCAACATGCTTCCTGATGGAGACATTCTGGGGGAGAGACCATATACTTCTTATGTACATCTAATCCTCAGACTTCTCCTCAAGCCAGTCTGGCAATTGTGAAAGGCCAACAGGGATCTAGGGGTCTGGAAGGCTGGGGAACGCCCAGGGAAACACAAGCAACCCCCCGAACCCGCACTCAGTACCTTCTCTTCTCATTCATACTCTCCAGTGGCCCTGTTCCCAGAGCTTCAGTTACATTCCTGCAGATTTTCCCAGGACAGTTAAACCCCGGCCTTCTCTGGAGCACCAGATTTACTTTCCCACAGCACAGTGGACATCCCCACATGCTGCCATTGATTCATCCATTCAAACATTTATCAGTTCTCAGTAGTAAGCGTTACCAATACACAACATGGGCTGGGTCTTGCTGTCTTCCTGGGGTTTATGCTTGGGAAGGAGGTGTCATGCAGGCCCCTAAACTCAATACCCTCAATATATTGTTACTTTTTTCTAGCCCTAAATTGACTCTTTCTTTTTCAGTTAAAGGCATCACCATCTCACCCCCTGCTAAAATTCACACTTTAAAATTTACATTTTATTTTATTTTTTCAGTGTTCCAAGATTCATTGTTTATGCGCCACACCTAGTGCTCCATGCAATCCTCCTTAATACCCACCACCAGGCTCCCCCATCCCCCCACCCTTGTCCTTCCAGAACCCTGTTTGTTTCTCAGAGTCTGCAGTCTCTCATGCTTCGACTCAGGCTCTGATTTACTGCAATTCCCTTTTCTTTTCCTTCTCCAACAAGCGAATGGATAAAATTCACAGGTCTGAAGTCATGCCTGTTTTCTCCCTTCCTCCCTCCTCCCACGATTCCCTGTTACCTCTCCACCTGTGACCTGATTCCCTTCCCATTCGCTAGGCGAGTGCATCGCAGTATAATGGCGATAAAGGTTGGTCGGGCTGAACCAAGTTTTACTGAGCCCCTAAGCCTCCACTTACACACTCACCACGTTAATATTTTACGAAGTCATTGTTCTTAAGCCCCCCCCCCCTTGACGTAGACTGTTGCCTACAGTGAGCGGTGCTCTGTGCATTGGTAGTCTCCGCCTTACATCCCTACCACCTATTTTTAAATCAAGGTTCTTGTTACTTTTAAGATAACATCCTAAGACTTCAAAAAGTCTGAAAACCCCATTGTCCGAGAGCCCCAAACAAGCCCCTGGCTGTGGTCTGGTTTTTTTAAGGCCAGATCAGAGGCGGGGGGCGGGGGCGGCACACATCTTCCTGGCTTGCAAAGATGCTGTTGGTGCTTCTCAGAAAAGGGCCCCAAGGATTCCAGTTTTAAACAGACTCTAATAACAAAGCACTTGCAGCCAAAAGAGAAAGCTGAGCTCCCGCACTGGCTGCCAGCACCACCACCTTCCTCCCCGGTGCGGGCCCCCGCTGACGCGCACTGACGCATCTCCTATCCTGTCTGTGGGAGAGCCAATCAGTTCCCTCTGAATGAAATCTTTCTTCCACTGTTGAAACGCTCCTGGGGGAACCGACGGCGAGCACAAGAGGAGCATTTCAGAAACAAACGGAGACCCAAATGCCAAGTTTCTGTTCTTGTTACTGTTCGGGTTTTGGCCCCGGCAAGACGGTCTCAATTCCATGTTTTTTGCTAAGCTGGTTTGTTTGGCAAAATGCACTGATAAATACAGAACTCTGAGGTCAGGCTCACCTTACTCAGAAGGCTCGAGCTGGGAAGTTGAGCTTTCTGTGGTCGGGGGAAACTTTGGAAGCCGTGGATCTGCCGCTGACAACGGGAGGCTAAGATGTGGGCCAGATAGTTTTTTCTTTAGAAATGTATGAATCTGGGCCATTTCTCTCCGAAAACCAGCAGACAAGCAGCCCTTTGTGGATAGTGTAGACTAGTTGCTGGGTGGGGGGCGGGGAGAAGGGAGGGTGGGTGTTCGGACCAAGTGAACACGTGGAATTCACAGATAGGCCAAGACCTGTTCTTCAGTGGTTCATAAGCACCACAACCGACCTGAACCTCATCCCCCTGTTTTCTTATCCTCAGCTACTCAGGGACAGTCACACCTCTACCAGGGTAAGATGTTCAGGATAAATGGGAGGGAGCAGGGCCTGCTATGCACAGGCCAGCTGGTCAGCGCGGAGGAGGTGATGAGGAGATGATGCCAACTTCGTGGGACCCAGCTCTGCTTTCCCTGCCTTTCCCTCCAGGTTATGTGTCCCTACGGCAGCTTTTCTCCAGGTTCATTAAAGAAGCCCTTTTGTAAATTCCTGCCACATCAGCGCCTCTCACTTAAAAACAAAGGAGTCTAAAAAGAAGAAGAATCTGCTTTCATGCTGGAACTACCAAGGCCACAGCAAATGTTTAGACTTGTTCGCAACCTGTGAAATCAGAAGGGGCAACATGTAGTAGGTGCTTACTAAGTGCCAGCCACTGCTCTCCCTGCTGACCTCCTTCACCAAGCAATCTTGTAATCATCATCCCATTGTTTATAGATGAGGGAACACAGAGAGTCTAAGTCACTGGTCTAAGGTCACACAGCTGGGATTTGAGTCCAGGAAGTCTGACTTCAGATCCACTGCTCTTAACTACCCCCACATGGACCTGGCCTGTCCCCTAAGTAAAGGTATGTGACCAACGGCTAAGTGGCCAAGTGGTCTGGGCAACAACACTTCTCTCCTCCATTTATTTCCATAGGTAAAGGGCAGCAAATGAGGGCTGCTTGGAAGGGCAGAGAGAACCACACAGGGACAGGACAGCAGCATCACGATCCCATGCACTAGGCTCTGCCGAGAATGCAGGTCTCAGAGCACAGAGCCAGGCGCGGGGCCCCGCTATGTGCCAGCACTTCCGCCGACCAGGCAGGGAGGACGAAGAGGGGCCTTACCGTTGCATCGTTGTTGGTGGATGTACACCCTGATGGGAGAGAAGGCAGAGCCTACAAACTGCCCTCAGCAGTGGGTGAGACTGAAGTGCCAATGCTGGATGTATATAAATACTATATATATATACATATATATGTATTTTTATATTATATTATGTTATGTTATATTATGTTATATTATAGTATTATAGTAAGTATAGAATAGTATATTATATATTAATCATTCAGTGATCCACCAAAAGTATGTAGCTTGGACTGTTTGTGGACTAGAAAATAAACACCTCGGTGATCGTGATGCAACCAGAAGATCTTAGTGGATGACTTGTAACAGAATACCGTAACACAGGCTCTGTGGCTTCATCAGCAATTGACTCCTCACAGTCCTAAAGGAGGGGATGTCCAAGATCAGGGAGCAGCAGGATGGTGCTGATGAGGGGCCGCTTCCTGGTTGATGGACAGTTGTTTTCTCATATACTCCCATGGTGGAGAGCAGAGAAAGAGGAAACAAGCTCTCCTGTGTCTGTTCTTATCCCCAAACCCATCATGATGGTTCCACCCTCATTAGTGAATCACCTTCCAAAAGCTCTGTCTACAAATGCCATCACACTAGGATTCAACATATGAATTTGGGGGGACACAAACATTCAGTCCACAGTCAATGCCATTCTAGAAGGCTTCACAAGCACCATAAAAAATTAGACACTCATACATACAGAAACTGTGCAAGCCTGGACCAAGCTCAGAGATTTAATTGCCCCATTGTTCCCAGGCTTATTAATGGCTTATTTAATGCCACCATGCCACCAGGGCCGAGAGCTTATCTGTTTTGTTCACCACATATACCCGCTGTTCATTGCCTAGAACCCAGCTAGACTGGTTGAAGTCAGTTACTGAGACTTTCCCATTCCTCCTGTAACTGTAGTCTGTCTATCCTTTTCTACCTTCTTCCCAGAGCCTCGGTTTCTCTAGATTCTGATTAGGCTAATCTCTGTTGACTCACAGCAGAGGTGGCCACACTTTGTAGTTATGGCCCATGTTCTCATAACTAAAAGAAAGTAAAGGTTCCAGAGTAAAGGAAATAGTGGGTGGAGATTAATCCAGAGATTTTCCAGACTATCAGAAAGAAACCCAAAAGCACTGGCTCTCTATTGTCGTTTAACTCACGTGTAGCCCCTGTACAAATCTGCTTAAAAACATTTGTTTGTCCAGTCACAGATTCTCTTCTGACATTCGAACAGCTGCCTCCATCAGTCCCTACACTCTACGACGCCCTATCTTAAATCTCTGAACCAAAGTCCACGGACCCTTCCCTCCTACGAATGATGGAGTTATGGAGTTGAGGTTATAAATTCAGTCAAGCCCCAAGACCAAGTTCCAAGTTGGAGTGTTAGGGTCTAATGTTGATATTTTGCTTTTTTAAGTCAAAGTCATAATTTTTTTTCAAAGTCGTAATTTGAAACAGTTGTTCATAAGCAAATCAGTTTTCTTACTTTTTCTTGATCTTTAGATAAGTCTCAACAGTTAAAAGATTATAATATGAGTCCATGAGCTAAGCTATTTTTTTAGTTCTCAATACTCAAGTTAACTCACAACATCTTCTACCCAAATTTCAACATAGATTGGAAAGAAAAGCAATTTGGGGAGAAAAAAGAAAAATGAACCATTGCCCAAAAATGTCTGTTTCTTCTTCTGGCTCACCCACTTGTGCTGTAAATATTTGAATAAGGTAAGGACATGAGCCACTCTGTCTAAACCCACGGACAATTTCCAGCACATGGATCAACATGTTCTTTGCCTTCTCACTGGTTTCTAGTAGGAAGCTCATCCCTGGCTGGGGGCGGGGGGGGGGGAGGCATCTGACTGTGTTGTTTTAAACAAAGTTTTGCTCACTAAGCTAGGTAATTGAGTCTTGTATTTTTCCAGTTAAGGACATTAGGTTTGACCCTTGCTCTGGAGGGCCATGTAGGACTTAGTCTTTCTGCTGTCCACAAACTGCTCTCCACCTTCAAAGGATGGACTGGTAGTTGGGTATTTACTACATTTAAATGGCAGCAAAACAGCCGTGGCTTACTATAGCGGAGGGCTCTGCCAGCAAATTCACTCCACAGCCCTTTCTAGAGATAATAACAGACACGAGACGTACTAAAGGGGAGGGCATCTCCAGGGAACAAGTTAGAATAGTGCCTTCTGGTAAGATGCAAGCTATTAAGCAGAGAACAAGAGGTGAAGAAGTGAAGAGAAGGAGCCTGAAGAATCAGCAAATATCCTAGGAAGACATGAAGAGAAAGCAGGCATCTGTGCCCGGGAAGGTTGGCGGTTGTTTTTCCATATGAGAAATGCATACATGTTTGGAATTGGTGATCCTTAATCAGGGGCACCCAGATGAATCCAGTGGGTTTTGTTTTTTTCTTCTTCTGCATACCGAATCAGGATCTCTGGGTGGAGTATATTGTGGAAAAGGCCCCCATGTAGTTCTAACATACACCCTTGGCTAAGAAAACGTGTGCTGCATAATATTTCTCTGTGTTTATTTTCTAATGTCATAGCTTAATTTTTCAATGCCATTGATTTTTTTTAAATTCTCAGGTGATAAAAACAATTCACTGAAAATCTGAAAAAGTACACCTAGAAAGGCTAAAACCATCTCTAAACCAATTAGCCAGACATATCTTTTTTTAGTCCAAGGAGTCTAAATCTGGAAGCCCTGTATGGATTTCAAGGGGGCCCATGGCCTAAACCTCTGAAAACTTACAGAAAATTAGTGTTGTCCTCCCCCCTTTTATAATATTAACACCATCTCTTTTAGTTTGAAACTGCTTTTTTTTTTCTGGTTAACGAGACATATCTTTAATATCCCCATACCCTTAAGTACCTTTTGCAAATACCACCTTTTTAAAAAAAAAAAAAGATTTTATTTATCTGTTTGATGGAGAGAAAAACAGCATGAGAGAGAACACAAACAAAGGGGAGTGAGAGAGGGAGAAGCAGGCTTCCCGCCGAGCAAGGAGCCTGATGTGGGTCTCGATCCCGCTCGATCCCGCTCGACCCCGGGTCTCCAGGATCATGACCTGAGCTGAAGGCAGACGCTTAACGACTGAGCCACCAGGTGCCCCAGCAAATAACACTTTTAAAGGGCAAGTGTATTGCAACCCACATCCCCCCCTCATTGTTGGTAACGCATGTGTCACAATAAACAATGCTGGAATAAACATCCATGTACGTAAATCTCTGCATTTTTATTTATTTTCTGCTTTCCTATTCTGAGATGCAGAATTACTGGACTAAATGGTGTGTCCTTTTAAAGACTCTTGGCGTTTATCGCTTTTGAAAAAGATCTTGCCAATCAGCGTATTAAAGCGAGGGACTCTCATGTTCTGTCTGTACACTTTTAGAACAGACTCTGGGTCTCTGATTTCTTTTCAGATACCTTTTATTTGTATTAGTATTCGTTCCCTTTCTTGGGGAAAATGACAGCCTGATACGGGGTCCAAGTGTCCTAAAATGAGGCACCTGAAGGACAGACAAGCTCATGTGAGTCACTCCAACAGCCTTCTTCAGGCCGCCAGCCCCAGCAGCTACGTCCAGGGTGACTGGTCCTTGCTGGGGTGTGGATGTGTTCATGTGTCCCCATCGGAGCTGCCAGCATGGAGGGAACCCTCGGGTATGAGTCCCACGGGGAGGCAATCGCTCACCCTTTGTTACCAGAGCTTGGGGAGCAAGATACCTTCTCCCAGAAGGCAGCACAGGGTGCCTGAGCCAGAACTCCCACCTGGATGTTCCAACTCATGATTCTGTCTCATGGGAACAGGTGCAAGGAGAGCTAGGAAATGATGCAGGCCCGTAGCTGCCACGGCCAGCACAGGGCTTTAGTCCATCAGTCCTGGGGCAGGGACTTGGCAGGGCTGGAGCCCCTCCATCCCTTTCTGGAAGCTTCTCTTTTGCCTTCCGTGGTAGACAGAACAACGTCCTTCGTCCCCAAAGAAGGCCGTGCTTTAATCCTTGACACCTGTGAGTATGTTACCTTACCTGGCAAGAGAGACTTTGTGGATGGGTTTTAGTGAAGAATCTTGAGATGGGGAGATTAACTTGGATCATCCTGGATCATCCCAGTGGCCCCAACGTACTCACAAGGGTTCCTAGAAGAGGGACGCAGGGAGGTCGAAGATAGCAGCAAGCCCTGTGCTAATAGCATCAGAAATTGAAGAGCTGTGGCCACAAGCCAGGCGATGCTGGAAGCCTCTAGAAGCTGGAGGAGCAGAGGGACACGTTCTCCCCCACAGCTTCCAAGAGGAACGGGCCCTGAAGACCCAATGATTTTAGCTCCGTAAGACTTATTATGGGTCTCTGACCTCCAGAACAGTCAGACAATAAATTTGCGTGGTTTTATGCTAAGTCTATGGTGATTTGTTACAGCAGCAATGGGAAATTAAAACAACCTCCCAGGACAGAGATCTGTTTAATGTAGCCACAGTCGATATCGGTTGCTTATCACCAACTGAACATCACCCACCCCCGGCCCTCACCTGGTGCTGGTTGGTTCCTACCCTCCACGCTCCCCCTCCATTCCCTGCCACAGCTGGGGGTACCCAGGCTACGTCCCCTCCAGGCCACAGACCCAGTGAGGACAAGGATTTGGTACAGCTCGTCTTTGGAAGCCAACTCACCCAACACAATGCAGGGGTAAATATTAGTCAAATTACACATTAAAGCTGACTTGTACACACACGTACACAGACGGTGGAAATGCCTTAAGAAAGAAAAAACTTTTGAATAGATGGAACAACGTTCATCTATTAGGCACCTTTTCTTTAGACAGTGGGAATTATTAAAAGAAAAAAAGTTATACTTACTCTACCTAAAAGGAAAATTCTGTCCTGATTTACAACAGGATTTTAAAAAGTTGACTTTTACGTGAACATAAAATACCAAACTTAGGATATGTTTGATAAATTGCTTGGATAGAACTGGAAGCAGAGCAAATGCAATCAATTTATGATATTATTAAAACCTAAGGGGAAAGGAAGTGTCCGTTTCAGTAACGCTGGGTGTGTCCATGTTTCTCACACTTCAGTGTTATTGTCCGACACTCCAGCGGCAGGTCGCAAAGTCTTGATGGTCTGCTGAACCTGGCTTTATTCTGGCTGGTGTGGAACACGCATTTGAGATACTCGGGCTTAAGAGATCGATCTCTCTCTCTTGCATGACGGGGAGTTTTAAAGGATTTTCTCCCCCCACCCCCTGCCAACGAGGTCCCCTGTCTACACTTTTTAAGTCTTTGGACTCTCTCCTACAAAAATGCAAAAGCACAAGTGCAGAAGGATATTCGCTGCCGCTCTATTTTGTAATAGCATTCCATTGGAGGCAGCCCAAATGTCAGTCAATGAGCAAGTGGCTGAATAAATTATTGGACACCCATAATCTGGAAAGCTCTGCTTTCCTGAAAAAGAAAGAGGTAGTTTTATACATACTGCTTGCTTTCAAATCAGAGTTCCCTGCTCTGCTAAAACTCTCCCGGGCTTATAGTTGCATTTACATAAAATTCAAACCCCTTCCCCTAGTCTAAAATGTCCTCCACCAAGTGGCTGTGTCTGCCTCTCTGACTTCAGGTTTGCCTTCTCCCCTCCTCCATTCGGAGTCAGCACGATGGCCTTCTCCATCAGCCTCTCCTCAGCTGCTCCCAGCCAGCTACTACCGCCGGTCCTTTGCACTTGCTATTTTCTCTGCTGGGACCCATCTTCGCTAAAGCAGTAATTCTTGACCTTAGTTATATATTAAAACCATTTGCATTGCAGACTGTATCCTAGTCCAGTCAATTCAGAATCGCTGAGGTGGCTCCCAGGCATCAGGTTGTTTTGGTTTGGTCACCTGTTTGTTTTTAGATTTCCCTGGTGATTCTCTGCACAGCTCAACTTGAGAATCAGGGTGGCTTCCCAGGAGGGTTCCTCTCCACCAGTCAGGACATAGCTCAAATGTCACCTCCTCAGAGAGAGTATGATTACACTCCTCTTAAAACTAAAGATTTCATTTGACAGAGAGGCTTTTTTTAAAAGAAAAGTATAAGCAAAGAATGAGAACGAAAGAGAACTGAATTAAGATGGTAAATATAAGATGGCAGATACTGAAAAGACAGCATGCATTTTCAAGGCCAACAGAATTTAAATTTCAGTTTGCTCACTTGCTGTGATCTTGTATCTTTTACCTAAGATCTTTGAGCCCTTATGAAAATTGTATCCAGCTTGAAGAGTTTCTTTTTAAGGAATAAGGACACTGCTATTAGCACATAGTGAATACTAGGTAAATAGTATTAGCTCATTTTAAATAACAAATGATTGGTTGAAGCAGTAAGTGTTCCAGAAATTCAAAGAAAATAGACACGTCAGGTGGCTTGGGATCAGAGAGGGCTTCTTTGAGCAGGTAGAATTTCATTTTTGTCTGAAGGTAAAGCTAGAATGTGGGCAAGCAGAGAGAATGGAGGGGGTTGCAAGTGGCAGCCGAGGACATAAGGAACAGGAGAGACAAAGACTAGAGCTAGAATTTTGAAGTATGTTTGGGGAAGAGGGAGTTAAACGAGAAGAAAGAGCTTACCCAGAAACCGCAGCAACATGTCAAGATGGGTGAACCTTCTGCTTTCCGTCATACAGCATCTTTTTAGCACTGGCGTTTCCCTGAATTAAACTGTGTGGAAGAGTCTCTGATTGGAAGCAGAGCCATCAGGCAGAGAGAGGCAGAGAGGTGGGAGTGGTAGGGGACAGGCTTTGGAAGCTCATTCCCTTCGAGAGGAACTTGTGTGGTCTCTTTGAGGCTGACTCTGGGCCGTGAGTTGGCCAACTTCAAAGAAGCAAGCTTATAAAGTGTTCCAGGGATGGACCACAAACCAATTCCAAGGGGTAGCACTTGGTGCTCCCTTGGGAAAACCCAACTGCTTCTGAGTCAGGGTCCTTGGTTGCCAGTCAGATTCCCATAACCAAAGAACATCCAGTGAAGAAACCACTAACAAAGGGCAGGCAGGGTTAAAGGAAACCAACAAAGGACGGGTGTGGAGAGGGACAGAGCTGCAGGAATCCTGGCAGGGACTGCCAACCCATAACCCAGCAGGAGATGGGCTGGGGAAGTATACCCTAGTTTCTCCTCTTGTCTGCCCTCTCCTCCAGGTGACTTTCCATTGGCCAACCTCAAGCCAGAAGCCAGAGACCAAGATGTCTATTGATGTAGCCCATACAAGTCAGTCGGACTTAAAAAATGTAGACAGGGGACCTGGTTGGCAGGGGGTGGGGGGAGAAAATCCTTTAAAACTCCCCGTCATGCAAGAGAGAGAGATCGATCTCTTAAGCCCAGGTGCAAAGGGTGGAGAAGTACAGAGAGTGTATCTGGAAGATCCAGCACATTGAAAAATCTTACAGAATGACAAGCTTACAAACAGGGCTGATTACCAGCCTCTATCCACTCCTAAAGCTTCCCCTTTAGTGGATCCCCTCCATGCCTCCCTCTCTACCTCCCACTTCTACCTCCTTCACGTGTAATTGATCATCTGGTCTTGCCAATTGGACCTCCTAGTATCTCTCAAAAATACACTCTGCTCATACCATATACCTAAATTCCTTGGAGATTAAAGATTTATGGTTTTACTTCTTACAGCTGAAAGCACTGGATGAAAACTTCACTGGATATTTATATAACCTTGGAATAAAGGGAGGACTTCTCAAAGTATAACCTCAAAGGCAAAACCACAGAGGAGAAGACTGATAGATTGTGCTACATAAAAATTGGAAACTTCCATTTGACACAAACCACCATGAACAAAGTTGAGAATGCATCAAAAATAACCAAAACAGAACTCAAACAATGAAATAAGAAAATATCATCTCAGCAAATTTTAGTAAAAGGAGTACTGTCTAAATACATAAGGTCTCATACAAATAGATAAGAAATGACCCGAGTTTGGGAGGGATGGGACTAAGAAGAAAACCAAACAAATTAGGAAAAAACTATAAAAATAAAAAATAGAGGCATAGGCAAAGGACACGAACAAGATTGATTAAGGAGGAAAAACAACTTAATAATAGCACATGGAAAAATGTTTAGTGACTCAATCCAAGAAACGCAAAGTTAAACAAGAAGCTGTCCAACCAACTTCACAAAGATTGTTCTTAAGGGGAGCACTCAATGCAGGCAGGGGTGTTAAGGGATTGCTTAGAGGCATATAAATCATTACCAAATTTTGAAAATCAAATTGGCAGTTTAGTGTTGAGAAACTTTAAAATTCATCCCCTTTGATCCAACTTGAAAATTCTGGGAAACATTCTCAGAATCTTTTCAAAGACTTTTCCTGCTCACAAAGTCCAAGCATGTCAATATGGAGTCGCCTTCCCAAATTTCATCTCGCACATCTCCCAGTCGACAACTGCCACTCCATCGATGCAAAACTGTTTGTTCTTCCCAAGCCATACGCCTTGCACTTTTTATTTCCTTCTTCTTAGAAAGTCCTTCACCACCTTCTTGGCTTGGCTGACTTTGTTTACTCTTCCAGAATTGGCTACGTTGCCAGAGGGTCTTCCCTAATGGCCCTCCAGGTTGAGTGAGTTTCCTTTTTCCATGTTTCTGAAATACCCAGTACGTATATTTTTACAGATAATTTACACATATATTTACATATTGATGTAGCTCTTTACATATCTGTCTCCACCATCTCCATTTCTCTCTTTGTATCCCTATACTGACAGTTTTCAGCTGGGGGAAATTCTGTCTCCCATGGGACATTTGGCAAGGTGTGGAGACATTTTTGGTAGCCACAACTTCAGGGAAACCAGCATTGCTACTAAACATCCTACAGTGTACAGGAAAGCTCCCATAACAAAGAATTATCCAACCCAAAATGTCAATAGTATCAATGTTGAGAAACACTGTCCTATCCCTATATCCCACCTTGTGTAAAGCACATAAAAAGCACACACACACACACAAAATTTAACTATATAATGAGCAATAGTTAAATGATCTTTTCAAGCTCAATTCCTTCTTCCATACAAGAGATGTACTAATACCTATGTCAGAGGGTTGTAGGGAGGAGTAAAAGAGGCAACATATGAACAATGCCTGGTACAAAACTGATGCTCCATCAATGGTAGTTTATCCTAACAATAAAGTTCATAAATTAAAATCACAGACCCAGATTGTTTTGGTGCTGAAATGAGTCTTAAAGACTTTGCAGTTAAACCCCTTTATTTTATAGCTGAGAAATCCCAATCTATAAAGGCTAATGGCTTGCCTGCATTGTTGGCATCAGATCTGAGTTTCCAGTTTAGTGGCAAACCACATTTTAGATGCATGCACAAGAAAGGAATTATAAACTGACTCTTTTGTAAACCAAACAATTATCTTTGGTGGGCTTGTAAATATAGTTTTCCTATATATGTATAAAATTTTCTTTAAAATAGTTAGAATACTAACAGAGCAATGACTGACTCAACAGAATAATGTTACCAGAAGTTTCAAAGGGATTTATTTTGAAATTACATTTTTGACAATTATGCAAAAACAGGCAAATGTATTAAAATACAAAGTAAAACAAATAATACATACTTTTGACTGTTGGAGAGATATAGTCAGAATCCAGAATAACAGTTTAAATAGTTTGTCTTGTCATGATACATAAACCCCTCAAATATTAACAGACTTTCTGGAATCTATGCTAAAGACTAACTGCCTTGTAATGATTCCATTCTTCTTCCCTGCTCAATTGTTAGTACATACAATGACATTTCTTAGCAAAATATAATTCAGAGGCACCATCCAATCTGAGATCTCAGATTCTAACATGTTATGACTTTTAATATGAACACCAGTATAACCAGAATTTAAACAAATTATGGCAAATAAATTAAAACATTTATATTTTAACATCTATAGACTTTATTAGGTGTTCCTTATACAGTCATCTGGTATGTTTAAAGAGTGAGCAATCATATAAAAGGAAATATGGTCATAACTGATTGAAGTAATAAAATCCTGAAACTAAATAACATCTCATAATTCATTGCACAGCATATATTAGATTTCATTACATCAGTATATAGCTTAGTTGTAAATTCTCCTGATGGCCATAAACCTCTAAGGTGTTGTCATTCTGAAAAATGAAGGGGAGGGAGTTGGTGGGGCTCAGGATGGATAAATCTTCAATCACACTGGTGTGTTGCGCCTTGAAGTTGTAAAGTTGTAGTGCATCGCCATCTAGTGGCCGAAATTAGTACCTTATTCTAACAAGGGACCCTTTTCCTCATATTTTCTAAAAGTTACATGATTCAGTCACCCTTCAACTCCGCTTATCTCTGATACCATATATCTTAAAATTAACGTCACCCATACAGAGTAAGCTCAATTCCCTTAACCGTCCAGGTTGTCCCAAGTTTGCTTAGTACAGTTTTTATGTTCATCTAACTTTGAGATTCCAAATACTTTGGTTATTTTCAAAGCCATATATAGAATGTCTATAGTACCAAAACCCCATCATGTTCGTGCATATAGAAGGATCATTATGGCTATAGGAACTTTGGGTTTTGGCCCAGTTTTTAGTCTTATTAATGAGTCTTTTAGAAAGTCATAATTAGTGCAGAATTAATGCCTTAAAAGGGAGTCCTTAAAGTAAACATGAAATCTTTATCAAAATCTACACTTGGGATTTTATGAAGATTCTGGAATTTTAGGGCACTTGGGTGGCTCAGTTGGTTAAGTCACTGCCTTCGGCTCAGGTCATGATCCTGGAGTCCCAGGATCGAGTCCCATATCGGGCTCTCAGCTCCCTAGGGAGTCTGCTTCTCCCTCTGACCTTCTCCCCTCTCATGTTCTCTCTCTCTCTCTCTCTCTCTCTCTCTCTCTCTCTCTCTCTCAAATAAATAAATAAAACCTTAAAGAAAAAATTCTAGAGTTTTAAAAAATTCTAGAGTTGCTAGTGAAGACTCCTTCTCTAACTACCATTCATAGAGCATCACATAAACGTTAGGCTGTGAGAACTCCATTTGCAAATGTTAGCAAATATTGCCATGCAGTTTGGGAATACCAGAGTCAGTATTTGGGGACCCATCATTCCTTACTCGGCTTCCTACACCCGGACACCACAGAGGTTGAGTGATGCACTATAACAGTGAGCATAAGCCAAGTGCTGGACGGAATTGCAAAGAATTGACAAAGTAGGCCACTTCAGGGTAAGCAAACCTAGCTTTCTTCAAGGTCTAGGAAGCCATATATTCAAAACCTAAATCAGCCTCAAACTTTGAACAATAAAAGCTATGAAACATTTTACACAGTACAAAGTAAAGAAGCAGGATGTGAAATATTGGAAGTTTAAAAAACACCCCAATCCAAAAGGCAAAACAAGAAGACAGGAAAGTCTTAGCTGGGCTCCTTCCCAATTAAGCTGTCATGTAGGTCCAATTCCACCTGTCCTCATCTTGGGTAGTGGGTACTTCAAGGCCAGGCATCCAAAGGGGGCAGATGGACCAGAAATGACAGTGCCACATAGGAGGTAGAAGAAAGGAGCCCAGGACCTGGGCCTCAACTATGCTACTATTAGGCTTGATGGTCCTCAGCATTTCCCCAGAATAT
Source organism: Spilogale gracilis (assembly GCA_004023965.1). Taxonomy (NCBI): domain Eukaryota; kingdom Metazoa; phylum Chordata; class Mammalia; order Carnivora; family Mephitidae; genus Spilogale; species Spilogale gracilis. The sequence continues at coordinate 206,645 of PITA01000375.1, read as the reverse complement.
TTATTCTCTCTTCCATTCGCATAAAGGAGCACAGAAGCTAACCCTTCTATTGTTTGCCATGTGCCAGGAACTATTCTAGGTGCTTCATGTAATGAAGTCAGGCAATTTCCACAATACCGCTGTCAAGTAGTTCCTGTCATAAGCGCCACTTTAGAGCTAAGGAAACAGAGGCATGGAGTGATTAAATCAGTCCTACAGTTACGGAATAAGTGGATCCATATCTGGGCATCTCTGAGTCTTTCTATTCTGTCCGCAGGATGATGAGCCTCTGTTTTTCAGATTTTCCCATGCTGATTTTTCAAATAGTGTCCTTTTGGTAAAAAAAAAAAAAAAAGAAGCCCCTCTCTTTAAATGAAAGGATTTCATTGGCCAATTAACAAATTCTCAACCCTTCAACTGTTCTTTCTATAGGCCAAATACTGTTTCTATTTTGTCTTATTCTTCATAACAAGCAGAACAATACTAATGATTATAATTAACAGCAAAAACATTGATATAGTGTTCTATGGATTTCAAAGAACTTTTGCATACTTTTTCCACTTAGAAGAATAGGGTCATTAAGTGACACGGAAACGCCTTATACTTTGGCTAGAAAGAGTTCTCACGAAGTCACAGATTGCTTTACGGTCGTGCTTCATTTTCTACTTTGAACAGCTGGATGACCCAGCTCCTCCTGTTACACCTTAACCTTGGTCGGCTGATTGCCCCCATATTTCAGTGGAGCCTTAGGCTTGCTTTCATGTCAGCAGCATTTACAAGCATAGTTCCTAAGTTTAGTGCCCCAGCCTCCTTCTCCCCATATACCTTTGTAGGAAAGTCCAGATGGAGATGCTTCAGCTCTGGTCTCCTTGTAAAGAAGCACACTGGATGCTTAGTTGCATGATTGTCAGACTCCTGCAAAAGTGATCTTGAAGGAGCCTCTGGAGGGTCCTAGTCAGGGATATTCTCTGAGGATACAAATGCTTTTAAAAGCAGGTGTTCTGGACAGTCCATTTTCTCTACCTTCTTCTGCCAAGGAGGACTACATTGAAACTTCCTCCCAGTATGACCTGATCTTTTTCTTAAGAACCTCCAGGGAGTCTTGATCTTCCCTGGATGGTTTTCAGTCCTCACCATATAGCGAATTCACTGGTAACAAGGGAAATACAAGGGTGCAGGCTGCCTGCTGTTCTTCAGTCTGGTCTTTATTTAGCCTGAACACGTTTTAGAAAACTTGTTCAATCTTATAGCTGGTTACCATTTCACCCATAAGAGCCCCTGGGGCAGGGGGCTCAAGCAAGGCAAGAGATCCTGTGACCTATAGCTTTTGTGCCAAGAACACAAATATCTCCTATTGCCTTTTCTACTGTAAAAGTGATTGCTACTCAACTATAAAATATTAACCATCAGAGAAAAGGAAGAATACTAAACACCCTTACAAAGAGAGCAACCACTGTCACCTGTTTCCCATGTTTCCTTAACAGAGTTGGGTATTTTGTTTCACCTGGTTACATCTTTCTTCATATAATATCATAAGAAGTTTCTGAGTTTTAAAACTCTCTTCATAAATACACTTTCCCCACTCCGTGCAGCTTACTTAAGCATGTCCTATTATTGAAAACTTACATTGCTTGTTTTCACTCTGATAAGCATGCTGCAATAAACATCTTTTTCATAAAGCAGCATGGCATCGCGGTTTTAGAGTCATACACTATTTCTGTGGATGCCTGACCTTGGGCAAGTTGCTTCATCTCTGTAAAGTAAGCCTTAGTTTGCTTATTTGCAAAGGTGTAATAATCCTATCTCATCGCATTATTGTGAGATCAATGATTGTGAAGGACAGTGTCTTATGTAAAATGATCACTCAATATAATGGTGGCTACTATTGGAATTATTTAGATTTTGCTGTTGATACATATTGCAAAATGCTATCCAAATGAGTCATATGCTTGTAACACCCATCAGCAATATATGAGATTCAAATTTATTTGAAAAAGTGTGAGGAAAGAAATGGAAACACTCAAACACTGGGTGGTCCTTGGTTTTTGAGAATTCATCGGAGTTGTCTCATTAGGCCTGATAAGGAAGCATCTTCACATAAAAAACTTTATAATAATCAACTAATCATATATATTCCCTCACTAAACCATTTGCCCACACTACCATCTACCATCATGTTCATCTGTTTCTGATTTGTGATACTGTCTCAAAAATATAGCTCAGATTGCAAAATCAAATCACAAATCTTATAAAATATTAAGTATTTTAAAGGAGAACTGCTTTTACCATGACCAAGACCATTATCAAATAAGATCCGGGCAACTTGGACTAAAGAAAATTGGCAAGAATGATTAAGCATTTCAGAAAATACTCTAAATGTGAAAGAGAAAGCTCTTAGAGAACTTAATGAGGATTTCTAATATTTTTTATATTTAAGCAAAAAATTTAATACACTGTTCATGTTGTAGAAATCAAACATAAACGTCAAACATCGTAACTCATTTTGTGAAAAAAATTTATATATATAGATAGATACATACATACATACTTTATGAATCTGTACTATCCTGCTTTAGGAATTTTAAATATAACCCCAAACTTGCTTTTCACACTGCTCTTCTGTTCCCGACAGACGATCCCAATCAGAGCTCTCTCTGCACACAGCAGAGGCTCATGGAACCCTGCACAGGCTGCAGCTCCCACACAGCTCCTGCCGCCGAAGCATTTTAGAATCAGGGGTGGGAATGACATTACTGAATGGTTCTAATTTATATTTAAAATTATAACCTTAACATTTTCACTTTGTATTTTTGTCAATTTTGTTAAGGTCTAGCTTGTTTTCTAACACATATATTAACACAAAAGCACATATATGTATCCTACACAGACCTATGTACTGGGACCACATATATGATTTTTTTTAAAAAGGTTAAGATGTAAAATCCTGGCCAACAAGGGGGTGAATCCTCTCTCTTTTCATCGGGTAACTCGTGAAGTCTGCGAGCCAATCTGTTATGCTGTTCGCTTCCCACACAGTAAAGTCACTGGCACTAGTTTGTTGCTCTATTCCATCCCTGCCAAGTGAGGCCCAGGGGCCTTGACGGATCTTGCTAATCTAAAAGGCAATGTAAAGGTGACTACTCTACTTGAATTAAGACGTTGTCCAACCAATGAGGAAAGCTGATTAAAGTGGCCTCTCTGAGCTCCAGAAAGCAGTAAAACACTACCTAAAAAATATCTTAGAAGTCTAGAAAGAACTGTAAAAGTTAAGTAAACCCAGTAGTTATTCAGAGTAAGATTTAGAATGCAAACACTCCAATAATAATCACAACAGATATTTATTTAAGGTAATACTTTTGTAGCTCAGACAGTTCTAAATCGTACATTTCAGGTTTACTCAACTTCTTAAAAATATTCGAGGGCAGCTATAATCAGCTTCCAACTCCACGATTATTTCTTTGCCCATTCTTCTCTCTCTTTTCTTTCCCGAATAACTTCTTTCAGATATGGTTCAAGGTAGAATTTATCCTAAAGAGTGAATAAAAGAAAAATATTATATGCAGCCATCACACACTGATATATCCCAAACACTCAACAGGCCTTCAACAAAAGAAATTCATCAAAATTAATTTTTATTTCCAACTTAAGAAGATATATTTTCAAGCAGACTAAGAATTGTCTGCTTTTGTAAAATGTAAAAACCCTCAGAGATATTGTAGTAAGTTGTTTTGATAGGTTGAGAGGGGAAAGTCGGCCAGAGAAGGAACGAGAATAGAAGCTTCTGGCCAGCTTCAATGCAGTTTAAAGGGTGAGGGTCCTTCAGAGTCCTTCCTGGGGGCCAGAGGGCTACCCCAAGAGCAGGTCACATGGCTACCACCATTTTTCAATCCAAGCAGCAAACAGAATGTACAGGGAGAACAATGACCCAGAAGACAGAGGATCTGGACGCTAGCCCTGGATCTCTACATCAGAGACTTGCTTAGTGATTTGGAACAGTCACATCACCTCTAAGTCACAAAGTATTTATCTCTAAAATGGAGTTAACATTTGCTCTATTAACCTCACTGGACTGCTATTAGGTATTTATTTGACACAACTTTAAGAACTCTAAAGAACGGTACAAATGAATGTGTTTCTCTGTTTCTTTCTTTCTTTCTTTTTTTTTTTTTAAGATTTTTATTTATTTGACAGAGAGAAACACAGCCAGAGAGGGAACACAAGCAGGGGGAGTGAGAGAGGGAGAAGCAGGCTGCCCGCCAAACAGGGAGCCCGATGTGGGACTTGATCCCGGGTCTCCGGGATCATGACCTGAGCTGAAGGCAGTCGCTTAACCAAATGAGCCACCCAGGCGCCCCCGTTTCTCTGTTTCTCATGCTCAATGCTTAGTGGCCAACATTGTCTGATACATAAAAGCTGAACTACCTCTTCATATTTTGTCCATTGCTCTTTAGGCAAGATCTGATGCCTCATGGTCAGGTCCAGTGCCCTCTTAATGCGAAACATCCTGTCATTATAAACGTTCTCAGGAAGCCTTCTTATGGCTTCTTTCACATCATCATTCTCATATATTGTATCATCTCGCATTAACCCTGTGACAGAAAACAAGAGTCAGACTGAATACACATCTCAAAAATCAGACACTTAAAAAGGAGTGAAATAGGTTTATGACATAACTTAAGACTCAGGTGAACTATGTATGCATTTCATACATAATAATGGGTTATTTCAAGCCAAGCAGAGAAAGTCAAATAACATATGGTTTCACTTACTTGTGGAGCATAAGGAGTAACACAGAGGACAGTAAGAAAAGGAAAGGAAATGATAACTGGGGTAAATCATGGAGGGAGATGAACCATGAGAGACTTTGGACTCAGAAACAAACTGAGGGTTTTGGAAGGGAGGGGGGTGGGAGGATGGATGAGCCTAATGGTGAGTATTGAGGGCACGTTTTGCGTGGAGTACTAGGTGTGGGGCATAAACAATGAATCCTGGAACACTGCAAAAAATAAAGTATTAAAAAAATAATAATGGGTTATTTCTTTCTCTTAATTTAAAAATCAATTAACACAGTGTATTATTAGTTTCAGAGGCAGAGTTTGACGATTCATGAATTGTATATAACATCCAGTGCTCATTACATCAAAGTCCGCTCCTTATTGTCCATCACCCGCTTGCCCCATCCTCCCATCCACCGCCCTCCAGCATCTCTCAGTCTGTTTCCTAGAGCCTCTTATGGTTTGTCTCCCTCTCTGATTTTGTCTTATTTTATTTTCTCCTTTCCTTCATAATGGCCTAATTCTTTTTTTTCTTTTAGATTTTATTTATTTACTTGACAGAGAGAAACACAGCCAGAGAGGGAACACAAGCAGGGGGAGTGAGAGAGTGAGAGAGGGAGAAGCAGGCCTCCCGCCGAGCAGGGAGCCTGATGTGGGACTCGATCCCAGGTCTCCGGGATCATGACCTGAGCCGAAGGCAGTCGCTTAACCAACTGAGCCACCCAGGCGCCCCAATGGCCTACTTCTTAAGTGGTACTCTAGAAACAATGAGTTTTTTAAAATCCAGTCACAAAATTCACATTTTATCTAAAACAATTTTTTAAAGTAAACCCCCCCTTTTTAAAGATTATTTATTTATTTATTTGACAGAGAGAGATCACAAGTAGGCAAAGAGGCAGGCAGAGAGAGCAAACAGGCTCCCTGCTGAGCACACAGCCCCACATGGGCCTCGATCCCAGGACCCTGGGGTCATGACCTGAGCTGAAGGTAGAGGCTTTAACCGACTGAGCCACCCAGGTGCCCTAAAACAATTTTAAAAGTAGCTAAAGCATCTACTTTGTTTTTAAACACACATCAATAAGTCACATCTCTGTTTTCTTATACTCTGAATCTAAGATCAAGGTATTAAAGAACCGTAAGATGACAGTGTACTAAGAACATTTAATGATGCTTCTGTCAGGGGCACCTGGGCGGCTCAGTTGGTTGAGTGACTGCCTTCAGCTCAGGTCATGATCCTGGAGACCTGGGATCGAGCCCCACATCAGGTTCCCTGCTCAGCGGGAAGCCTGCTTCTCCCTCTCTCTCCCCTTGCTTGTGTTCTCTCTCTCGCTGTGTTTCTCTCTGTCAAATAAATAAATAAAATCTTAAAAAAAAAATGATGCTTCTGTCGAGCTTCAATTAAAAAAAGATGAAATCCTAAAAATGTTCAGGTATCCAATGATTTGAACATTTGGTAATTTTAACATCTGAGAAATCTCTTACTTTCAAAGTTCATATAACTTAAAATTTCCAAACGCCAAATGGAGGAGTTGGGAGAGGGAGCAAATAATAAGGAAAATGTACTGCTACCATACTTCAAGAACATAACTTATTTGCACCTCAAACATCTGAGATGACTGATTCTATTACTCTCTTCTCAAAATAATAGAAAAGACTGAACAATAAAATATAAACTATTTTGAAAATACTCTAATGTACACAGGTACAATTAGTTAAGCTGTTTTTGGAATCATAACAACTCTTGCTAAGGCACTACTCTCAGAAAAAGAAAAAAGAAAAAGAAAACAGATACTCACCCAGTTTATTGAACCCTGCAGCATTGTAGTACCATTTTCGAATACCCTCCAGCCACCGGCTTGATGCTGCAACTAATATTATTACACTGTTAGTTTCTACAATTCACTTATTATACTACTCGGAGAGGCAAGCAAGCAGTACTCTTAGAATTACCTTGTTAGAGAATGCAAACATCAGAAGGAATTTCCTTTTCAAAGTGTGTATTCTGTATACCATAGATAAAAACTGCTTATTTCATCTATGAGTAAAAGTGATTACAGGTTAAAAAAAATTGGGCAAGTCATGGGGAAAAAGGGTAAACTCCAAAACACATGATGTACAAAAGATCTATAGTAGTTATCAGCACTCCAGCCTCTTCACACCAAGTATCCATTTTTTATGTACTCCTGCTACCATTAGAACTGAAGGGGTAGGGTATGGGAATGGAACTCAGAATTCTTCCATCCTCTGTAGTTTCAGAAATAAACTACAGGTAATAAGTGTAAACTTTTCTTATGTGTATGTATGGATAGACTTAATATGTAAAGAAGGATAGGCTGGCAGGTCTCAATGACCTTCATCCTCCAAAATCTTAATTCTACATTACCTTTAATTCACTTAGCTACCCGCTTTAAAAATTTATTTCTGGGTCATTTAATATGAATATGGATTAGCAGAAGCAGCCCATTTTCCTCCTCTCAAGTAGCTAAATTTCCAACAAGAAAATGGGCATTTGAAAATGGATGAGAAGAAACAGATAACATTAAAGCTCCTTGGGGAGTAGGACTGGACATGATGGGATAACCCAATAGGGGCTAAAGGCGACATTATAGTGCCTGATGTCCGCAGGACAGATGTATAAGAAGGGAAGATAGAGCAAATTTAAATTTTCTTTTAAAATTTTGTCTGGGGCTAGCCCCTTGCCAAGAGCAAACTCTTTTATTCCAACCCCTCTTCATCCCTACACCTTAGCATTATCAGATTACACAGCTTTGGGAAAGCTCCTTGAAAATTAATACCATGTAAAAGATTGCTTCTAAAACACAAGTATCAAAGAGTTAACAATCTACAAACTTATCTGCAGAAAACAAATGATCTGTATATATATTTGCATTGATAGTGATGATTAATATTCATTTAACAGTTATGTGCTAGATACTATCTTATCTGCTTTACCCAAATTAGCTTGGTTTACTTACAACACACCTGTCCTTGCAGAAGAGTAAGGTTTAAGGAACTTATCCCATCCAAGATCACAGCCAGCTAGTGATAGGGTTGAGACCAGGTCTATCTAGCTCTCCAACAGCTCTGCCTTCTATATTTATCAAATTAATGAAACACTGAAATCTTACATGCTCCCCACCCCCCAAAAAGTTCAATGTCATTTAGAATAACGGATTTTTTCGGCAATCTGCTGTTTCCCAATAGCTTCACCATTGCTGAGAGCTAGGAGAAAGAGGCCAACAGCATTTAAAGGCAACTCCAATTTGTACCTCCAGAGGGCAGAGACCGGCAAAAAAGGTGCGGGGAGGGAAAATCCTTGGTGTACACAATCTGTTTTAAATGCTCTGGTAATTTCTGTATTCTATTGCATAGTAAATATGTTTTAGTGCCTACAGTAAATACAAACTTCTCCAAATCTAAAGACCGAGCTGACGTCCCAGACAAGCCTAAATTAATCTGAAGTTCCGCAGTAACCCTGGCTCAACTACCCCGAATTCCGTTTAAGAAGCGCAAGGGGTGGAAGTAAGTGTGCAGACCTATTTCCTCCGGTCGTTCTGCCTCGGTTACCTGAGCAGCGTAAAAGGGAAATTAGTCCTCTCCTTCGCCACACTAGCAGAATTTGTCCCACACGACCGAGCTTGACTCCCAGCAAGCACTCGCTTCATTTTAGTTGAAAGTCACGCACTAATTATCTCTTTGTGCCCCTAAACACTTCTGAGGGCGAGGGGAAGGCCTGCCGCGCACGGGCAGTTGGAATGGCAGGGCTATGGACGCCACCGCGGGCACCTTCAGACAGCAGATCCACCTTCAACCTTTCGTGTGAGCCCGGCCTGGGGACAGTAAGAGCGTTGGGGGGAAAGGCGCCCTTTAGGCTGGACCGGAGCCTCCACCTTCCCTGACGTCCCACACCAAGCCACTTAGGACAGAGGAAGCGGAGCAAATTGCAGCAAGAAGAAAAGGCTGAGTGTGTCAATGCCCGTCAGGAAGGTCACCAGTCACTTACCGGTAGGCCTGCTCGCCATTTTGACCCGAGACTGCAGCGTTGCCTGCTGGGTAAGTCCTGGAGGACGCTCTGGGCCCAGTGCGCAGGCGCCTCACGTCGCGTCGCCAGGCGAGAAAGGACGCCCGCGCAGGCGCAGTTTCTGGCAGCTGACGGGGCTCCTGGGGCTTTTAGTTTCTCCGCTTGGGTCGTGCGGAGGCAGTAGGCTGCGCATCTTGCGCGCCCGGTTCCCTGTCACCTGATGGGAAGAACATTAGGCAAGGAATAAGGGGCTTCAGCCTGGGTTCTCTGATGGACGAGCTGTGAGAATTTAGGGAGTATTTATTGCGCCCTTTGTGCCAAGCAACACGCTAAACTTTTTTCATTGTATTCTCATTTTAGTTCTCTCTTTTAGTTCTAAAACCGTGAGGCACGTACTAGCATTATCCCCACGGTAGAGAGGAAACAGGGGCCCAGAAAAGTTGAATAAATTGTCCAAGACTACACAGTTAAGAAGAATCAGATTTATCTTCTAGTATCAGAGGATCCGGGGAAAACTTGGGGACCCCTTAATTCTAGGGCCATATACCACACTACGAATCCAGGAGACCTAACCCTCTCTGGCCTTCCGTTTCTCCAGTTTAAGGTCTACACCAAGCCGTTTTAGTGGAAGGTTAGGTCAGAACAAAAACAAAAACATGTAATACTAAATCTAAGATTTATAGCAGAATTGGTGTGTGATTTTAAGATAAAAGTATACCCTTAAGGTGTCAGCCCTAACATGTTAAGTCTAAGGACAGAAACAATTATAGTGTGACTGACTCATTCAGTTCCTAGTGACCTTCTACCACCATTATCATGGTCAGCTCGAATTGCCATAACAAAACACCACAGGCTGGATAGTTTGAAAAAGAAAATGTATTTCTCACAGTTCTGGAGGCTAGAATCCCTAGATCAAGGTGCAAAATGGCCACTTTCAGATGATAGCTTTTCCTGGGGGTGGGGGTTAGAGGACGGCCTTTCACTGTGTCCTCACATGGCAAAGACAGAGCAGGCTCTTCTGTATCTTACAAGGACACTATTCCCATTAGCAAGGCCCTATTTCTAAATGCCATCACATTGGGGGTGAGGATTTCAACATGACTTCTGGGGAGACACAATTCAATCTAAACAAGTACCTACAATATCTACTTTTGTTTTCTTTAGACTTAAGCAGAGGACTGGGACCATATATAACTCCATCTCATTGTAAATTTAAAAGGTTAGATTCAGTGGTCTTAGCCACATTCCACTTCTCAAATTTTGTTGCCTTCCCTTTTTCTTCTTTGTGCCACCAGATTTTCACATTACTCAGTCCTGTGTGCAGCCCTAAAAACTGATGAATGTCTGCTCCCAGACTACACTAGCTGAAGAGAAGTCTGAAAGATGTGAAGAGGTGTGATACATTTGAACACTGGCACACTGTTTTATAAGAAGTACACAGTGAACTCTTGTTTCCTCATTACCCTTAAGTTTCAGCTTGCTGGTTACACGGTGAAGGTGGTAAGAGAAGGAAGACCTTGTCAAGAGATCTGATGCCCAGGACTGTCACAAAATCCAGCTCCTAGAGCTATTGAGATGTTTGCTGGCAGTCATTAGTTTTGATTCAGAAATTCTGTTTCATTTTCCTCTGGGCACATGAGTAGGATTGCATTTCTCTGCTCCCATAGGCATGACCATATGACACTTTGGCCAAGAAAAATGTATTAAGTTTTTAAGAGCAATTCACACTCCTTTCCCCTTTCATAGACTGGCTACACTTAAGGCACAGTAGAGGCTCTATCAACCTGTCACCAAAGATGATATGGAGCAGAGCTCTTTTGGTCCCAAATAGGACATGTAGGAGATTTAAAAAAAAAAAAAAAACACCAAACTTCTGTGGTTTTAAACCATTTATGGTTTGGGGTGCCTGGGTGGCTCAGTTGGTTAAGCGTCTGCTGTCAGCTCGGGCTATGATCTCAGAGTCTTGGGATGGAGTCCTGCATCGGGCTCCCTGCTCAGTGGGGAGTCTGCTTCTCCTCCCCCCAGTTGTGTTCTCTGTCAAATAAATATAATCTTTAGAAAAACCACTTAATATTTTAGGAGTTCATTACAGCCTATTCTAACTGATATACGTGGTTAATAAAGGCAAAACAAGGTTTGGTGCTATAAAAAGACCAGTTGGGGGGTGCCTGGGTGGCTCAGTTGGTTAGGTGACTGCCTTCAGCTCAGGTCATGATCCCGGAGTCACAGGGTCGAGCCCCGCACCGGGCTCCCTGCTCGGAGGGAAGCCTGCTTCTCCCTCTCTCACTCCCCCTGCTTGTGTTCCCTCTCTAGCTGTGTTTCTGTCAAATAAATAAATGGAATCTTAAAAAAAGAAAGAAAGAAAGAAAAAAAGACCAGTTGGGATGGTTCCATGCTTTTTTAGCCGAACCTTGTTTCCTGTGTATTGATCTCATCCATTAGAGAACTCCATGAAGGCCCATATCTATGCCACACTCACCACTGCATTTTAGGAACTCAAATGTCTATTGGGCAATATCTAAGAGGAAGGCCCTGATCAGTTACAGATTTAGTTTCATATGAGCCTTCCCAACCTACAGCACACCATAGAACCCTGGTGCATAACAAACTACCCAGTTTACCCAAAACTACACAGTGTTTTAAAACACCTTTTGACCCCAATTCTGAATTCAGCTGGATAGTTCGGCTCCATATTGTATCTGCTGAGGCTGCGATGTCTAAGATAGCTTCTTCCCCGTGTCTGGTGCTCTGCTGGCATGGCTGGAAGAGCTGAAGTTTGGTCAAGTACCTCTTTCTCTCCACCTCATTTCTCCGAGAGTCACCCAGCCTCTTTACATAGTGGCTCAGGGTTCCCACAGCAAATGTTTCAAGAAGACAAGCCCTGGTATGCAAGTACTTATCTAGCCTCTACTTGATAATGTTTCAGGGACCAGATAGCATCGGCCCAGGGTCAGTTGGAAGGGGACAAGGAGTACACACACTGGGGTGGTTCACTGGAAGCCACCAGTGTTAACTACCCACGCACACTTGTGATCCCAAGGCAGATAGCTGAAGTCACGAGGCCTTGTTTTACAAATAAGGATCTGACCCAGATGTTAAATTATTGGTCCAGGATTACATGTCTAAATGATAAATGGGGAAAAGAGTATCAGTTCATGTTGTAAATCTTTGCACACTGGCAGTAAGTCAGAGGTTTATGACCTTTTGCTATGTCTCAATGCCCTTTACTTATCATCACACTACTCCCCCTGCCCCCTCCCCAATTCTATTTCCTTTCCCAATTCTCGGTAGCCAATTGTGGGCAACTCTGAGTATCTATGCTCAGAAAAATACAGTGCAGATAATCCAAAATGGAATGTGTTTTGTAGCATTATCTATATGAATAGTAACTATTAGGTGAATAATAATATAGCATGCTCCAGAAACACATAACCTTTTGAAGAAAATAAAGAGGTCTTGTGACAAAACCACTTTGGAGGCCTGGACTATCAGAGGGAAACCTGTGTCTTCATCATCACCAGGACAGATGGTGTGCCCGCCTATAGGAAAGTGACTCTCACTTGCTGTGGTTTAAGTTCTGTCCTCCCCGAGAAGGAAGGAAATGGCTGAGTTGAAGAAAAATTAAGTCACTAGGAACCTATAAGAAAGATCCTGCCACAAGTGTACCCAAATTCACAATATCAAGAAATTGTTTCCAGCATCAATGGAAGCCAGAGGCATTTATTTTAAAAATATGTATCATTCATTCATACATATATTCATTTTACATTATTACATCTTAACGTTCATCAAAAACTAAAGCGTTTTTAAGAATTTTTCGAAGTCTTGTACTGAGGCTTTGGCAATCTCTTCACAAAATACTTCATCAGGTACAGACACTAACTTTTCCAAAGAGATGTAGTTAGGTTTTACCGGATCATATTGTGCTCTTCCTAAATAGGTAAGAAACAAATGCCTTTCTTTGACTTTAAACAACCTTGTATTAAATACCTAAAAAAGAAAAAAAAGTTTTTAACAACAACATTGCACACTAAAAGATGAACTATTAAAATGTTTATTTGGGGGCGCCTGGGTGGCTCAGTGTGTCAAAGCCTCTGCCTTCGGCTCAGGTCATGATCTCAGGGTCCTGGGATCGAGGCTGCATCGGGTTCTCTGTTCAGCAGGGAGACTGTTTCCTCCTCTCACTCTGCCTGACCCTCTGCCTACTTGTGATCTCTCTCTCTCTACCTGTCAAATAAATAAATCAAATCTTAAAAAAAAATGTTTATTTGACTAAAAGTATTTTTTTTTAAGATTTATTTATTTGACAGAGAGAAACACAGCAGCTAGAGAGGGAACACAAACAGGGGGAGTGAGAGAGGGAGAAGCAGGCTTCCCGCTGAGCAGAGAGCCCGATATGGGACTCGATCCCGGGTCTCCAGGATCATGACCTGAGCTGAAGGCAGTTGCTTAACCAACTGAGCCACCCAGGCGCCTAATATGGCTAAAAGTTTTAATTAGGCTAACAATTATAAAGCATTGACCACATGCTCAGTAACTATGATAAATGACACAGCATTTAAAACATACAGCTTCTGCTAAGAGATTATGATTAAAAAGAACTAACAGAACAATTATAAAGTAATTAAGGGCTATATAGTAGGCAAAGAACATTGGCTAATCCAGATGGAAGAGACGTTAAAACAGTAAGTCCTCAGGCCTCGCCCCAAAAATACCTATCAGAAACTTTGAATGGGGCCCACGGGGTCTCCAGGTGATTGTGATGACTCCCAAATTTGTGAATCAAAGTTAGAAATCAAGGTCTACTGGCACCAAAAAGTTTGTAAGATTTCACAATCTGTGAAGCTTCCTTATTTTTGCAAAATTCCCACCTGCTCCCTCTCTCTGACTGGAATCAGAATGAAATGAACCAGGGCAGGCCTCTAGGAGAGCAACTAGAGAAAGTATGTCTTACCAGACTTGGGGTTAAAACTCCTAAGGAGTAGCATGAGTGGCAGTGACTTTGAAAAGGAGTCAGAAACAGGCCAACCAGAACTGTTATTTGCAAAAGAAAATTCGTTTCATACCACTAAGTTTTTGAAGCACCAGCCCAAAATGTAACATCTGTCAGTTGCCCCACTGTCCTGTCAGCTAACGTATTTTTCCATTTGTGTGTTTTTTTGTTTGTTTTTGTTTTTTTCAAAACAGTATTAGCCAGACCTCTACAAGTCTGAGAATCCCAATAAGGAAGTCACAATTCTAGAACTGGCTTCCCAGAAGCTAGGGCTTGGGGTGCTTAAAAGTTTTGCATTAAAGAAGTGATTTTGATGCATCTGGTCAAGTTTATAGTTTCCTCTATGTAGAAAGTTTCTGTCCGTCTCTGAGACCCCACTTGTTCTACTGACCACGCAAATGTCAGTTCTTAGAGTGCTAGCATATCCTATTTAAGAGCATGGAATTTTAGGGGTGCCTGGGTGGCTTAGTCAGTTGAGCATCTGCCGTTGGCTCAGGTCATGATCACAGAGTCCTGGGATTAAGCCCTGCATCGGGCTCCCTGCTCAGTGGGAAGCCTGCTTCTCCCTCTCTCATTCCCCCTGCTTGTGTTCCCTCTCTGGCTGTGTTTCTCTCTGTCAAATAAATAAATAAAATCTTAAAGAAAAAAAAAATCATGGATTTTTAAATTTGACTGCCAGAGTTCTAATCTTGGCTTTTTGTCTTGTTACCTGGGTAACATTTGGACCATTCTTTTATGCTTTCTTCACTTGTAAAACTGGGATAATAATAGTACCCATCTCATATGGTGGTTGTGAGGATTAAATGAACTAATACAAGTAAAGCAGCAAAAGAGCTGGCATACAGTGAGCACTTAGTAGCTGTCATTATTTCTATGATTTTTCCTACCTCTTCTAAATTAAATTAATAAGCTCTATAAGGTTAAGACTTGTCTAAGTCTAGGTTAAGGTAGACTTAGATTTAACTAAGTCACCTGGTTAAGACACTAACATTATGTAAATCAATTACATTTTAGAAACTTGTCTTCCACACTATTTTATAAATTCCACAACAATATAGACCATGCCTGATTGATTTCTGTATTCCCAAATCAGATTATTTTATCATGCCCTGTCACTAAATGATCTAACAGCCCAGGGGAAAACTTCTTACTGCTTTTTAGATGAAGACCACTTACTTCACAATCGTTCCAATAACCAAATCTGTACCACTGCACTTTTAATAATGAATACATATACATTGATACAACAGAAAAACTCTATTGAAGGCCTCTTCATAGTGAAGTATGATAGGTAAATAAACATTGTTATTTATGAAGGAACTGTACCAAATTCAATCTAGTTCTGAGTTATATTAAAGTCATACTTCTTTTGCCTATCTCTATATCAAGAACACATGTAGCAAACAGAGGAGGGGGATCACTCTAATGAAATTCAATCTTTCATTTAGCCAGTGAATATGGAGTGTCTATTCACACGGCAAACAGGAAAAAAAGGATGACTTTGATGAAATTCAATCATTCATTTGTTCAGCAAATATCTACTAAATATAGTTCCAGGCACTGGGAATCCAGGAGTGTATAAATCAGACAGGATCTCTGCTTTCAAAGAATTAACGTTCTTGTGAATAAGCAGGTAATGTCACTTGCTAAAGAACAGGAAAGTCTGATGAGCTTGGAAAATATAAATGTGGCTTTGGCACAATGGCAAACTAGAACTGTTTTATGCTTTTGTAGGAGATCATTACAATATGGCTCATTAACTAATGGATTTATTTATTTATTTATTTAAAAAGATTTATTTATTCATTTGAGAGACAGAGAGGGAGACCATGTGATTAGAGGGAAGGGGCAGGAGGAGAGAATCCCAAGCAAACTTCCTGCTGCTTGCAAAGCCCAGTGGGGCTCAATCTCAGGACCCATGAGATGATGAGTTGAGCCAAAACCAAGAGTCAGACACTTTAACTGACTGAGCCAGCCAGGCACCCCTACCTGATGGATTTAGATAGACTGTGAATAAAAACAGAATAGAAAGGGCCTTTAAGGGATGTGATCTATTTCAAATTTAAATGGAGAAAAACACAACTGGGAATATGTTACCTTCCAACAGGCAGGATGAGCAGTAGGTAACAACTACAGGGTAACAAACTCGTTACTTGGGTCTCCCATGGAGATGTACACATGTGCCCTAGAAGCTGTAAACTTTTCACAAGTGATCCCTCAACTGCGTTTGCTAGATGTGTTCCTGATTTAAAAGA
This sequence comes from Spilogale gracilis, assembly GCA_004023965.1. Classification (NCBI taxonomy): domain Eukaryota; kingdom Metazoa; phylum Chordata; class Mammalia; order Carnivora; family Mephitidae; genus Spilogale; species Spilogale gracilis. The sequence goes on along the minus strand of PITA01000375.1, from coordinate 190,622 downwards.
TGGGCAAAAGAAATATGACCTTACTACAACGGTCAATCTCAGAACCAGACTATATTTGGTTCAATTCCTTCCCAAACAGCAAGTCATTTTCACACTGGAACAGCACTACGCACACAGAGAGCAGTTCTGGATGAAAGGCAATGAGAGCTCCCAGAGAGAGCTGTGCACCTGTTACCTGTGGGAACCTGACAATGAGGTGGTGGGGAATGCTCATCACGTTGTGCACATAGTCGAAAATCTCGGTAAGTTTCCTTTTATTTGCAGTCAACATCTTTGGGACTTTGGTGATCATATGTTGAATTTCATTATGTTTAAAACCTAGTTCAAGACGATAAACCTATAAGAAAGTAGAGTTACTTGAATCACAAATGGAAACAGTTATTTTGGTAATATGCCAGAGGACACACTGATTATTTTAAATTTGAAATGAGGACATTAAAATCTGGAGAGAGCTACGCCAGTGCCCTCAGGGGTCCCAAGGGGCACCCCAGTGCTTCTGGAGTAACTTGAATTTCAAGCCCTCTCCTGAGAGGAACTCTTACAGCACGGTGATCATCATGAAGATCACCAAAAGGAGCTATCACAACGATGAAACAGAATGATGGCGGACGCGGGAGGCCTGGTCGAGCTATCTGTATGGGCCCTACACCACAGGCCAGCCATTAAGATTGTCAATGTGTTTTTTGAGCTCTGCGCACAAGCCCACTCACATACATGCTATCTGGAAAAACTACATGTCAAAATTCCAGACAGAGATGGTAAAACTAAACATCCAAATGTGTGTTAGGTCCTCTTCTCCCCTACCAATCCATTGCTCTCATCACTCTGCATGCCATGCCCTCACTAGATGATACACTGCACGAGAGCACAGTACATGGGCAGTGCTCGACAAAAACTTCAACAACTGGACACGAAACACTTTAAGCACCTCAGAAAAATAGGCCTTCTATTATAATTTCAAATACCACTACAGCTTTGTATGCTAACTAGTCAGCTACCTTTGGCTTGATGCTATTCCCTTGGAGGAAGGACAGTAACGAGTGTCTGGTATGTCCTAGGAGAGAACCAGAGCAGGCAGTGGGCACAGTTCTAAGGAGAACAATGTGCTGGCCACTAGTCTCTTCACAGGTCTTCCGGATCTAGCCTCCAAATCTCCTCTCCCACCAAGGTGACATAAAGCTGGGCTCTCACCCTGGACAACAGACACGGTTTCCAGACACGGCCCGCATTACTCTAGGATTACTGGCATCGGTGTCTACAAGGTGATTTATGCATGTAACACCTGCTCAACATGTGAACATATTAACTAACACAAACTGTTTGCTAGATATTTATTGTATCATTTCCTATGTCCATCTTTTATCAGAAATAACTTCTTTTGCAATCCAGTGTTCTTTAAGAAGTCAGTAGCAAAATCTATCCTCTTCTTAAGCACTTAAAGAAAGAAGCTGATTTCTGAAAATCTTAAAGTCAACCTACCTTCATGTTTTCTTTCACAGGCTCCAGGCTTCCAGTGAGTAGCCGTGGGAGACGAACTACCAGATCTCTAGTCTATAGTTATAAAAAAAAAAAGACAACCAAACTATTATTACTATACATGCACATTCAACTAGTTTGGGAAAACAAGGCATCACTAGGAACACAAAACTAAAACTCAAAATATGAGCCAGTCAGAAAAATGCTAGAACCCTCAAAATACATAATACTGTTTGAGGAAAAAACAAATACTGAAAACAAAACTTAAGGCATCTACTTGATGGAATATTATAAAATGATACAGCCATATATTTAACCTAGTAGGGTAATTCGTTCTTCTACAAAAATACCAGGCATTTACAGAATTCACATGTGCCAGGGATCTGTGATAAATATGAGATTTAAGTCACCAAATGTAGCGCACATGGAAATATATAAATTCTCCTGTCTTCTTTACCTTCTTCACGCTAAGTTCAAGTTCTTTCTGAAAAAATCCCAATCTGTTATCCAATCTTTCCACTGAAAAACTCAGCAAAAATGGAGCATTTCTGACCATCTGCGTGATATGTGCCTTACTGAAATTTTTTGACTGTAGATAAGCCACTCTAGAGAAACAAACAAAAAGTACATGTACATATGATTAACATTTACTGTCATGCTACTTTCCAAAATAACAAACAAAAAAAAGAAAGTAAAAACATTCTACAGTAATGGCCCAAATATGGTTAAAGCAAATCAAGCACACACCCAACTCTAGAATGGTTCCCATTTCTACTTAGAAACCAAATAATTCTGAAATCTACTAACAGATTCAGTTAATCTGACTTATTCTATTATTTGGTAGAAAAAAACCCAATAGCTTTCGTTTAAGAATTTTTTGCTTAGATCAAAAAATCCACAAATTAGAAAGTGATTCCAAACTTTTTTTTTTTTTTTAAGATTATTTATTTATTTGACAGAGAGAGAGAGAGAAAGAGAGAGATATATCACAAGTAGACAGAGAGGCAGGCAGAGACGGAGGAGGAAACAGGCTCCCTGCTGAGCAGAGAGCCCAATGATGTGGCCTCCATCCCAGGACCCTGAGATCCTGACCTGAGCTGAAGGCAGAGGCTTTAACCCACTGAGCCACCCAGGCGCCCCCAAACTCTTTTATAAAGACTCAAGCATAGCAGAAATGGAGAGGGGAAATTTTAGTTTAGCATATTTACTGAGTATGTATATTTGTAAATAATTTTTACTATGATTTCCAATTCACACTTTGCTAACAACTGAGAAATCTCCTGCTAATTTTCTGGGAACCAAACTTGGATAGTAAAATAGAAAGTGTGACAATGAAATAACATTGATTTTTAAAAACTTATAAACATAGTAAAAGGCAGTTTTATTGAATGCCTAAAATATACAAGGACATTATCTTGTTAAATTCTCACCAGAAAAACAAAAACCTATGAACTAGGTAAATTTTGTATCTGAAGAAACATAGATTCAGAGAAGTTGAATAACTCCTCTTAGACTACCAGCTAATTCACGATCAAGCTGAGATTTGAACTCAGGCATGCCTATACTGAATGCCTATGATGTTTCTATACCATGTACCACCAGAGCTTATATTTTATAAGTGACTACTACTCAATTAAGGCACTCCCTTAGAGGACATGAGAGAAAAGCCCAATAAATTTAAATTTTAATTAAATATGTATAAATTTAAAATACAAGCCAACCCCCCTAACCATCAACAAAGTCAAAACAAGTGACAAGTATTTACAAGTCACAGAGAAATAACTAATTTTGTTAAAATATAGAAGAATGCTTACAAAAGAAAAAGGCTTAATTTTAAAATGGCAAGGGATATATGTGATTTATAGAAAAAACAATGAAAATAGAAATTCAACATAGGAAAAGATCCTCCAAATGTCATTTCTGAAACAATACCGAGGCACTGGGTTTTGTTTTGTTTTTGAGGCATTGTTTTTAATCTATCAAATGAACTGAAACCATAAAGTCTGATGCCTCTGTATTAGTGAGGGTAATAGGGAAACTGGCACTCCCGTACAATGTTGGTGGGAGCATAAACAGGAAGACAACCTTACAAAGGACAAACTGTCGCTATCTATTAAGATTATAAATGCACATACCCTTTCACCTAGCAATTCCCCTTCTAGAAATCTGTCCTGTAGATATATAGCAATATGTGCGAAATGAGATATCTATCTATATATCTATATATAAAATAGATATATTTCACATATGCACACACACACAGAGGGTCGCTGCAGCCTTGTCGTCACGGTACTGACCGGAAGCAAGCGCCATGTTTACCATGAGGAATGGATGAACCACAGCATGAACTATACTAGCATTAAAAAGAAGAGGAAGTCCCAGTACAGAACTATCTCAATCATACAGATAAGAAAGTAGAGTGCAGAATAGTATGTATAAATGCTACCAAGTTATACATATGTGTGTTCATGTGTATTTGTACACACATCTACACATATGCTTGCATATGACAGAGGGGTCTCTCCCCCCTTCTTTTTGGTTACAGCAAAAATCAGTATCTGACTAAAACTTTTGTCAAAACTGTTGTCTATCCTGTGATAGATTTTATTTATTTATTTGACACAGACACAGCGAGAGAGGGAACACAAGCAGGGCGAATGGGTGAGGGAGAAGTGGGCTTCCCGCCGAGCAGGGAGCCCAATGTGGGGCTCGATCCCAGAACACTGCGATCATGACCTGAGCCGAAGGCAGACGTTTAATGACTGAGCCACCCAGGCATCCCTGTGATAATTTTTCTAATAAAAAATTAAGATATAAGCTCCAGTAAAAAAAAATCTGAAATAATTAAATGCAGATTGTTCATTTGAAAATTCTTACAAAGAACCAAATAACTTTTTTATACATTTGAAATTTTCTTCATTCAAAGGAAAGCAAGTATATGAAATCAATGCTATTACAGAAATCCTAGAAAATAAGACTACTGTACATACCAGACACAAAAGCTAAGTTCAATTAAATATAGTACTCTTGCCTCTTACAGTAGAAGCTTATTTTTTGCTGTATGTGGATAAACCTATTAAAGAATTCCAAGGGGACGCCTGGGTGGCTCAGTTGGTTAAGCAACTGCCTTCGGCTCAGGTCATGATCCCGGAGACCCGGGATTGAGTCCCACATCGGGCTGCCTGCTCAGTAGGAAGCCTGCTTCTCCCTCTCTCACTCCCCCTGCTTGTGCTCCCTCTCTCACTGTGTTTCTCTCTGTCAAATAAATAAAATCTTTAAAAAAAAAAAATAAATAAAGAATTCCAAGTAATTAAAACAAAGCTCCAGAGTTTGAACTGGCCAGGTATAGGAGCCATCAGACTAGGCTGTCTATGAGAGAATATCCTTTTGTTGTTAGGTGCATGTGTGATCTTGAGCAAGTAACTTCAGCTTCCTTTAAAATTAAATTTCCTTTACAGAATTAAGAGTAGGGAGACAGTGCCGCGGACCAGAGGCATGGTCACTGATATGGGTTCCCTCTGCAAGGCACGGAACCCATGACCCTCCCTCACAGTGAGGGAGTTAGGCAGAGTCGTGGTCATCGACGCCATGCAGCTTTGCTTTCTTTGTTCTCCCTTTCCACCTGACTAGTTCTGAAAATCACTTTTCTTCTTATACCTACAATTATATCAAATCTTTCTCTGCTCCTACTTTTAGCTTGCTTACGTCAAGCTTCAAGTTTCATCCTACCCTTTTAAAACATGATTATTGAGATAATGAGAAAAATAATCACAGTAGTATGGTAGCTGCATTGTAACTAAATTAGTTTAAACAATAGAAATCTCACAACCACCCAATTGCTTGTTTACCTCCCTGCATTTAAGGGGGAGGCAGAAAGTATGATTTGTCTCTAATTGATTGTTCCTCAGATCAGACTTTAACCAGAACATCCTGTGTAATAGTTGGGGTCTTCATGGGCACTATTGTCACACAAGATGGATTAATCATAGCTTACAGAAAACTTTGTGATCTAAATCAAAACTCTTTGATCTTATATGTAAGATCCCCATGCCACACTTCGAGTCCGGTCTCCTCGTTCAAAAGCGCTGATGCCTTCCTCTCGGTCCCGACTGTTGCTGGGGCTGGCCCCTGGCAAGACAGCATGGTATAGTAAACCAGGACTCTGCTGTTAGACTAACTGGGCCTGAATCCCAGCTCTGCCACTTACACTATCCACATAATCTTGGGCAAATTATTAAACCTTTCTGTGCCTCCCCTGGAAAATGGGGATATTAATAATAGTGGTGGAACTCTCAATGGTACTGAAATAGCACTGTATGGTGACAGATGGTACCTACACTTGTGGTAAGCACAGGATAAGAGATAGTCTTGTCTAGACTTATTCAATCACTCTTTTGTACACCTGAAACTAATGTATGTCAACTATGCTTCAATTTAAAAAAATAATATTAGCAGAGTAGGCAGTCTCTGAAATGGCTCCCAATAATCCCTACCTCCTGGTATGCATACTTCCTTTGAATAAATCTTGAACAATCAGGCAAACCGATTTTTGAATGGGAAGGTATCAGTGTTCCAGATAGTCAGGAGAATCTAGGGAATGTCAGACTGAGTTCCCTAGTCATTCGTTCTCTTCCCTATAATAGTCTATATTGTACCAGAAGGTAAGTCCCATGAAGAGAGAGGGTGTGCATATGGTTCAAGTCTAGCTCAGTGCCTTGCATATACAGGAGCTCAAACTGTTCAACATAAGGAATCCAGCTTTTTGTTTCGTTTTTTTCACAATTCAGACGAGGCACTGGATTCTGATATTGCTCAAGGAACTATAAATTTCTCTGAAATGCAGTAAGGCTCACCATCCATGTAAGAATAATCTGTGGGTGAAGACTAGCGGCAGACCAGTTAGGAGACTATTACAACAATCTTCATATATTGGGGACCCAAGGCAATCTTCACAGAGAAGATAAGAGAAATGCACTGACTGATTTGAGGGATAAAAAGAAAAAAATTGATAGGTGATTTATTAGCTGTGGATACTAAATGAAGAGAAGCCAAAGTTACTACCAATATTTCTGATTTGGGCAACAAGGTGAACCATGCTCCCATTTGGTGAATCTGGGAATACAGGGAAGAACTGACTTAGGTAAGAAGGAGGGAAATTGATAAATTCAAAAGGTGAGCTTAGGGACACGGGCTCTGTCTTATTCTCTGTTGTGTTCCCAATGCCTAGCAGGATTCTTATCTCACAGATCAATACTATCTCATCTCATTATGTTGATTCTCATAGATTCTTTGAATGTTGAATGAAGTACAGTGACATTTATGGAAGTGCCTTTTAAAGAAGAAAAAAGAAGGAACATCAAAAATAGCCAACTTATGGAAATGATTAAGCAAATTATATAATAATGTGCCAAGAGGATGTCAGATGTATACCATCAAAAATTGCCCAGAAAATTAAAACAACCCATGGAAGTTCAGATTTTCATAACTCTTAAGTGCACTCTCAGGTAATTTAGCCATTTGTTAATGGATTAAAAAACTTTTTTATTCCAGTTTCTGAAGAGTCAACATTAAGTGTTCACTAAGCAGTAAGTTGAACACATAAAAATGAGAAGTCAAATAAAAGAACTGCTTTAGATACTTAATCTTGATCAAAGAAAGTCTGTAACAACAACAAAAAGTAACATTCATATTCATTATCAGCAGATCCATATGCAGCTAAGACTTAAAAATAATTTACACATACATTTCCTGCAGAAACACTTCTTGGGTTACGTGAAAATCAGTGTAAAAGCTCTACCTGGTCTTAAGATTTTCAAGGTCTTCTGAGAAAATAGCATAGTTTTTAGTCAGATATGTTCCCAATTGGTTATCCTCTATACCCAAATCTTTAAGAAACATGAGTATTTGCTTAATGTCTTTTTCAAAATCCAGTCTCAGAAGGAGGTTGGCTGCATCTGGATGTCTTTCTATCTTTGAGAGATCCACACCTGTAATAAATTACAAATAGTGCTTGAAGATAACTGTTTAGCTAGGTCATTAAACTTCATACATAAAAATACAAGGAATTACTGATGAAGATCAACAACCTGTCCAAAAGAGAACTGAGACAGGCCAATAGGAACTTCGAAATATACTTAAACTAGTTGCAGAAATACAATTAAATTAAAATGAAAATGAGTACTTATGTCAAAGTCACATGCAGAGGAAAACAATTTATTTGGGGCTAAATTTCTACCTGAAACAAATTCACCAAGTCATATTGACCTAGCTAGGATCATTTTTTTTTTTTTTTAAGATTTTATTTATTTGACAGAGAGAAACACAGCCAGAGAAGAAACACAAGCTGGGGGAGTGAGAGAGGGAGAAGCAGGCTTCCTGCTGAGCAGGGAGCCCGATGCGGGACCTGCGATCATGACCTGAGCCGAAGGCAGTTGCCCAACCAACTGAGCCACCCAGGCGCCCCGATCATCATTTTTATAGATGGTTTCTTGAATATTGTTTGAAGGATGCTTTTGAGCTCCACGGGAGTCAATAGTAATTGCTTAACTGGTAATTCTATAGTGTAAAAAAACCCTTTAAATAAATTGTTACTTTCTTTGACGTTTGTCATTTCCTTAGTTACAAGTATTATTTTCAAAATATGTTTATGATCCCCTCCAGGTGGTGGAATAAAAATAACCCTATGTCTTACTCATTGTAATATCCAGGTCTTGAGCATAGAGATAAATACCCTAAAGGAGCTCAAGAAATGTCTGTATGAGAACAGGTGAGCATATACAGCCCTCAAATATACAATAAAGCAGAAAGTATAGTACCTTTGACTTTCACATAGTCTTATAATCTTGGGAGTCTAAGTGAGATAAGGCACAGAAGAAAGAAAGAAGAGGGAGAAAGCAAGTTGTTATTTTAAAGTATTCTCTGGTTACAGATCTAATTACACAGCAAAGTTAATTAGGCAGGGAAACAAAGTAACCCATAATTCAGAACTGTCATTAAAACAGAGCGTTGGGGGTCACCGGGGTGGCTCAGTGGGTTAAAGCCTCTGCCTTCAGCTCAGGTCATGATCTCAGGGTCCTGAGATGGAGACCCACATCAGGAGCCAGGGAGCCTGCTTCCTCCTCCTCTCTCTCTGTCTGCCTCTTTGCCTACTTGTGATCTCTGTCGAATAAATAAATAAAATCTTAAAAAAAAACACACAAAAAAACACAAAAACAGAGCATGGGGGTGGGGGCGCCTGGGTGGCTCAGTGGTTAAGCCTCTGCCTTCATGATCCCAGGGTCCTGGGATAGAGCCCCGCATTGGGCTCCCTGCTCAGCGGGAAGTCTGTTTCTCCCTCCCCACCCCCTACCCTCACTCACACTTGTGTTCCCTCTCTCCTTGTGTTTCTGTCAAATACAGAAATAAAATCTTTAAAATAAATAAATAAAATAAAATAAAATGAAACTAAATTTTAGTCTCTCATTTTTCCCCAGGGTATTTTTTTTTTTTTTTTTTTTTAGATTTTATTTATTTGACAGAGAGAAACTCAGCTAGAGAGGGGACACAAGCAGGGGGAGTGGGAGAGGGAGAAGCAGGCTTCCCGCTGAGCAGGGAGCCCAATGCGGGGCTTGGTCCCAGGACTCCAGGATCCTGACCTGAGCCTAAGACAGTTGCTTAACCAACTGAGCCACCCAGGTGCCACACCCTCCCCAGGGTATTCTTTACCTTTACAGTAAACATTTGAAGATAATCTAAAACCTAAAGGTTAGACTTAAATTTTATATTCTTAAAAACATTTCTTCAGGTGAAAAATAACTCTCAAACTGATTTCAGATGTAATTTTCAAGTCTTAAAAATAAAAGTAATGAAATAAAAACATTCTTTCTTTAATGGTATGCACAACCAGAAAAGTAAATTATAATTTTGTACATTACTATATCCATACGTTATTATCCAAACATAATTCTAAACCCAAATTTCTTGATATTAAACAGGCATTAATTTAAGATGATTACAACTAGAAAAACAGATTACACAAAGACACACACAGAATGAAGACCAGAAATAGATCCAAGATCAACTAAATGAATAAAATAAAAATTAACATATAATAATGACATTTCAAATTAATGGTGAAAAGATACACATGCGTTCCAAAGTAATAGAACCACTAGCTATACATTTGAAAAACTGTGTCAATTACTTCACTTATTATGGTGAGCTTGATGTAATGTACAGAACTACTGAATCACTACATTGTGTAATTGAAACTATATAACATGTCACTTTTACTTAAAAAAAATTCCTTCTATATCTGATACAAAATTTCAGGAAGATTAAGCCTCTAAATGTGCACTAACTCTAAAACTACTAGAAGAAGAAAACAGTTTTTAAAATATTAAGCTTGACTACATAACAACATAAAGCCCATGTATGGCTTTCTGTGATAAATACATTAGCACAGGAAAAGGTGGGAAGAGCTATTCAACAAACTGGTGATAGGGCTCCCTCTGGAAGGGGGAAATGGCTATGTAGAGGAGGTGAGAGTTCTCTCTCTTATAGTCCTTGATGGATAGACACATAAATAAGACAGAAACTAATTCCCAATCTGTGATAAATGTGGGAAGGGATGCTTTAAAAGTCAAACACACACACACACACACACACACACACACACACACACACACTAACACACAGGGTGCAGACCTGGAATTTCACTTACTGTTACAGCTGACATGTGCTCAAGTGCCTTGCTCAGCATGAGCCGTCACACCCTGACAGCGCTCAAACAGAAATCCTGAAAAGCTGCCTTTTAACAGCAAGTGGAGAGCAGAGTCTCATCAGGAGAGCACACTGCTGTCAGCACAAACCACTTGGGCTTACTCAAGATTTCTTTAACTCGAAAAAAGAGCCACCGAATTCCCACTATGGACCAGGTACTTCTGTTAGGCTCTGAGGATATAAAAAATGAGTAATACACACCCCTAACTTCTGGGTGACCAGCAGTCTGAGTTGCTTTTATCCATTCAGTAACTACAATGATTAGCACTGCATTCAGTTATGGTTTCACACAGTTCGTGTATCTGTCAAGGTCTGGCAGGCAGCAGACACTGCCCGAGAAAGTGCGAACCAAGAGAACTTTAACAAAGGGACTCTACACAGTGTGACAGAGTGAACAAGGGCACCGCTAGTGCTAAACAGACAGGGAGCAAAAAGTTTCACCTGGTCCCAGAGGGAACTGCAGGCTATTAAGAAAGGGGTGCTCAGTAGGAGCTGTTGTCATGGAGCGAGGCAGTTACAGGGCCCAAAAATGGGAGTGAACAGGGAGAAAAATAAATTCCCACCTGGCTTCACGCTCCTTCTGCAAGTGTCTCCCACTGACGGAAGCTGCCCAGGAGCCAGCTGGCAAAGGCGCTCTAGTGCATGGAGGTTGGCCTCCTGGGACAGATAACAGAAGCAGACAGGCACCGGGGCACGTGGGTCCTCAAAAATACTACCTGACAAAGCAATCAGGCTCCTCCGTGGTACTGTCATTCAAGTTACTTCCAAGATGTGCTGCTGACTTACCAACACACAGAGAAGGAATGGCTGAAACGTATGTTCCAAAACTCTTAAGTATGTTGTAACTTATTTAAAGGCCGGGGCCGAGTCTTCTGTTTATCTTGTATTTGCCATGGCACCCATCAAAAGGCTGGCACAGCTGCTCCAGAAGGAAGGTGGAAGGTGACTGGTTGGTTCTCTTTGCAGCAGATGTCACCTTCTTCTGCCCTCCGAAGCTATAGAAAACTTTATTTGTATGTCTTATGTAGCACTTCTCATTTTACCTTTCATCCTTGCAGTCCAACTATTCTTAAAAATGTATATTTAGGGGGCGCCTGGGTGGCTCAGTTGGTTAAGCGACTGCCTTTGGCTCAGGTTATGATCCCGGAGACCGGGGATCGAGTCCCACATCGGGCTCCCTGCTCGGTGGGAAGCCTGCTTCTCCCTCTCTCACTCCCCCTGCTTGTGTTCCCTCTCTGGCTGTGTTTCTCTCTGTCAAATAAATAAAATCTTAAAAAAAAAAATGTATATTTAGAAGCTTCTGAAAACTTGAAGCTACTTGAGAACAAAGGCCATTCCCTACACATTTGGGTAATTTGCACAGGAATAGGGAAGTAAGCAACTGGAATGTTGTCATTAGTGCTACAATGGAACTAAGCCGAGTTGATGTGAGGATCCAGAGGACGGTCACTAAAGACATTTTAAAAGTTACTTGAACTAAGTGTTCCGGTGGTCAGAGCTGGCCAAACAGAAGGAGGGAAGGGGCAAGCAGTAGAGCTGAAAAATAAGCAGGAGCCAGACGTCCCGGAAAGGCTTTGAAGGATTTCCAGTAGATCAATGATAGAGTGAGATCGGCATTTTAGAAAGAGAAGTGATATTTGAGACCATTAGGGCAAAATTGCTGATAAAATGACTATCAAGTTAGGAGGCTCCTAACCTTCCAGTGAAAAATGAGAGCCTGAAATATGGCAATGAGTGGAGAATGAGACAAGCAGATGAATTTGAGAGGGAATCCCTTACCTACCCTTTTCCTCTCAATCCCCTAGGAGAAAGGAGGTTCATCATCTGAGAAAATGAAGTAGAGATGTGCCAGGCCCAGGGATGAGAGCAGATGGCTGCAGTAAGGTGGTAGACTGAACAGGAGAGGACTAAGTAAAAAGTCTGCAGTGAGATCCCGTGGCTGTCGTCAGCTATTCAGACCCAAGCGCATCATCCCAGCCAATAAGCTGCAATAGTTATGGAGCAGGCTTAGATAGAAACCATCCACATTAGGGGAACGGTGGGCTCCAGGAGGAAGGGTGGGGGATGGTAGGGAAAAGGAAGGAAGTCCTCATCTGGTAGGGTTTGTTGCAGGAAACACTGTCCTGACAGGCTACCGGAAGGTGTGGAAAAATTTGGCCCTTGAAATGAAGAAAACTAACCGAAGGAAAAACAAGAATTATAGACAACTGTAGAAAAATGCAAAGTTGTACAGGAAGGAAAACAATCCCCGAGAGCAGCAAGCACTATTTACAGTCATACTGTAATCACTGACTGCTGATTCATCTAAAAATTGCTACCATCACTATACTGGGCAAAGTGAATAGGGGAAAAGCATGTGTGCACATATAAGAGATCAAGCAACACCTAAAACCAATGAACAAAGCGACAGCACTATAAACAATTACATAAGCAGAGATCAACTACAAACAGAAAGAGCTGTACAAGTTAAGTAGATCCCTCTGGGGAATAGCATGAAGGTCAGGAAGGATGAAGCAGAGTACGGTTTTTCACTAGAAGCCTTTTCACACTATCTGACTGCTGTCCACCTTGATATCAAGTTTACAAATGCCGATTTGAATAAAGCAAGGCAAAAAAGCAAATGAGGAATACACTCAAAAGTACTTGTAAGTTATTGAGACTTACCTAGAAGCACTAATTTCTGCAGAGTCTCAGAATGATCCACGTAGTCTCGAAGCGTGAACGTATCTGGGGGCAATGGAGGGTCTGCAATAATCTGAACGGCCTCCTCATCGGAAATGGGCTGCAGCGGAGACACTGGGGGCAGGTCGTCCAGCGCTTCGAAGCCAGCCATGTAGAAAGACAGGCAGTCAGCTCTCCAGTCTGTATACCGAAAGCTAAACTTCTTCCCTGGTTTGCTTCTTTTTAAATCTTGGGATCAGTGCAGAACTAAGTAGCTGAGGAGTTCAATATTTTCTACCTTCTGAGGGGTAAGGCTAAGACTATTTAGACAAACTGTTCCTCCAAGATAAACAATCTACTGGTATGTTTCTATTCATAAGGAGGAGGACCTACACAAAATTCCTTTATTTCACTTTTACTCAATAGGTAAGAATGCTAAAAAAGTCAACTGACCTTCAAATACATTTTGAGAGATTCTACCACAGCCTATTAAACTGGCCCAAGGTACAACATAATGGACCAGCCTGATTTATATGACTTAGAGTCATTATATCCTGAAATGTCTTGATGCAATCCCCTTTCCTCCAAGTTATTCTCAAGTACGTCTTTATTTCTGTTTCTACCGCATGTAGTCCTTTGCCCTGGACATGACCCTCTCTAGGAGGGCCCTGAATCTGAGATTTTGTTGTGTTTAAACCAAACATGACATGGGAGATACTGGGAACTATAACCTACCTTAAGCTAAAGAATTAAGACTACGATTTTTTGGTTGTTCTATTTTTTGCTTCTAATCACAACCCTTTCTTATAGCCAGTCTTTTCTCCCTGCCCCCCTTGACCCTGATGTCTTTCATATTCTACTTAACCTAATATCATTACCTCATTGTGGTAAAATATTCCTTGCATGGGAATATTCCTAGAATAGGAAGCACAGGAGAGAAAGGACTGACTAAAAAGTGACAAAGGAGCTGTTAATTGCGGAGGCTGTTATACTACTAGATGCGCTTATCAAGATTCATAAAGTTGTACACTCAAAACTGATGAAATTTACTTGGATAAAATTATATCCTACTCAGGAATATATTAGGATAAATTATCCCACAGTAAACCTAATGACCACCTGAAAATTTTTTATAAAGAATTTAAATGATAAAATATTTAGAAAGCAACTGTTACAAATATATCTAGAACATAATATTATATATATTAATCTACAAACCTTTTTTTCTCAGTCAAGTAAGTAAATGAATAGAACTGGCATTGTTCTTTTTCTTACTTGGTACAGTCTGACTTGAAATGGACTAACAGATTATAATCCGTTAACCTGTTCAAATTACCAAAGTGGGGCAAAAGGGACTCTTCTGGAAGTTCAGAATTACCTTCTAGAGACAGCTCGGAATCAAAACTGGGTATCTTTTGTGTGTTCTGTGTCTGTTCATTCACAGAGGGAAGCAGAGTACTTTGGGCAAAACCAATCCCTTGCCTACTTGAGTTGGCAGACTGGGAACTATTCCATGAGGAGGAAGTCCTGTAAGTCTTAAATCCCCACTGGAGAAAGTAATTGTCAGAGGACATCTGTGGCTGAGCAGAAAAGCCATGCAACAATGTTCTTCCTGGTCTCTGAAAATGTTGTCCCAGTTGTGTGGCTGTAATGAAGCGACTCAATTTAACTGAATTGAACCATCTGGGTATCTGTTGGGCTGACAATGCCATTTTTCTTAGAGTAGCCTGCAAAGGAAATATCTAACCATCAGAAAAGAGAAACTTACTTGACTTAAATGTTTAGATATTAGATTTAAATGTTAAATGTTAGTATTCAAACAACAAAATGATAAAACTGGACAAACTTTTTTCTAATTAAAAGTTGTTTAAAAGAATTAGATGACTGAAGGAGTTACATGTTATTTAAGCACAGGAAAAGCCAAAAACAAGGCAGTCCAGCTACAAACCAAAAGACAGGAACTTCTGAACTGGAAAAATAAAGATGGCTTTATAATTAAAAAAACAAAACAAAACCATTGGTATAAGAAAACTATTTAAAACAAAAATCTGTTAATATTTAAATTACAGGTGAACCCAATCATCTGTTAATTTAACATTTAAAGGAAATAAGGTGAAGTAAGTATTCTTGAAATTTGGTTTGTAGGACATTTAAGAAGCAAACTATTGATCAAGACATTGAATTATGCAAATGAATTTTGTCTATGCATTACTCACAAAATAAAAAAAAAAAAAAAAGAAGAAATCTACTTTGTCCTAAGTGAATTATCATGTCCTAAATATTATCACTGTTATCTGGAAGATTATTTCTTGGTTAATCCTCAAGGCTGAACACTGTTGATTTATTTCAGTTAAAGCTGTTCCTCAAAAGCAAATTGAACAAAACCAATTTTGTCAAATTCTGTTTTTTGGCTGTAGAAAAAAAAAGAAAAGCCTTCAAAAACAAAAGGTCAAAACTAGCAAGCAAAATGAAGTGACAAATACATAAGCAACCAGTAAAGAATACATGAATATTTTGACCAAAAACGCAATTTTTTTTTAAAGATTTTATTTATTTATTTGACAGAGAGAAACACAGCCAGAGAGGGAACACAAGCAGGGGGAGTGAGAGAGGGAGAAGCAGGCTTCCTGCTGAGCAGGGAGCCTGATGAGGCCCATCCCGGGACTCCGAGATCATGACCTGAGCCGAAGGCAGTCGCCTAACCAACTGAGCCACCCAGGCGCCCTAAAAAGATTTTTATAAGGAAAGGTTGTTAATACTTTAAGCTCCAGGATTATGAATAAAGCTTATATTTACACAGCTTAATTACAAGAGTAGATTCGATGCATATAATTTTATGTTAAATGAGATAATCCATATAACACATATCATGGTGTCCACAAATGGAAAATCCTCAACAAATGTTAGCATTAGTATTATTATTGATTACACACCCATATATAAATGAATTCTGTTGACTTAACTGTAGCATATAACTTTTTTATTAGTTTCTTTACAGACTGGAATTCATCTTGTTTCACGCTCAGAATTACACCGGATATTGAAGGCCTAACCTCCTCCTGGAGATCTGTAGTTTAGAGAAGCTCCTGAAAGAGATTTATAACAGTGAAAATCTCACTGTCATTCCCAAATGATTTTAGAAAGGAAACAGGTATGCACAACAGCCTTGTGGGATAGGTGCTCTTTGTTAATTCTGGCTGGAAATGACCTACCAAATCTGTCAGGTTTTCCCTCAAACCTACAACATTCATTCTCTGGACAAAGTCATAAACGGGAACAAACAGGAAGCCAGAAGACCTCAGTTGAGCTAGTTGGCAAGACTATTTCTTGTGGTGGTAGGCAAACTGGCCCATTATGTGGGTTCGATAACTTTTCTTTAAATAAACAATTTTTGGGGGCGCCTGGGTGGCTCAGTTGGTTAAACGACTGCCTTCGGTTTAGGTCATGATCCCGGAGACCCGGGATCGAGCCCCACATTGGGATGCCTGCTCGGTGGAAAGCCTGCTTCTCCCTCTCTCACTCCCCTTGCTTGTGTTCCCTCTCTCGCTGTGTTTCTCTCTGTCAAATAAATAAATAAAATCTTTTTTATGAACAAACAAACACTTTTTTGGAAAGGTTATGGATACAAGAATATGATTCTTAAGGTCCCTATCAACTCTAAAATATTTTGACTTCTAAGTTTGTCTAAACATTTCATCCTACTTCAAAGCAAACTTCTGAAATCTCACATTCACTGTGCAGCCTTTCCAGGCTCAAATTAATACTCCTATCATACAGCGGAAATTAACTTTTGAATTCCATCCACATTCATTAAAAGACCTTTATGCATTCAACTAGCGTTTACCCTATTTGTACTTATAAGTGTAATATCCTCTCTACATCATTTCATCGCTGTATATACCTCTTAACAATTGATGAATTGTTCGTTCATGGGAGCAGAGTTGGGTCCTATCTCTGGGCCCACCCTCCCTGTGACTATTCCCAATTAACCCAGAGATTTGCACTGCTCCAACGTCTGTTGGATGGAAATGAGTCAGTTGCAACTATGATTAATTCAATTTCTTACTCAGTATTCAAAAGTGGGTAAGGCATTTGCAGACGTGCACAAAAACACGGCGTAGCTGTAAGAGTAAATCTAACACGACTCCATCAGGAAGATTAAACAAAAAAGCCCTAAAGGATTCTGTCAAGTCCACTAAAATATCGTACACTAGATTCTCGCTCTAGTCCTTCGCTAGGAGTAAGAATTGCCATTTAAGTGCTGTTTTTCCAGAGTTCAAGATTCCTAACCTCTGTAAGGCTAATAAGTGAAGTCAAGAGATGAAGGGGGCGGGGAGGAGATGGTTCCGTAATCAGGGGCCCCTCAGGAAGGCTACACGCCCCTCCTGGGCCATTTTAACAAGTCCCCACTGCGAACTTCCGCAGGAAGCCAGCTGACACTAGGCTTCCTTCCGCGTCCTTCGCAAAAGGCGCTAACAAACAAGCATGGCTGCGTTTTCGTCCGGTCCGGCCAGAGATAAAAACAAAACTAAACTAATCGCCCCCGATCGGGCCGCGCAGACCCTAGGGCCATGAGTTCCCGGGCGCGGTATGGACGCGGGTGGTTCCGGACCCGAAGCCCACCCGGAGCGCGCCCCGCATGCTCTGGCGGCTCCGCTTTACCTGTGGCGAGGCCCACGCTCCGGGTTTGCTTGGGGGTGGCTGCAAGGCTGGCCCGACCCAGCAGACGGTCCCGCATCGTCTCACGCTCGCCGGTCAGCCAGCCCCGCCGCAGGCGCCCCCGGGCTTCCTCGCCCACGTGGACTGCGGCCGGAGTGGGCGAGACCATCTGCGACGCTGCGCGGGGGGAGAGCAGGCGGCGCGCGGGGAGAGAGAGCCGGCTAGAGTCACAGCTTCCCTTCTCCCGCATGCTGCTTCCCTTAGACCTCGTCCACTTGGAATGTGGACACCGCGAGTCGGCACAGGTGCGGCTCCCGGAAAGCCAGCGGCGCAAGGCCGGCGGCGTTCCCCCTCCCCTGGAGGCCGGGTTGGCGGCGCCGCGACCCCGCCCTCCCGCGCCTGTCCTTCCCTCGGCTTCCAGCCCGCCCTGGGCGCCAGAGCCGGCCCCGCCGTCCGGCTCCCTGCCTGCAGCGGCTCGTCACCTCCGGGGTCCCAGCCTCCACGGGCCGGGACCGCCGCCGCCGCCGCAGGACGGGGAGGCGGGCCATGGCGTCCTGCGTGGGGAGTCGGACCCTGAGCAAAGATGATGTGAACTACAAGATGCATTTCCGGATGATCAACGAGCAGCAAGTAGAGGACATCACCATCGACTTCTTCTACCGGCCGCACACCATCACCCTGCTCAGCTTCACCATCGTCAGCCTCATGTACTTCGCCTTCACCCGGTGAGACGGTCAGGGCCGCGTGGAGGGAGCGCCCTTGCGCGAAGGGAAGGGGCTGGCGGGAGGCGGTGATGAGGAGCGTGGGCCGGTGGAGCTCTGAATGTGGAATCGGTCTGGCTGTTTCACGCACACACTCACAGACCCACCGCCCATCAGCTCCTTCACGGGCGCGGTGTCTCACAGCCCACCCAGCTTCCTATCCTACAGCTCTCTGGACTGGCGTTCGCCCCTACCCTCCAATCCCCACCCTCAACCTCCACCCTATACTACCTCCTCCTACACAGAGCTTCGGGCCCCATCAGGAGCACTCGCGGGTCGCCTAGCTCGATGCCCACCTCGCCTATGGTACTGAGCATCGTTCCCCAAACACATCACGACGCGGCCCCCTCCTCTCCAGTCCCCGTTCCTACCGAGCACATGAATCACCTCCTATGCACCACTTTCAGCACATATCCCTACACGATGAAAGCACCCCGGTCCACAGCGTTTTCACGCACCATACACAGGCCCAGGCCACCACCAGCACCCCTTCCTGTGGATCTCCTCCAGTATTCACTACCAGCCATGCACAAAATGCACATGTGAGTTGCACTACACAGTCTTTCCCATGCAGCCCCTCCAGTACGCATGGCAAACCATCTAGCGTAACCCTTCCCCCAGCCTAAAACCGGACCACAACACAAATGATGTAGATAGATAGCAAAACTGACCTTTCCCCCTTCAGCGCAGCCGCTGCCTACCATCTCTTGTGCACGTTACTGCACAATCAGATATTGTCAAGCAATTGTAGCAGTGCCAGGTGCATAGTAAATGCTATGGAAGCGACAAATAAAATACATAGACCTCAGCATAGCGCAACTCTCTTTTTTCTCTGTGAAAACACACACACACACACACATTCATTCAAAGGTCTTCTAATACATGTGCATAGGAGCTACCCAGCCCAACTCTTGATATCTACATCATATAACTAGTCACTGAACATGTGGCCCCTCACCCCAGCCTAGGGGAATATTCCAGGCCACGTTCAGAATGAAATGCACGCTATGGGTCCTACTTACAAGGACACCCCCCCCCCCCAACAATGAAGCTTTTAAAAGGAAAGGCGTGCCTACCACACTCTTATGGCTTAAAAGATCAACCCAGACAGGTGTAGTTTTGGAGCCAGACTGTTAGCTTCAAGTGTCTGTGTGCCCACGGTTGAGTTCCTTCTCCTTTCTCTGAGCCTCAGGATCTGCACTTGTAAAATGGAGATAAAATATGTACTTACCTCAACAGGTTTATGAGTAATAAATGAATATATGTGAATGCATTTAGCAGAGTACCTCATTCACAATGAACAGTTAACATCAGTTACTTCTCTTTGCATTTTTATCCAGCAATCAGTGGTTCTGCAGGTCAGCAGAAAATATGTAGAAGTATATTGAGTGGTCACAAGCATTGGAACATCTGGTATTTGGTGGGTGGGGATTAAGGACGCTAGATGTGTTACGACACATGAAACAGCACTGTACAACAAAGAATGAACTGTCCCCTATATAAATCCTTGTGTGTACACATACACCTACAAGATATACACAAATGTACACATTGTACATGTGCACACATTGAAGTGCCCGGGGTGCCTCCATTGAGAATCACTGCAATCTTTCATATTTTCATAAAACTAAGTATCTTCCCACATAACACTTGTTTCTTACCACAACAATCCATTTGACTCGTGGGTCTTATTTTGTGTTTATCTGTTTGCATAAATCTACCTAAAACTGGAAGGTATATGTAACAATTGCCCTTAATGATTAAAGGATACAGCTACTGTGATTGTAAAGTCTTCTGCTAATTCTGTGCAGTGGGACTAGACTAGACCTTTCCATAGTATCCAACCAATAACATATTTCTAGCCTGGGAGGAAACTCATTCTTGTCCCTAATTATGGTTACTCTCAAATACTCTCAAATACAAATGTCATCTGATTTTACCACCTAATAGCAATGTGGCCACTTGATTTTCCTTATTTATTTGTAAAATGGAAATATCTATTAATATCCCATTGTATTATCTGTCATGAGGATTCAGTTCATTTTTTTTAGATAATCTATGTTTAGATCAGTGCATGCCAAATAGCGCTCAGTAAACATTAGCCGTAACTATTACATCGTTTCATCGTATGCTAATGTCTTCTAAATTATATTTGTCAAGGAGTGAGGATGAAGTGTGCTTTATTATTGAGAAAAAGAATGAAGACATTGAAATAGTAGACATTACTTTGCTTGGATAATGTACGTGTCTGTTTAGTATTAATTTCAGTTTAACTTCATCTCCTGTGTGGGTTGACAATGACGGAATTAGTCCAGGGAGTTTCTTTGGAAATAAGAAAAGTAATTATGGCATTTTATTCTAAATAATGAGAAAAAAATGAGACTTTTATCTTTAATATTATTCTAGGCCCTCTAAGAATAGATCTCTCTTCCTCTTTTCTAATACAGAAATCCACATTCTTCTGTAATTTCCCTTTTATAGCATATTCTTCCAAAGCAGTTGATAAATTGCAGCAGAGAATATGAATTCTAACAGTATGTCAAAGTACTAGAAAAGGCATAATCTGAACTTCAGGCTATAGCCTTTTCCAAAAATAATAATCATTTTATTTCTTCCAATAATTTCATAAAGAGAAACCATATATTGAAGAACTCATTATTAATAACAAGTTTCATCTTTTATAAAATCATAAGCACCATTTATTCAGTAGGTACACTGCCTCTTACTCATTTTTTGTAATGATTTGTGACCCTTTAAAGTGAAGCATTATAGTGATCCCTCTGTCTTTCTCTGTAAAGATGGAAAGTAATGACTTATTAAATGAAAATTATTCATTCTGTATTCTTTTGTAACGATTATCTCCAGAACCTTATACTTATTTTATAACAGGATTTTAGTTGGGTGACTATTCAGCACAGCTCCTTCAGGAAAAGTGAAAAAGCGTGTTTTGCAAAGACTCGTGATGTAAGAGAACAGGAGATTGAATACTTTCAGGATGCCATATGACCAGGAGGTGAGCAACAGTAGCTGGGTCCCTTCACATGCTGCAGAGACAGTGAGAATTTAGGATCGTGCAGGATTAGGTATCACACACAGAAGTCTGAGATGGGTTTGTATTTGTCAAGTAGTTCTTTTGTTAAATAGCAACTAGGCCAACTCACTGTTAAATCATAGTGTTTAGTCTCTTTCACTATCATTAAAAATAAAGCCAGATGCCATCGAATCATTCTCCCCAAGCTCATTTTGCCACATTTTAGAATAAGTCTTCTTGTATGACGAATACTTTGGCATAGGTCATGGAAGTTTGTTCCGCCAAAATGGGGCAAGGAGGACCTTCGTCTCGAGTTCAGAGTAGAATTACGGAGGTGCTTCGTACTTACTCTGCTTGCAGAGATTGCAGACTTGGACATAGGGAATGGCCCTTGTGGCAAAAACTCAAACAAGAGATTTGAAAACATGCAAATCTAAGTCCTGTTCACAGCAGCCCACCCTCTCCTTAAGAGGCACTTGGCAATAAGACCATGGAATCCATCTCTCCAGAAGTGCCTGTCTGACAACCTCATCCAGTCGTCACTTAACCCAGAAGAGATTGCCTTCCTGCAGCTTACTGTCCCCAAGTGCCTCTTAGGCTGTCTGTGCAGGCTTTCTCCTTCATAGGAGACTCAGGAGACAGGAAGGCAGAGACGTGAACAGACTCTTGGTTGATTTGTTCCTATTTACTTGTTAAGAATGGTTTTTATTTCATTTCCTTGAGTGGGCTTGGAGTTCTTCCTCAGGTCTCCGAGCCTTACTAAGTTCTGCTTCTTTGTCACACACCCCCCCCCCCCGTGGAGACCTGCCAACTTTCCCTGTTCTTTCCCCTTTAGCCTATATAAATCCCATTAGAAAACGTCTCCTGATACTGCTGATTCAGGTGTCTTGGTTCTGTTTCCTTCATGTACATCATGTTCTTTCTCTCCCATTAACAGAAGGCTTGGATGTCCTTGTTCCGTTAAGTGATGGTCCACAGTGGCTATGTGCTGGGGTTCAACCAGCCCAGGGGGGTTGCACAGAGCACACTGTCAGGTGGGGGCCTCTGATGAGGTCCAGTTACCAGTGATCTTCACACTTCTCTTCCCCACTTCCTATATGAATTATATTTCCCCATGGATTTCAGTAAGCATCTTCTATATTCTTTCTTATATTGACATCTGCTGTTTTGGCCCTTACTATGATTATAAGCTTATTGGAGGGGGAAGTGTATACTCTATTTCTTTGGGGTTTTCCGTAGGAGATAGGTTCCTGGGTGACTTCAGATGTTTATTTGGTTTAAATGCTGCCTTACCTCAGAGAGATTGCATGCCTACACATTGCTACCTGGTGTTTAGCATTTTCACTAGAATTCCGTTAACCAAGGGAAATACAGTTAGTCTTGTGATAATAATTGATGTAGCCTCAGATTTTTGTAGGGAAGTTAGCAGTTTTTCAGTCTTACCGAATCCGGAAACCAGGCCTTATCTAGTCAGCCACAACTGTTTCCTGAGCCCTTGGCCCTGGATCCTGTTTAATTCAGTTCAGCTCTTCAAAAGTCCAGGTGTCTGTTTGCCAGGAGTAGACCTAATTTATCTTCACCAGGTCTCACTGGGCCTTCACAGCTCTCAGAGCTGTTCTCTTCTGCCCAACCCCAGCTTGGCAATTCCCTTCTCCTTTGGGATTGTATGCCCCCAAACCTTTACCTCCCTCCCATCTGTCCTCTACACTGCTGCCCTTATGACCTTCTAAGACAAAGTTGTGACCCCATCATCTGTCCTTGCATACAGTCTGTCATTGCATCCGCATCCCCCGTAGGGAATGCTGGCTGGACTCAGAGCTTTCATTGTAGGGGAGTTCTCCTTCTCTAGCCTCGTCCCCCTCCCCCGCCACATACATACAAGGCACACAGCAGGCCCAGATGGCTCACCGACCCCACACCCAGTGCCAGGCTGCTGGCTCTCTGCTCCTGGAGAGCACCCCCTGGGGCCTCCTGTCTACCCACGAGCCCATGGCATCCACAGGCCACCTGGATGGGCTCCTTCCCAGACACCTTTCTCAGTTGTTTGAGGAAGACATGTTTATATACTTCCAGTACCTTTTATTCTTGTGTGTCTCTTACTGGCATTATAATATTTGTTACTATATCGATTTCTTGAGGCCAAATATCTTAATCATCCCATGACACACATCTGGTAAATGCTAAATGTATCAAACACAAGAAATCATTTATCCAATAAGAACTTTAAAAAAATATCACTCTTCTCCTTTAGTTGATAGATCTAAATTAAAATTCTCGACAAGGATTATAACTTACTGTAAAATGAGTTGAAGGTAGTCTTTAAAGGCAATACCGAAGCTAGTTAACATGGATCCACCTTGTAACCAGGGACTAGATTTTCCATCAGGACAGAGGATCCTTAACAAGGACCAACCTTATCAACATGACCCCACCTGTGTGTCTTGATTCCTAGGTCTTCTGTGGAAGGGATGGGAAGGAGGGGACTGGGGGAGGGAGGACAACCTATGTGGCAGCCTTAGGAGTCCTGGTAAAAGGTTCCTGTCCGCCGGCCCCCAGGAGGAGGCCTTGTCAGGTGGCATGTGAGCAAGTCCACGGAGCTTGCTTCAGATTCTTGCAGTCGGCCTCGCCCACTGCCTATAGCCACACACTAAACTGACAGAATCTGAGTCCAGAATTTTTCCCGAGTGCAAACTTTTTTTTAGTTCAGGACTTTCCTTCCACCTTTCCTGCTTTTAAGTCATTCTCTCTTCCCTGGGCAGTTAGTTCCCTAGACTGGTTGGGACGGCCTTTGACAGAAGGAGTTGAAGGGTTTGGCTCTTTGGCCCTCCCCACCCACCGGGACAGGAAAGCCACTGTTAGTGCCCTCCGTGGGCTCAGACTGTGGTTCATCCTCAGGTGACTGACTCGCTGGGCTCGCTCAGCCATAGCGTCTCGCTCATTCTGGCACCCACCATATTGAGAAAGCCTGCTGTGTGCCAAGGATTGTGCTGGGCACCAGAGATACCCTAGAGGAATGAGATGGGACCTGTGCCGTCTGGAGCTTAAATTACAGTTTTATTATAATCTTCCCATTCAGTATTTCTACTGTATGTAGTCAGGGCTTCTCCCACACACTTCCCGAGCACCTCCTAAATTTGGCAGAGAGGGAAAAAGACTTTGCCTACCCCCCCCGCCCCCGCACCGCCCGCAGCTTGGCTGTCTGTATCTTTTGTTAAATGTAGCAGCCATGACCTAGAGCCAGTGTTCCAGAAGCCCTGCTTCCTACTTCCACCCAGCCTCTCATTTGTGTGTAACTGTGGGCCAGTGAAAGCAAGAGTCTTATCTCCCTCATCCTTCAAGTCAAGATAATACTCCTTCACAGAACTGTGGGGCAGTTAAAAGAAAATGCTGGCTGCGGAAGTCGCTTGGCAAGTTCAGAGCATCAGAGGCTGAGACATTTGTGGCGATGGCCACGTTGACCTTGGGAGGAAGTCAGGGCTGTGGTCAAGGTTGTCAGAGCCTGAAGAGTTGGCAGGGCGGGTGCGGCCAGGGTCGTTGGGCCTTGCATTCCATTCTTTCTGTGCACCCAGCTCTCGTGAGGGACCTGTCTAGTTGTGGCCAGCACAACCTCGTCACTCAAGCTGCATGCGAGGCTGGGTATTGATGGTGTTCACGTTCCTTCTTAGGCTCACCTGCTCACCTTCCCATTTGATCATAGAAGTCTGATCGTTACTGTGTATTTCCCATTTATCTAACAACACTGCTGTATTCTTTGATAGACTTCCCACCCCAATTAGATAAAAAACCACCAACTTTCAGACCCCACTGCTACTTTTTTTCAGGTTTAATCAGCCCTTTTTTTCTTCCTCCTGAAACTAAGCCATCCGTTTGATCCTTTCTAATAAAATAGCTCAAAATTTAAGAAATTGCAATTTCATTGGTTTTATACCTTTTTGAATAGCTTACCTTAAGTTTTTATACATTTAATGTTGAGGTATATTTTCAAGCATTTTGACTAGCAAGTAAATTTTTTTTAAAGATTTTATTTATTTATTTGACAGAGAGAGATCACAACTAGGCAAAGAGGCAGGCAGAGAGAGGGGGGGAAGCAGGCTCCCCGCTGAGCAGAGAGCCTGATGTGGGGCTTGATCCCAGGACCCTGAGATCATGACCTGAGCCAAAAGGCAGAGGCTTAACCCTCTGAGCCACCCAGGCGCTCCATAGCAAGAAAATCTCAAATAGACTGGTTTGCTATCACCCTTGGTTTAGGTAAAAATTAAATTAACTGTTTTGAATTAAAAAGAATAATGTATCCACATTGCTGAAATCCAAGCTATACCAAAGGATACGGGGAGAAAAGTCCCACTCATGCTCATCTTTTCTCCCCCTTGGAGGAAACCAGTGTTGCCGTTTCTTGGGTAGATTTCCAGAGACACAGTGTGTAGCTGTCTGCACGAGTTGCAACTTATATGCACATACACAGGCCCCTTTTTTTGAACAGAATATTTGCTTCCGGGGCGCCTGGGTGGCTCAATGGTTAAGCCTCTGCCTTCGGCTCAGGTCATGATCCCGGAGGCCCGGGATTGAGCCCCGCATCAGCCTCCCTGCTCAGCGGGAAGCCTGCTTCTCCTTCTCTCACTCCCCCTGCTTGTGTTCCCTCTCAAGCTAGCTTTCTCCCTGTCAGATAAATAAAATCTTAAAAAAAAAAAAAGAAAAGAAAAGAAAAGAATATTTGCTTCCTATGCTCGCAGTTCTACAACTTGCTTTATCTCATGTCTCTTATTCTGTGGTAGTCAACTTATAAAAAGCTTCTTCATTCTTTTTCTGGTTGCCTAGTATTAAATTCTGTGATTTATTTCATCAGTTCTCATTCAGTGGACATTGATTTAGCTTGTTTCCATTCTCTTGCTAATGCATGTAGTGCCACAATGAAGAACTTTGTACCTATGTGATTTTTGCGTAAATGAGGGTGTATTTGTGGCATAAGTTCCCATTGGTGGAATTGCTGAGTCACAGGGTATGTGTAAAGTTAATATGTTGCCAAATTGCCCTACATTAAGGTGGTTTCCATTTATACTATCCCTGGCAATGTGAGAAGACTACCTGCTTGTATTTTTCTTCATATCTTCTCCAGTTGTCATTCAGTTTTTACCTTTGTCATAAGTACATTAAAAAATAGTCTCCCAGGGCGCCTGGGTGGCTCAGTGGATTAAAGCCTCTGCCTTCAGCTCAGGTCATGATCTCAGGGTCCTGGGATCAAGGCCCGCGTAGGGCTCTGCTCAGCAGGGAGCCTGCTTCCTCCTCTCTCTCTGCCTGCCTCTCTGCCTCATTGTGATCTCTCTCTGTCAAATAAATAAATAAAATCTTTAAAAAAAAAGTGGTCTCCCAGTGTTGTTTTAATTTGTGTCTCTTACCACGAGTGAGAGTGACATCTTCTCACTTGCCCGAGAGCCACTGGATTTCCTGCTCTGAATTGTCTTTTTTCTTTTTTTCAAGACTTTATTTATTTATTTGAGAGAGTGAGAGAGAGAGCATGAGAGGGGAAAAGGTCAGAGAGAGAAGCATTCTTCTTTCGGAGCTGGGAACCCGATATGGGATTCCATCCCGGGTCTCCAGGATCATGACCTGAGCCGAAGGCAGTGGCTTAACCAACTGAGCCACCCAGGTGCCCTGAACTGTCTCTTCTTCTCCTTCTCTTCTTTTCCTGTTTTTTATTTTTTCCGTTTGTTGTTCTTTCTGTTAATTGATTTTGCGGTGAGTGCTTTGTGTATTTGGGAAGTTAATTAACTCTTTGCCTTGATCTAAGTTACAAGTTTGTCATTTGTCCTATACTGATTTCTTTGTCCTGCAGACTGACCAATTTTTTTTTTCCTTTGTGATTTCTGGGTTGTGTCTTATTGTAGAGAGGCCTTCCCTACTCTGGAATTGGTACGTGTTTTGGTTTTGGGTTTTTTTTGTTGTTGTTGTTTAAATATTGTATTTATTTATTTGACAGAGAGAGATCACAGGCAGGCAGATAGGCAGGCAGAGAGAGCAGAGGAAACAGGCTCCCTGCTGAGCAGAGAGCCTGACGCAGGCCTCGACCCTGAGATCATGACCTGAGCTGAAGGCAGAGGCTTTAACTCACTGAGCCACCCAGGCGCCCATGTTTTTGGTTTTTTAATTCACCTCTTGTTTCTTGCAGAACTTTTCTGGGTTTTTGTTTTCTCGTTTTTTTGTTTATTTTTTTGTTTTTTTACTTTTATTCTTTGAATCATCCAGAATGTATTTTAATATAAAGTATGAGCTCCAGAATCAGCCTTTTCCCAGGCAACAGTTAATTTATTTCAGCCTTGCTTTTATTTTATTTGTAACTTACAGGTGTGTACCCTGTCAAATTCCCTTATCCCATCCCTGTACATCTAACATGAGTCACATAGATTTAGGATGACGTAATTTTTTTAGGAGGCGGTTTGGCATAGGGAAAGCTCATCATCTTCAGAGCCTAACAGACCCGGTTTTATATGGGGACTCTGCAACTTCTTAGGTATGTAGGCTTGGGCAAATGAAAATTACGTAACCCTTCTGAGCCTTTGTTACCTCATTTGTAAAATATGGTTGACAGTACTCCATTTCACAGATGGGTTTTGGCAGTTGGAGACGATGTTTAGAAACTGCCTGTCCAGTGCCTGGTACACAGTAAATATTTGATAAAGGGGAATTATTATTATTGCCGTTATTGTTACCAATATGGGTAGTGTGATGTTGGCCTGAATGAAGACATTGTGTACCCCCCAGGCCCTGTGTATAGCCATTCTTCAATAAAAGCGCATCCTGGAAATTGTGTATAGGGCTTCTGTGCCTAAGTCAAAGGCCATGGCAAGTACCCTAGGAAATGACTGAGCTAGCATTTTTAGGCCCGTGTTCATAAATTCTGGGCAGATGTTAAATTGTTGGGGTGTACATTCAATATCATTATACTTTGCTGTAAGAGGAAGTCCATCTGATCGAGTAATTCAGTTTTATAGGCAGATCTCTGAAGTTAACAGTGAAGCATTGTCCAGCATTAGTGTTAGTGCTGTTGGGCCACATGATGATTTAAGGAATGGGATCTGCATGCTGTCTTATCTTATAACCTTATGTTCAGTCCAGTTGTAAGTCTGGAAATTATTTAATCGGTGCAGACTGTAAGCCTGAACAGAAGTTGTTATCTAAATTAACTTCTCTTTTGAAGCCCTGTACCCCAGAACTTAGTCTTTAATTGGGTAATAATTACTGTGTGATTCCACACTTCTTCATGTATGCTGATGCTCTGGATTTGATTTTCCTGTAAGTTTTTTTTTTACCTCTTTCTTTTCCTTCAGTAATGTTTAATCTTAATTTACTGTCTGCCTTTTGAAAGATCTTTCACTGCAGTCCTTGCACAGATATAAACTCAACTTTGAAAAGTCACTTTTAAATTTATTACTACTAGTCTCATTATGTCTAAATATCTCCTTCCGTTCTTTTCTCCTGTTTTCTGTCTACTCATCGTGCACCTTTTAAACTGAAACACTGGACTTCCCTCTCTCAAGCTTCTTAATAATTATTATAATATTATATTATTAATATTATAATATAATTATAATCATATTATTAATATTATAATATTATTATAATAATTATAATTCAGAAAATCTTACTAATACTTCTGTTTTCCCTCTTTTGTTTGCTACTCTTGAGCTCCAAGTATATTACTAGAGTTTACTTTTTTTTAAAATATAAATTGTCTGAACTTAATTTTTCCCCTCCCATCAATGTTAAGAAAATTTCCACTTGGGAAATCTTGCATGGTTTTATACATGATTTTATACAATTGATTTTCTTCCGAATCAGTAATCAGTCCACAAATATCCACTGAGAGCTTATTGTGTGCCAGCCTTTGAGGATACAATGAGTGAATAATGCCCTGCCTTCAGGAGTTTACTTTCTATATATTGTTTTGGTTTGGTGGGGGAGGAGAGCAGAAGGAGGGGTAGAGAGAGAATCCTAAGCACGCCCAATGCCCAACACGGAGCCTAACGTGGGGCTCGATCTCACGACCCTGAGATCATGACCTGAGCTGAAATCAAGAGTTGGATACTTAACTGACTGAGCCACCTACATGTCCCACGAGTTTACTTTCTATATTGACAGACAACATATCAACTAACAAATGGAATCATTTCAGTTATTAGGGTTATAGAGGAGATAAATACAGCAATAGATTAGAAATGACCAGGCACAGAGAGAACAAACTCATCCGCTTTCTTTATAGTTCTTTTGCTTCTGGTCTGATTATAAATCTGGTATTCTTTTTTCTCATGATTTTTCTTTTAATACTGTTTTCTGGTGCTTTCTTATTACCCAACTTTTTGCCCTTTTCATTCATCCCTTAGATGGCTAATTGCCCATTTTTAAGAATTGATTATCTCATTCATTGTGCTCTTCTTCCTTATAATCTTACAGTTCTTTCTGACTTGTACAGATTTCTTTGCCATGAGGTACATCAGAAAGGCCATCTTCAGTGATTTTTGAAACCAAAAGGCATT
Organism: Spilogale gracilis; assembly: GCA_004023965.1. NCBI lineage: Eukaryota > Metazoa > Chordata > Mammalia > Carnivora > Mephitidae > Spilogale > Spilogale gracilis. The sequence goes on along the minus strand of PITA01000375.1, from coordinate 160,746 downwards.
TCTCCAAAATAAGCCTTACCTTTGATATACTTGGAGGTGTTTTTTTTTTTTTTTTCTTTTTTAAGAAGAGTGATTCTCAAATGTTTATCTCAGTGGAATGTCAGTATGTAAGGGTGCCAACTACATTTCTTATTAGACTGAACTTTACTGTAGGACTGTGTTACTTTACGAAAGGATAGTGAGGAGTAACGTGTGTAAAAACTTTGCTCACAAAATGAAATTAACAGTCCTTGGTTTTTAGAACATGGAACTCTCATGCCTTCTGGATTGACTATTTAGGTGTGAAAATGAATACTCAGTGTTTTCTTTTCTGTTTTCAGGGATGACTCTGTCCCAGAGGACAACATCTGGAGGGGCATCCTCTCTGTCATTTTCTTCTTCCTTATCATCAGTGTGTTAGCTTTTCCCAATGGTAAGTGATGTCATGTTTTGCCACATTTCTCCTATGCATTGTGCCCTTTTGGTGTTTTTTGAGAGGCATGCCATCTAGATGATGAAATGAGAAAATGGGAATAAAAACCTAATCAGTGGTGGTTAGGGCACAGGCTCTGACACTGGCTAGCTCTGGCCCTGGGGAAGTCCCCCAGGTTCTTCCTGAGTGCTTGAGTCTCTCTCTTCTGTCAATGGAGATTGCCAGGTAGGTGCTTTTGAAAGGGTTAACTAAATTAATACATGTTAAATTCTCTGAAGTGACTGACAGATTGTAAGCTCTTGGTAAGTGTCAGCTGTTGTTCTTGTTGTTGCTATTTTTGCTGTATCAGCTGAGTCATAAAATAATCCTTTTTGCTAAGGACAGGGTCAGTGCTGTAATGAATATTCCTTAAATAATGTGTTGTCCCAGGTGATCTTTAATCACAGTAAACTTTGCTGATGATGCATTTGGGATATGAATTTTCATCATCAGGTGAAAAAAAAAGGCAGTTATTACTGTGAATTTTATCCCCCATCATGATTATAGAGTGAGGAAAAGTCTTTGGCTTTTTTTTGTATTTTTGTATTTTGTATTTTTTTTTTTTAAGGGGATATTCACTGGGGTGGCTCAGTCAGCTGAGCCATCAGCTCAGGTCATGACCTCAGAGTCCTGGGATCAAGTGCCAGGTGTGGCTTGGCTCAGCAGGGGGTCTGCTTTCCCTTCTCCCTCTGCGGCTTCCCCTGCTTCTGCTGGCTCTCTCTCACTCTCTCTGTAAAATAAAATCTTTAAAAAAAAAAAAAAAAAAAAGCTTCCCTACTTAAGATTCATCCCTTTCCTCTGAATTGTCCCTTGCTTTGTTTTTTCTTATTCCTCTTCAGTAACTTCTCCCTAGAATATTCTCTACTTATTTCCTATAACCATTTCTAAATGCTTCCTTTTTATATCCTGTGTATTTTACTCTTAAGATATTTTGCAGTTGTTTAGTCTTAGCTACACATTATGCTCCATGGGCCCTACTCAGGTTTAAATTTCATACTTGAGGGTGTGTTTCTTCTCTATCCTCCCATCTATTCAGTAGAATGTAATGTGTAATATAAGAAGCCAATTTTGAATGTTATTCATTGCAACGTGGAAATCTGCCATGGTAACAAAGTAACAAAGTTCTAATATGAACTCCAAATTGTGTGTGTTGGAGGGGCAGGTAGCAGCAGGGATAGGGGTGTTCCTCCACCAATAAGCAATTTTTGGACACCAACTGGCAGCCCTCTAGTTCTGACACTGTCTACCCAGAGGTAGCATCAGATCCCACAGGATGGCCCCACTGCAGATGCCAGTTGCAAGTCTAGGTTTTCACCTATGCTTCTGACCAAATGGTTATAAATCAGAGGTTCCTATGACCCTTCCTTGGGTTTGATTAATTTGCTAGAGTGGCTCACAGGATGCAGTAAATGCGTTTACTCACTAGATGACAGTACCAGTTTATTACAAAGGATATCCTCATCAACATCTGAGAGATGCGTATAGGATAAGGTATGTGGGAAGGGACCAGGAGCCTCCACACACTCTCAGAAAAGTGTTCAGCAACCCAGAAACTCCCTAAATCCCATCCTTTTGGGTTTTTTTAAAAGCCGCATTTACATAGGCATGATTGATCACATCATTGGCCACTGGGAATTGAACTCAACCTTCAGCCTCTCACCCCTTCCCTGGAGGTCTTGGGGATGGGATTGGAAGTTCCAACTCTGTAGTCACATCTTTGGCTCCACTAACAACCAGACCCATTCTTAGGTACTTTGCTAAGGTCTCATTAACATAGCAAAAAATATTCATTATTCTCTTAAAATTGCAAGGGCTTTAGGAGCTCTATGCCAGAAAAGGGCACAAAGACCAAATCTCTAGTTTCTATTATAAATCACAGTATCACAAATGACACCGCCTTCAGTCTTTTCAAGATTATGGCAATGGCATTTTGTTCTGTATCTTTGCTTAATCTGATGTAGCACTGTGTGATTTTTGCTGGAAGTGTAACAATCCTACCAGTAAAAAGCATGACTGAATCCTTCATCGATGAATTGTTTTAGATAACCAAGTTCTTTGACAGCTGAGTTTAACTCTCCAACCACTCAAGCTCCTAGATTAAATTTTTAGTGGATGGGCGCCTGGGTGGCTCAGTTGGTTAAGCGACTGCCTTCAGCTCAGGTCATGATCCTGGAGACCCAGGATCGAGCCCCGCATCGGGCTGCCTGCTTGGCGGAAAGCCTGCTTCTCCCTCTCTCACTCCCCTTGCTTGTGTTCCCTCTCTCGCTGTGTTTCTCTCTGTCAAATAAATAAATAAAATCTTTAAAAAAAAATTTTTTAGTGGAAACCTTTCAAGATGTGAAAACCTGCTGTCTCAGTCAGTGCACGCTGCCATCACAGAATACCATAGATTGGTGGTTTAAACAGCACAAGATTCATCTTGTGGCAGAATTCGTCTCCAGCAGGGAACCTGTGAAACCAAACATGTGTTTACAAAGTCCAGTAGTGGGACAGGCACGGGATACACACTCCCATTCCAAAAGGGAGAAATAGGAAAGAAGGGAGGGTGACAAGTCCCAGGCAAGTTCAAAACCAGGAAGGCAAACTCGATGAAACTCCAAGGGTCAAGAATAACCAGTCATGGGCGCACCTGACTGGCTCAGTCAGTAGAGCATTTGGCTTGATTACACTGTCGTGAATTCCAGCCTCATGTGGGAGATAGAGTCAGCTTAAAAAAAAAAGAAAAGAATCAGAGCTCTTTGGCTCAGTGCTCTGCCTTCCAGACCTACTGGCGTAATAATAGTCTGCTTCCAAGCTCTGCCCTGCTGGGGTTGGGCCTGCCCCCATGGCTCTGCTGGGTGTTGATCCTGCCCTTTGAAACTCACGTGGAGGTGTTCTCCCCACTCTGCAGCCCCCCAGTGGCCCAGACACTCTAAGGCCTGTGGTGAAAATGACAGCCCAGATAATCTCCCAGTTAGTTGCCTTTGAGGTCCTTCATCCTGTGTCTTAAAGAATGGCAGATGTTCAGAGCCAAGTAGCTCTATGGTCCAGTCCTGTAGGGTCCAAGGGGTCCAACAGAAGTCCATACTGCAGGCGTTAGTATTATCATATAATGAATTTTCGCAGGGGACACAAACCTGCATAACTTATACAGATTTGGCCTTTCCGTGGTGATTGAGAGTTCTGGTGATGCACAGTTAGGATGTGAGTATGAGTATGAGGATTCCATGTCCGTGGTATGGCTAGATCATTTAACGAAGGGGTATTGACCCTACTATAGAATTTTCTAGGAAAAGTTCCCAGTGGCAAAGAGCTTTTTTGGCTATTTACCGACCTTCTTTTCCCTCCCTCTTCCAACACATAAAACCTCAGAATTCAGAATTTTTGGTTAAGAAGAGAGCTTGGATGTTACACAGCCCATCTTTTCTTTCAAGGGTCCTGAGTTGTAGGACAGCTAAGTGACCACTTGCTGCATGAAGCATTCTATATACATGAACCGCCCGCGTCTGTAGGAGGTCCCCCTGCGTTCTGGAACCTGGCCTTTTCCTCCAAAGGTGGCATAAAAACACATCCCAAAGCAAGGAGATGCTGAGCCCGGAAGGAAGGGGGGGTGAGCAGGTGACGGTCATAGTGGTGGTGACAGGGCACCTGGGTGGCTCAGTTCATTAAGAGTTTGCCTTCGGCTCAGGTCATGATCCCAGAGTCCCAGGATTGGGTCCCACATCGGGCTCCCAGCTCCGCGGGGAATCTACGTCTTCCTCCGATCTTCTCCCCTCTCATGTTCTCTCTCATTTTCTCTCTCTCTCTCAAATAGATAAATAACATCTTTAAGGAAAAAAAAGTGACAGCCACTCCTCCGTTAGCCATCCTACCATTCCTATCCTGTGAGAGTCTACTGCTTTCTCCTGTGTCCTCAGGCAGTGGCCTGACCATTATTGCTCTGTGCCCTTTATTTTTACTTCTTGTCTATTCTGTCCCTGGCCTGCTGGTTTTTTTTTTTTTTTCCCCAACATCAGTCAAGGCATGGTAGATGCTTAGGGAACTGGTCAGTTCAGAGAGGTCAGGTCTGTTCTGGAAGTCTTCAGCTTTTCTTGGTGATGTGTTCACTGTCGCTGAGTTCTCACGGGTAAGTTCTTCATGGCTCTGAAGGTTTCTTTTCTGCCTTTTTTTTTTCTTTTTAAAATTGCTTTTGCTTTTTCCAGTGCCATTTTGGAAGTCTTAGTCACTCAGTAGACATAATTTTATGATTTTATAGCCATCCTTTCTGTGAGGCTTTAGCAGGAGTGGGCTTGGGGCTTCATTAGTGGATGGTTTTCTGTAGGCACCCGGGGCCCTGAAGGTTGTGAGAGCAAGTCTATCAGACGTAACATTTTGTGTACTTTCTGCTGGTTTTTCTTCTGTTCCCTAATGAAGTCCTCTAATCTTCAAAGTCCACTTAACTCACTCAGTCTCTCACTAAAGACGAGGCACTGTGCTATTGTTTGCTTTCTGGGAAGATAAAAGCTAAGTTTGTTTTATGCTTTTCATATCCTGGCTTCTGAACTTCGTGATACATACAAAGTCGGGAGCACCCACAGGCCGGTGTGGCTTATTCAGCCTGCTCAGTTTACAGCTGCAAAAGCTGAGACGCCCGGCCCTCATTGATCCCCGAGAGGTCACCCGGCCACTCGACGTCAGCCTGGTGGGAGGCCCTTTTCCTTAGTCTGTCTTGTTCTGGTTATTTCTCTTATTAGGTCCTCTGTGATGTGTTTTTATTTCTGTCGTCCTATATGTTTTTGTCTCCTTTTTCTCCTGTTCCTCTATATCAGTGTCTGGCTTTTCTTTTTTCCCAGGAATATAATCTTAGGGCCTTGCTTGGTCTGTACCTCAGGGGGACTGTGTCCATGATCCTCTGTTGCGCACGCGTCATCTATGACCAGAGGAACTAGCAGATCACCCGATGCCTACCTTCTCTCTCTCGGTCTCTCTCTCTCTTTTAAAGAGTTTATTTGTCAGAGAGAGACAGCATAAGCAGGGGGAGCAGCAGGCAGTCGAGGAATGGACTCCCTGCTGAGCAGAGAGGCCAATGCGGGACTCAGTCCCAGGACCCTGGGATCATGACCCGAGCTGAAGTCAGATGCTTAACCAACTCAGGCGTCCCTCCTTCTCTGTCTTTTATCTTGCCTCTTCCCATCATTTCCTTCCCCTGCCACTCCCCTATAGGCAGAACATGCCAGGAAGAAGGTTTTTAAAAGATTTTATTTATTTATTTGACAGAGAGAGATCACAAATAGGCAGAGAGGCAGGCAGAGAAACAAGAGGAAGCAGAGTACCTGGTGAGCAGAGAGCCCAATGTGGGCCTCCATCCCAGGACCCTGAGATCATGACCTGAGCCGAAGGCAGAGGCTTATTAACCCACTGAGCCACTCAGGCGCCCCACGAGGGTTTTTAGATGGATATAGAAAAGGACAATAGCATTTCAGTGTTCTGTGTAGAGAAGATTAGGCTGTTTGGGCAGCACCTAGTGAGAGGGATTCTCTTGAAGCCCTGTGTGCATAGCAAACACATTGTGTCTGCCTTGTTTTCTAAAGATCCCTTTGTCCACTCTTCACATATGATTAGTAAAACTAAGTTTTCTACAGTGAAGAATGCTATTATTGACTATTTTAAAATTAGGGGTGGCTTTAGAAGGTGTCATTGTGGATGATGGGGGAGCTGACCAGGCCCCTGGGAAAGGGTGCTTCCAAGCTATGTAGCTGTCCTCTCCCAGGACCGGCACTCAGACTTCAGGCTTTCCCAGGGGCCCCGATGCTGGGTGGCTCCTTCTCTGAGCAGAGAATACATACCTTTTCTTGTTCCAGTCTTCCCACATTACTTTCTGCTTTCCCCCACCCTTGGCACATAGTTTCAAATTAAGTAATGAAAGTAGATGCGAGAAAGAGAGCCCCACATTAGCCTTCTCCTTGAAAGGCAGTTTTGAGGGCGTGCCTGAGGTGGATGGCATTCCCAGAATGGCTCTTTTGGCAACTTTGAAGGAATTTATCCTTGACCTAGCAAAGGCTACCCTGCATGTTTGAGTGTGTGCCTAAATTCGATTGTGTCCATATGTCTTGTCTGTGTGAGCTCATCTATACCTAGGTGGCAGACTCAGTTGTCTCCTCCTTCAGGAAAGCGGGGGAGTTGGGTTGGGGGGGCACAGGATGCTTTCTGTAGAGTCTAAATAATCAAGGAAGCCTTTAACTTTCATTGTAGGGTTTTATAATAGGATGCTTTTGGCCTCAAGAGGAAACACATTTCAAAATGGCTTGAAGAATAAAGGGAATGTTTGCTTTTCCCACATGTCAGGAAGTTCTGAGATCAAGTGCTTCCAGGGTTGGCTAATTGAGCCTCTCGGTGACACACAGAGACCCAGGCTCTCTGCCTTTGTCTGCGGCACCACCGTCAGCCCGTGGGTGCTGGGCTCGGCTGCCCTGACGACCCCAGTGAGAGCTGCTGCAGTGTGGACAGACAGCCCCAGGCAGCGTCCAGCGGAGGGGGAGGGCGCTTCCTCTCACTATCTGGAAGGGTGAGGAAACCCTCTTAGAAACCCTCCACTCCGGCACACTTGTCCTCAGTTCTCTTTGACTAGAATTGCACCTTGTGCCTCTCCTCTGTTCAGACCTGAGATAGGAATTATAGTGCCCAAAGGAGGAGGCACATGATAGATCTGCTCTGACCAGAAGAATAAAAGAGAAAAAGGATTGCTTCCATTGGCTTAGATTTTATCACCGAATTATCCAGGAGAGGAGTGGACTCTCAAACAGAACTTCATTCCCAGGGTGAGTGAGTACAGTAGGTTCTAGAATTCCCTCCTTCAGGCCTGTGAGCAGACGTGGAGGGAGAGGCCAGAGACAGAGGACCTGACATTTACACCATGCTGCTGCTTTCCTGCCCTCTTCTCTCATTTTCTATCAGTTCCCTTGCTTTTTTTTTTTTTTTTTTAAGATTTTATTTATTTGACATAGAGAGAGACCACAGGGAAGGGGGAGCAGCATGCCAAAGGGAGAAGCAGGTTCCCCACTGAGCAGGGAGCCCGATGCAGGGCTCGATCCCAGGACCCCGGAATCATGACTTGGTCCAAAGGCAGACACTTAACCGACTGAGTCACCCAGGCGCCCCTCCCTTAAGATTTTTTTAAATGCTACCTCCATCTCATTCTAGCAACTGGCACTTAAGCAAAAGTGTGATTTTAACTCTACCGCTGTATCATTAGGGTGTAATTAAACTTGTATCACTCTATCACTGCAGTGAAATTTAGACGCCTGTTTGGCTATGAGATTTCTGTTCAGTAGGTGACCTTCACGTGCACTTGTCCAGCCTCTGAACTGTTCCTTCCCCTTGCGCTCCCCCCCAAACTGCCCAAGCCTTTTCTGTACACCCATGGGAGTCTCTCAATAAGTATATGTGGGATTAAGTCATGATCTGCCCAGAAGAAAGTTCACAGACTCAGCCCTCCCTTTTCCATTCCTTGTCTGCAAGAGGAGCGCCATTCAGCACTTCTTTAAGGTATTTTGAGGAGAGTGAAATACCAGTATTTCTTGATTTTCCTGAGATCATCCTTCAGCTTTCCTTTGGCGTCATTTGACTTCTCTGAGCTAAGATAGTGTTAGTCACATCTCCTTGAGGTTTGAAGGTGATCCAGAAAATTCACTGTCCCCTAAATCTGAAACAAAATTCCTATCCTCTCCCATCCTGTTTTCTGCTTCACTACTTTTTCTTTAAAAAAAATTCTTTCTTAGGTGTGAAATTTGCTTAATGATCATCTTACCCACCTTTTCTAGGTTTTTCTTAAAGGAATTTAAACTTGCAAATAATAATAATCTTTGTCAGTCACATCTCTTTAAAGCTGAAAAACTGTGATAATCAAGAGAAGTAGACAGGGAGGGCACAGAACTGTCTGTAGTTTTTGGAGCGGCAACTACTTCCGTAAGTTTTGGTCCCTTGAACTTAGTTATTCTTGGGAATCATAACAGGCTGCTGGCGAGTCAAGCTGTGATCTTATTTGCTTTGCTTTTTTAATTTTTTTTTAATTTTTCTTATTTTTGGTGTGTGATCTTATGTTCTCGTTTCTGACGCAGTTATTGAGATGCTCTTCCCATGGCAAAGCCATTTGATTTGTTTCCTTTGAAATCAAACTCACTGTTAATATCTGATTGAAAATTACATGTCCTAGATGGAGAGACTAATAAAGTAAAGCACGTTGTGTTTAAGTGTGGCCTGGGAAGAAAACCCAGCCTGGAACAAACCAGCACCGGTTTCACGTGGCCGCCTAGAGGAGCCCTTCCCCATGCCTCCCATGTGATCCAGAAAATTCGCTCTTGCAGGCCACTTTTCTCAAGTTTAAAATAAAGCCTAGAGAAGACGCAGACCCTGAGATGGAGCTCCCTTAACTTCTAGACCGGAACACTGGGCAAAGGAAGGCAGGCGCCCTGCCCAGACTTGCCCACTGAGAAAGTAGTCTGCTGGCAAGCGGGATCTGTTAACTCGAATGTTTGGGAAAGACTGGGCAGCATGAACGTGCCCAGGCAGATGAGTGCTGCGAGAAGTATCACTCCAAAGGTGGCCTGACCGGAGCAGCCAAGTGTGGGTGATCAGTGAGCATCAGTGTCAGGGTTTGTGATAGAGAAGAACACACCGGTCGCCTTCTCCATTTGTTTTAAAAAGCAAAATAAGACAAATAATATTTTTAGCTGTACTCCCGTTTTAGGGAGCAGTGCTGCTAGAGTGGAGTCCTTGAAATACCACACCAGAACATTTAGAGTACCTTTTCAGAAAGAAGTGGGCAGATGTGATGACTGAAGTAAAGCCTGGAATGGGTTTTGCAGGTAGCTGCTGAAAGTCTCACCTTCCATTCCAGGGCTTTATTTATACCTTTTATAACAAAAGATACTGACGCTTCCCACCTGCGTGGTTCAGGGTAGAGCAGCTCCATGTCAGATTTCTGAAGCCTTTCTTAGATCCATCCAGTACATTTCAATTTGCAAAGCTAAAGGACATTTTAATTTTTTTTTTTTTTAAAGATTTTATTTGAGAGAGAGAGAGCACAAGCAGGGGGAGGGACAGAGGGAGAGGGAGAAGCAGGCTCTCCGCTGAGCAGGGAGCCCGATGCTGGACTCACTCCCAGGATGCTGAGACCGTGATCTGAGCTGAAACCAAAAGTCAGATGCTTAACTGATTGAGCCACCCAGGCGCCCTAGAGGACATTTTTAAAAACTATTTTTTTAATCAAAAACTAAAGGTGTACTATATGTTGGCCAACGGAACATTAAAAAAATGGTATTTTTTCAGAAACGTTGTGATGTTATATGACGTGTAAGTGCAAAATATGGAGAAAAGAGGAAAAGATTCAAGAGGGAGAAGTCAAGACAACACTTGACTAGAACCAACAACAAACTGCACTGTAGTAAGAGGAAAATTCTCATTCGGAGTTGGAAACAACATGTGCCTGTCATGGACCTCCCAGACAGACAGAGGGAAATACCCTGAGGCTGAACAGCTCCATGGCAGGTCAAGGAAGAACCCTGAGGCCCCCGTCAACCCCCAATTCATCGACCACCCTATGCTCTTTCTTTACGCTGGACACTCTGCACAGGATGAGAAGAGAGGGCTGCGTTCTCTTTTTAGAAGGCTGCTCTTCAAGTCATCATGAGCTGAAGATGACTCCAGTGGCCCTCCTATTAGTTGATATGAGGGACCTTCCCCATCCTGCCCCTTGTCCTTCCTGGCCTTGCTTACCAGTTCCACACGGCAGCACCTCTAAACACCACTCCCTAGCTTGCTTCCCTCCCCTTGTTCACCTGGCTCTGAGACAGTCCTGGTTAAAATCCTCAACGTCTCCCCACCCACCGCCCCCACTCCATCCTCCTGAGCCAGCCCGAGCATAACCAAGTGGATCAGAAAGCACAGAGTGCTCTCAGACCAGAGGTGGGGTCCTGTGGGCTGTGTGACCCTGGGAAGTACCTGTGCCTCCGTGTTCTGAGTGGTAAAATGGGTGTGACGATACCCTCTCACCACTGAGCTGTCGCGACAAGTAGGAAACAGTGGGAAGGGGTGTCTCGTCCCCCCATCTGCCTTGCGCCAAGTGCCCAGCAAAGTACTATTATAATTGTGATTGCTCTTGAGAATAACCTGAGTTATGTGACTAAGTGTTGATTGGGACTGGAATTGTGTTGCAAACCAAATAATATTACCGTTTTAGAGTTTCACCTGGTGAGAGGAAGCCTAAAGAAAGTTGGGGTCCCGTGTTCCATCTAAAAGATGAACGCAGCAGTTTGGATGAAGTGCTCCTTGCACACCATCGTAACACAGAAGCCACTCGTGGTGACTAACAGCCTGAAGAGAGCATTGAGGAGAGGAAAAGATGACCATTTTAACCGTCCATTTTCCAGTGACTTGAGAGTTAGCTGTATTGTTACCTGGAAGGGGACCCTAGTTTCTATGCTTCCCTGCGCCTTTCTGAGAAAAAAGCAGCCAGTTAGAAGAATAGAGGTATTCTTTGCTGTTTGAGCCTTCGCTACCAGAACTCAGAAATGGAAGAGATTAGGAAACACTTTATTTAAATCCTTCAATCTGACCTTTCAATCCTTGCCATTCCAAAACTCAGATACCCTATTAATTTGGATAAAGCGGAGGCCCATGTGAACCTCACTCACCTTCTGAACTGCCCCTGTCTAGGCTCAGGAACTGACTAAATTTGGATGGCAGGGGATACCTGTAACTGATTTTCCTAATGTGAACCTGATCCATCAAAAGAAAGCCGTTAAAATATGTTTCCAAGTCATTCTTTTTAAGATGAGGTGGGTGATTGAGGGTGCGTACCAGAATAGAAATTACATCGTAACATTTCCTTCAGACAGGATTCCAGGTTGCCAGCAACAGAAGCTGATTACTGATTAAAAAGACTTATAGAGTGCTGGCTGGAGGACTGGGGTAGGGGAGAGGGGTTAGGAGTCTGGGTCCATGGCTAAGCTTCTAGGAACTGGCAGGTCACCCAGAATTGGTCTATTGGGGAAACCCCAGTGAGCACTGGCTATAGTTTATCCCACTGTCCTCTCTGCAGAAAACTTCCCCAATTACCAGTGCCACCTCCCCCCTATTGTCCATGCTGGTCCAGGCAGAGGAAGAGGGGAAGGAGAGCTCTGCATACTTAGGTCTGTATCACCAGCTCCTGAGGTCAGGGCTGGTACAGGTGCCATTGCAGAACAAAGCCCTGGTTAGGAAGAAGTTTGGGCAGCCAGCCACAGCACCTCCCTGGGAAATGTGGGATCCCGATGTTGGAAATCCTCCAGGAGTGTGTAGGTAGGCTGTTGTTCTGCAGGGACGGGTGGCCCCAAATAGGTCAAGAGCCAACGAGAGCAGTGTTCAGTAATCCTTCCATTGGTGGTGGGTCAGTTTAGTAGATCAAGGCCCTACTTCCTTGTTTCCTTCTTCTTTTTTTTTTTTTTTTACAAGAGATACACAAGAAGAGAAAACATTGGTGGGTCACTTGTAGTCAGAGTGAGTTCCTGTGAAGCCTGTTTTCATGGTGTAGAAGCTGCATCTGGGCGTCTGGTTGGGCTTGGCATGTCAGGGGTATTTTGCTACCACGCTTCATGACAAAAACCACGTTCCAGGATTTATTTTCAGTTTCCTACCCCACCTCACTTGTTCTCAAAGCAGTGTTTCTCCTGTTTAATCTCCAGAGCGCCTGCTCCACCGTGTGTGTGTGTGTGTGTGTGTGTGTGTGTGTGTGTGTGTGTGTGTGTGTCCGTCCCCTCCCCTCTCTGTCTGGGGCTGGCCTGGGAAATTTCACTTGTTAAACTTGAGTATGTTTTAAGAACTCTTACAGGCTGGCCTGGTAACCCGCAGGCTGTTGTAACGTTGTTTCCCTGGGAAATAAGGGTCTTCTAAAGACAAAGCTTTGAAAACCTGTTACTGTTGTGGTGACAGTTGCTATAACACGAATAAAACATTTCAACCTACACTTGACCTCAAAATAGCTACGAAGAAAAAAATTTTGACTGTAGGGAGCTTTTTTTTTTTTTAATCTGAGTAGTAGGGTTCAGCAGTTTGCTTTTAGTTTTTGTTCGAACCAGTTTGTTCTAACCTTACATTTTCTCTTTGCAGGCCCATTTACTCGACCTCATCCAGCCTTATGGAGAATGGTTTTTGGTGAGTTCCCCATTAGTAGATTTAGAAATAGATTCTACGTAAAATCCATTTTTTATATATCATTATAACAGTTTTACAGTAAAACTTAAATAGCCTTTTACTTTTCAGTGTCCCTAATATAAATTATTATGAAAATTCTTTGATGTGAAACAAACATCCTGGTGATAGCTTTAGATTCTCACGCACGTGGGCTGTTCCAACTGCCCTCGCCCCCAGGCTCTTATCTCTTGATGTGCACAGGGTCTGACGTAAGGGCCTGTGGCTTGTTTTTCTTGATAACACTTTCATGCTCCTCTTCATGGGGGCTGTGAGCACGTTTGCCTTGTCGGCATCCAGAACTGACTGAAAGCCCAGCAGCCTCCTGAATGTCATGAATGGGAACGATGCTGGAAAGGGCGAAGTCTTTAGATAGAGAGCCGCGATTTGGAATAAGGGTTGGTGATAAGCATTTCCATGAATATTGGATGTCTTGTTTTTACTTGATTTCAAGGCCACAAATAGTCAAATCCCCTGAATGGACTTAAAACGTATCTTTCAAGTGTCAGCTCTTGGTTTGTGTTGCCTAAATAAGACATTAAGTCAATTAGTTTAGGTTCAGAACATGTAATGTTACAAGAAGAACCCTAAAAATGGGTATATTGTTCAAGGTCACCTGTTTTTCTTTCCACTTTCAGAGATCTTAGGTGAATCCCTTCCAATGGACTGACATCCTTCCCTCAGCAGGTGTTCACTGAGTGCCCCTATGTGGAGGGCTGTGCCCCGAGGCTGCGGGGATGGCCAGATCCACAGGAGGATCCCCCTGGGAGGGAGGACAGCTATTGGAAACACACTGTTGAACAAGTCAATAATCAAAAAATATCCCGTGCCCTCGAGTGTCGGAAGTTAATTAAAACCATGCGGGGTGATGGTGATCGAGTGACTGCTTTCATGTGCATGTGCAAGGAAGGATGCTTCCCAGAAATGGACATGCGAAGTATGATCTGGCAAGGATTGGGGTCTCTGGAAGCCAGGCAAAGGGAAAGGCTACTAAAGTGGTCCCCAGCCAGAAAGAGTGTGTGTTGCAGACCTGTGCCGCAGAGCAGAGCAGGCCCTCGGGGAGCAGTAAGAGAGAGGCCAGAGTCGGATAGGGGCAGACCCCACAGGGCTGGTGGCCCAGTAAAGAGCACAGACAGGAAGGGCAGTGGGAAGTCCCAGGGGGATTTTTTGCAGAAAAGTGACTTGTTTCCATTTTTAAATAGATTGTCCTGGTTGCATCATACTTACACCTCATGGACTTAATGTTGCTGCTTGAAATTATGAGTTATTTTGAGCTGGTTGGTTACATTTGAGTTTTTTTTAATATCAAATGATACATTATAGGTATTTAGCAGTTTATTTCTTACTTGAGACCTTGGGATCTTGGAACCCTTTGATAATCTGATGACAACTATGCACATACACGTGCGTGCGCACATACACACACACATTTGTGTTATATTACGTCTGGGGCTTCATGGACTTTAAAGCTCAACCATGAATTCCATTTTAAGAAGCCCTGCTCCACACAGTTTCTTTGTGTTCAAATAAATATTTTCAAAGGATTATAATAAAAAAGTGTAGTGGGGGGCACTTGAGATTAAAATTTATAAAAGCAGCTGGTAATAAATGTGAAGAGGTCCTTAGACTTAACAAAGTATGTGGCCCTGGGGTGCACAACCAGGTCAGCCATGCTGCCTTCAAGTCCCCTGAGCTCCCCAAGGATGGGGAGGGCCCCTTTTGGAAGGCTGGAGCTGTTGGTGTTCCAGGGGATTTTGTTCTAGCCATGGACGTTGTCTCCTCTGGAACAGCTCCTGGGAGATTAGTGCTGAGCCAAGTTCACGTGCAGTGCTATGAAGGTCATTTGTATCACAGCATCTAGGTGTTCTGTGCAAATGTTTTAATTCTAGCAGGTTCAAGAGAAAGAGAAGTGATGGAGTCACTGGTGGTTGGTTTCCAAACCTTTCCAAAAGGCTTTTGCTCTTTTAAAGCAGATGACTAACTTTATTTTTAAACGGCATGGGGCGATTATTAGGATGCCAATTATGATATGATGTGACAGGAACGTAATACACACAAGGGCTGACACAGGGTGTATGAGGTGGATAGGTGGCCCTGGGCCACCCCCTGGGCACTTTACACCTGTCCCTGCTGCTGTTGCCCCCTGACTGGGCTGTCCATACGCAGCTTGCCCACCTCCCTCCACACTCCACACGGCGGCCAGAGTCCGCCTTGTAAAGCCTTACCCAGATCATCTCATTCCCCCACTGACAGCCTGTGAGGTGCTCCTTGTTTAACTTACGGTAAAATCTGAGATCTTTGCCCCCAAGCCCTTTCACCTCAGGGCTACCACGCTGCCCTCTTCCTCTTTCTGCTGGTGCCCCAGCCACAGGCTGGCTTCTCTGCCGTGGGCTTACCTGGGTGCCTTTTCTCTCCTTGAATGTTGCCACTCATCAAAGGAAATGACAGGCTGTAACGGGGGGGGGGGGG